>CM038221.1:148327487-148462080 GCA_021442155.1 Cymbidium sinense
TTTAAAGATTATCATTGGCTAGATTTAAGTTAAATCTATCCTGAATCTCAATCAAATCCAGAACCCATCTAAGTTTCTCTACCGCCTCCCTTTTCCATTTATTGTATAGAGCCCAAGGAGATAATGGGCCAAGAGGATTTCAAGTTGAGCAACCCATTACAAGAATTCATCCAATCTAGAACTTTGGGTAAAATATGGAGGAGATAAGGCAAAGTTCTATAGTATTTAGAACTATAGTTCTTGTTGTTTGGCATAGTGTAAACTAAATCCTACTCAAATCCTGTATGCAGTGCATTTGGCATGACGAGCGAAACCCGTACGCAGTCTTTGTAACACGACGGGAAAACTTCGTAGCGACACTCACGACGTGATGGGAAAAATTACATGATCTTTTTTTTGCAGGTAACCTATGCACATTCTTTATAGCATGGTAGAGAAAATGAAGACTTAGGCCATGGTTTATACCTCTCATACGTGCTCTTTGTAATGCGGTGAGTAGGCCCAGACTCAAGTAGCCTATCGGGATGACGTGAGGTCACAAAATTAGAAATGACATGGGACCCAATAGCTTGCATATGAGTAATAATAGAATTCAAATGAAGCTTATAAAGAAAATAATGTATAATAAACTTGAAAGATCATCTTTAAACAAAGATTAAAGGCAAATCTGGATCACAAAGGACTTGGAAAATCACCTACAAATAAGAACATAATCAGATAGCCAATGAGTATACTCATGATTATTAAATGTACAATTGGACTCCGAAAAAATAGGTGAAATCCCAGAAGAACTCGAATGAGATTTACAATAAGTTTGAATGCTTGCTAAAAGATACAAGTGAAAACCTCCAACAAATATTTGTGCTATCTTATAGGCTGAATGAAGTGGAGAATGAAGAATAAAATTAATCATAAGTAGAACCTATACAGTACATATAAAGGATTTGAAAGCTCATTATTAAACATAAGTAATATTCATAGAAGACTTTGATATGATATGCAAAGACTTATATGAAATGCGATGATGTCTGGATGAATATGAATAAAACTTTACGAGGATTCAAATAATATTATATATTAAAAGATCTAGATTGATTCAAACTCAAAATAAATGACTATGAAAGATTCAATAGCTTACTCATAAGCATAACTTGATGACTTGTCGATAGTCATGAATGCTACACTTTCAAGGTTTATCTGAGTTTGCATTTCAATGTAAAACTAAAATCATGGAAAATTTGTTAGTGTCATGTTTAAAAAAAGAAAGAAGAAATCGAATGAGATTCATAAG
The DNA here is from genome assembly GCA_021442155.1 of Cymbidium sinense. Lineage (NCBI taxonomy): Eukaryota > Viridiplantae > Streptophyta > Magnoliopsida > Asparagales > Orchidaceae > Cymbidium > Cymbidium sinense. Next base: position 148,328,779 of record CM038221.1, read on the forward strand.
AGACCTATGGCGGAGCTAAGTAACATGTTGGCAAGCATAACTAAAGTTCCTTAAAGAATGATTGGATTATGTTGTATCTTATGCAACAATGATTTATGGTGGATCCAAGTAGTTTGTCGATGAGCATAGCCAAGACTTTTAGATGTGCACATACATCATGTTTTATAACTCATATTACACAATAAAAAAATAGTTTAGAAATTTTAAATGAGACTCACAATAAATTAACAGCTCGTCAATAAATTTGGGTGCACCTCCTATAATATCTCACTTTAAATGATATAAAGAAAAATTCAGTTAAACATACAATTGGATCATAGGAAGCTTTTAACAACCTTGAAAGCTAGCAAGCTGATATAAAAGAGAGTTGAACAGGAGTTGCAAGACGTTTGCAGCAAACTCAATTGTTCTTTCTTGAGTGTGAGCTAAATAACTATCTTGCTTACATTTAACTCATTAATAATTTTAATGCAAGAAAGAATGCAATGATTTGAATTGCAATATAAGTCTAAAATAACAACACCAATCGGATTTGACATTGTATGAATATAAGGCGTTAATTTCAGTTCTAAATAAACCTCACATGCTTCATAAGGTATTTATTAAATTTAATTTGGATATTTTTAAAAGTCATATAAATATCAGATGAATTTAACTTGATATGCATGTATCATAAGATAAACTCCTAATTTAGTTCAAGTATTCCAAAATTCCTATCAAATCATTGATATCAAAATATATTAAATTATTTAAAAGTTCATATGAACACTTGAATTGAAAGAAAAAACCTGCATGGGCCCCAACACTACATTGAATGCTTAAACTTAGTGTTTGAGGAAGCTGTGCGGGTTGATTCCTGGCTTGGTCTTAGGACCGGGTCTAGGTTAACAAAACCTAAAAATCCAAATATGATATTATAAAAAATTTAATTTAATAAAATTTGAGAACCTAATTATGTCATACAATTATAAAAATAAATAAACTCATTGACATGGCTTCTCAAGTTCAAGCTCCCAAGTGAAAAGTCTCAAACCTGATCTTCTACGCTCAAGCTAGAGTTGATAAGGTTTAGATAATTATAAATCTTGAGAATTTAGATCCGATCCTTTGTAGAAAAGAGGCAGAGTTGACATGATTTATTAGCCAACAATAGTCATGTGATCAAAAGGCTATAACTACTAAGGTTTAATGATTAATCTTTATATATTGAAATTCAAATCAATTATAAAATAATCAAATATTTAAATTTAAAAATATAAATTAAATGAAATTAATTATTTAAATTTAAAGTAAAATCCATCTACCCATCCACAATCATTTGTCGAGGGTGATAAATTAAAAAAAAATTTTGCTCACAAAGAGCTAATATCAAATCTAATACATAACTTTTTTCATGCTCAAATAATCTTAAGCTCGTAAGGACGTGGCACATCTCCTCTATCCGTGTAGTTTTCCCCAAAATGACATCATATAAATGACGGTTATGATTAGAGCCCTCTGACCGAGTGACTTGTCACAAAATGATACCACTAAATTACAATATGTCAGAAATTAATGTTCCCCATGGCTTTGTTCTTTGAGCTGTGAACTATAGAATGTATTTGATTTGGGAAAAAATTTTATAAAGGTTGACTTGTATTTGTCCCCTGACAAACTCCACCCTAAGTCTTTCCCTTGTAACGTAACCATGGTCATACAAGGATCCTTAATCGTTTGACACTCCTGACAGTAGACTAGGGATCACGATAGCCCGGGATGATAAGACTATGGGATCTTGATCAGGCGTGTCATCATTCCTAACCATCGACTTTATGTTAAATAATGATGAATTACATGAACCTAAATTTCATAGCTACATCGCTACTACACACGTGTTTACTAACACTAACCTTAATCGAAAGTTCTCTTTCATTATTGGGAGGGGTAATTAACTATAGGTGCTTGCACCTATAGGAAACCTGAAACCAGATCTAAAGTCCTCACAAAATGAAGGTGAAATCTTTGAGTAGTGTCTTATCTACTATTTCATCTGCCTTCTAAAAATTTAACTGACATTAAATCATACTCTCTTCATTAAGAGGCCGGTGGTAAATTTTTAGAGCCCACAACTTGTTCATCGTTGCTATATTTTTTAGAATAAGACACTTTGATGCACATATTCTAGTTGTGCTTTAAATAATGTGAGTAAATTTATCACATATATGTTAAATTGATAGTGTAGATGACAGGGTAGAATCAAGCACAATTGAGCCTCAATTTTTAATTTCTCTTACATAGGTATTCAAAATTTACCAGCACACACACACACACACAACTAAAAAATTTTTTTGTCCTTTTGTCATAACATATAAATTTGACTCCCATGAAACTTATGGTTGATTCCACCCCTCTACCTAGACTATCTGTCAATAATGATAAGTATTTAGCCATATTTTATAAAATTATGGTTGAAATTATATATATATATATATATATGAAGTGTGATCAAAGATAGTATATTAATCACAATTTTAACCAATATGTGACTAAAACTTAATGTTTAGGCACCTCAATTTTCTTGTAGTGCTAATTTTGTCATTTGTGTAAGCATCCTAGAACAATACTTTATTTTTTTTTTCTAAAGCATAGAAATTTTCAATCATGAGAAAAAAATTACAGGAGCATGATGCACATGCTTAGGTCAAATTATCATTAAAAGAACTATTATGTTAAAATCAAAGACAACACCCTAATGAAAATCCAAGAGATTGGGCCTTTGAGCATTAAAGAAACTAAAATATACCAAAATGAATTTATCTATCCAACCTATGAGATATTTGCTTTCAATAAATTGGTGTGAGGGATCAATCATAGGCAAGGGTCAACATCCTAATCAGGGTTTTTATAGTTATAAAATTCATATGCTTATGACCTAATAAATTTAGGCATTTTGACATAGGTATTTTAACGACTAACCTTTACTTTGAGGAAACCCACCTTTTGGAAGAAGATTTCATTGCAGGATCATCTTTATCAAAGCTTCTCCTAACTTTCATTTTATTTTGGTATGTTTTAACATTCTATATCATTTCTCATTAGTAAGATTATACTTTAAACCTAAGCTATTTTGTAAGAATCATATGCTCCTCAATATTGATAAATTTTGCGCTTTATGGTGTAAGCCCTCCATAATCAATAAAAGGTTTTTAGAAAGAAAATGTTTAAAATGGTTCAAAAAGTTCCCCCATAGTGATTGTTGCCCCATGTTCATGTCATTACAAGTGACTTCATGGGTAACCCTCTTGAAATTATGACAAAAGTCGCATAGTGATTCCCCTTTATTCTTTTAAATATAGAACCAAGAATAAGAGTTCTTAGCCAATCTCTTCATTGCTACAAAATGTGAGCAAAAGAGTAGGAGAAAGCCTCGATACAGACAATATTAAAGGGATGTAAGAAGTTGAACAATATATGTGTAAAACCTTTAAGAGTGTTGATGAGAATGAGACATGTAATAGTGTCATAAAATTTATACAAGAACATCACACTCTTGTAATTATATGCATCATTGTCAAGATTAGTGGTCCCTTTTAAGATTCAAGATAAAGGGATATAAACTTTTCAGGCAAGCATTCCTCTAAGATTTCAGAAGTGAAGGAAAAATGGGGTGCTGTGGAAGATGAGATACCCTTAAGGGAAAAGAGCTGAGAAATGGTGCATATGCAAGTGTATTATTGATGATAATTCTCTTTCTTTTAGTTAGAAGAAGTAAATGAAGTGTGAGATGTAGAAAGATAGGTGAAAATTAATAATGAAAAGTCAATCCCACAAGTTCTATAAGACTAGCAATTTAGTCTTATATTGGCATCAGTTTTGGTGCATGATAAATAAAACAAAAATGTTATTTTGTGTGATGAAGCCATTAAGCCCAATGCCTTCTCGAGCTCGAGTTGTTTGAGTAAATCAAGAGTTTTTGGATTTCTTTCCTTTTCTTTTTCATTATTATTATTATTTTGATATGATGTATTGTTTATTTCTATATATTACACTAAATGTTAATGGAAAAATTAAAATTACTTATAAATGAGAGTGAGAGCAAATCCAAGTATGTATTTTATTAAAATCAAGTAAAAAATAAAACTCAAGGTAAGAAGAACAAAGCCCGAGGTAGAAAAGAGTAAGAACATGAGATTTATAGTGGTTTGATCATAAACCTATGCCTGGTATGGTGATGCAGTGGTAGACTTTCCATAGATGTTAAAGTGATTGATTTGATGTAGAAAATAAAAATAATTAAGAGGAAAAAAACTTTAAGAGGTAAGATTCTTATAGGCTCAAGTATTAGAAGATATTAGAAGAACCATTATAACATTCAAATGAGCTTTATAAAACAGAGGTGATTCTTTATGTTCATCAATGTGACAACTTTGGTCTAGAGGTTAAATTATTGTGTTGATATTATGAAGCTTATGATTTATAAGAGAATATATATATATATATATATATATATATATATATATCATATAATTATAGTATCTTAATTAAGGTTAAAATTGGTTATATATTGAATGCTATAATGAATGTGCAATTAGACTCCTTGAATTTTTGTACCTTTTGCGAAAATATTTAGGCCATGATGAAAATCTCACAAGATCAATAAGTGCTTCCTCAAGTATATAATGAACTCCACTAAACTAAGAAAGATTTCCCAAGTACTTGTAAAGTCCATCAAGCTAGTGCTAATGATGTGCCACATATAAGGTTGAGATACACCCATTATAAAGGCATTTATATAGAGTATACTGGACATCAATAGGACAAGCTAGATTATTATGGACCATTAGCAATAGAAGTTGATGGCCTTTGACTTCTTTCGCTATCTCATGTCACTTCAAGTATATGCTAAATAGTTTAGATATTGAGCCTTATTTGTTAGCACTAAGTTATGATGAGTGGTATTATATTTTGGAATCACACCCAACTTATGCTTTATCTTCATAATGAGCCAACCTTGCTTTAGCTATGGCCTTATGAACTTATCCCATCAATAAAAAAGCTAGAATCCTAAGATATTTGGTGCAAGAGTTTGAGAGTAAAAGAGAATCAAAATTTAAAAGGATCCATTATACTTATAAAACAAATTGAAGAGAAATCATAAAAAGAGATTTTGAGATGAATCTGAAGGTGTTTCAATTGATAATTTAAGAGATTTTGAGAGATATCTAAGAGAGATTTTGAGTGAAACTTGAGAGAGATTCTTAAAGAAACTATGCGAGAAGTGCCTTCAGTGATGCATTCCATAAATTCCTTGATTGGAAGTTGTTGTTTCATTGCTTATATATCAAGGGTGTGTTGACCTCCATGAAAGCGCCATAAGTCGAGTCGAGTTCATGAGCCGAATTCGATGGACTTCATGTACAACAGCTCATAAATCGAGGCTGAAATGCACCAGACATCGCCAAAAAATAGTCAAAATGATCTCCAATCGATGAACAAACTTTTTTGTCACATTCAGAATGTCAAAATTGACTAAAATATATATATTGCATAATCTGACGATCAACCAATCAAGAGATCGAGCCATCGATGCGCCTACGTGTATATCAAAGTTGAGAGGCTGTGATGATGCACAAATGACCTCTATTCATGATATTAGTGGTGTCGTTAGCTTTAAAACATCAAAATATATTAAATGAGACTATCTGAGCTCAATTTGAATGAGTCAGCGTGAATATCAAGAGATCAGATACAACAGCATACAAATCAGAGCTGAAATGCACTATGCATCACCAAAATCAATTGAAATAACTTATGATCGATGTGTGGACTTTGCCATCGTTCAGAACATCAAAATTTATTAGAATAAACATATTGCTCAATTCAACGGTCAACCGATTAAGAAGAAAATCCATCAATGTGCCTATGCCCGTGTCGAGATTGGAAAGCAACTAGGATGCCTAAATGACCTCCATTCATAAAATTGATCATGTCATTAACATCAAAATGTCAAAACATCAAAATCTATCAAATGAGACTATTTGCGCTCAATTCGGATGAGTCTACATAAATATCAAGCCATTAGAAGTGACGATGCACAATTTTGAACTGAAATTGATCTGATTCGACGTCGATTTGAACCAAATGGTCTATGATCATGAAATGACTTCGTTGTTGCATCCGTAATAATGAAATAACCTAGAATCATTATATATATTGGCCATATAATAATTCTGCCATAAAAGTTTATATTAGGATCAATTAAGCACTTAAATAAAAAAGACCTATATATACATCTTAATATCTAACCCTAAGGGGACTTCAGCTGACCCTGATACTATACCATGCGTGACACACAGAGATCTCGGTTGGAGCATCCAAAACTGAGCGGATACCAGTTCATTCCTTCCCCCCAGCGACGTAAGCACAACAGTCAAATGAGCAACCCTACTCGTCCGTTCTCTCTCCCAAGACTCCACACGTGAATACAAGCTTAGTCGATCCATTTTGACCTTCCCTCCAGCCGAACGTAACTCGATCCCTCCTCCTCTACTTGGTAAAGCACTCCATTCAAACCCCATGTTCGTTCCCCCCTTGCCATCAACGCGCCAGGAAAGCTGAGCATTGGTTGCAACACCTTCCCTCCTTGCCCATCTCCCTTTCCACTCCAGTAGCTCCAGCCACACGAGGGCCGAACGACTCTCTCTATCTCTCTGTTGATGAGCCCCCACACTATCGCAAGATGATCCCCTACTGCCGACATCTTGTGCACAAATCACCAGGCTAAACAAGCCAGCTGTCCCTTTATCTCACTTCTTTCTCCCCATGAACACATCATGAGAGCTAGTTTGTGTCGCCAATCACACAAGAATCCGGTGGATTCGACAAAGTTATGGTTTGGATTCCTTTTGTACTGTAGCGGTGAACCTCTAGGCAGAACTTGATTCATCTATCTCCCCATCTCCTCCTCTATTTACTTGCAAGCCCAGAGTTGACTCTTCTCCATAATTCTTCCTCGAACCACTTCCACAAATCTAGAAAACAAAATAAATTTTATTTAAATCTGTTCAAGAAAAGAAAAATTTGTCATATTTCATTATCTTGTGTTACTCTTTGGAAAGGTATAACATGAATACATAAATGTATGTGTATATGTGTTTCATGTTGTGCAGATATTTGAATAGCTGATGCACGCCTCTTTAGACGGGTAGGTTTGATCTTATACAGCCATGGTATTGCAAAACACCACCCATGCACATTTTTTTAGATGGGTGGGCAGGCCTCGCTTTGGTAGAAATCTCCCCAACTATGGAGGTGTTGCCAAAATTTTGTCAGAATTTGGATTAACAATGGAAAATAAAAGACACTTGAAGTCAAAATTGATATTAAATTAAAATACAAAATTCTAAAAAAAAATGAACTTGCAAAAAACATATTAGAATAAAATTTAAATGAAATTTGATGACATTGAGATCTCTTGAATCTATACACAAATGAGACTTCAATTGGACTTGAAGCAAAGTGGAATTGAACTCAATAACCCTTCTACTAAACCTGATAGCTTGCTAACGAGCATGAATGCAACTTTTTGTTGAATATCTGATTGTTTAACAACCTATTTTAAGATGATTAAGAGAACCTTAAATGATCATGAAGTGAGGTTATCAAACCTAAAGCTCAATATATTAAATAGACATCCATATCAAGTTGATTTTAAGATACTTGCGGTACTCCAAAACTATACATACAAGTCTATCACCAAGATGCATGTAAATATTATAAGGAGATGAGTCTTACATGATTATAAAGCTAATACACTCAAGTAAAATGCCTGAAAAATGCATGTAAGCAGCTTATGGAAATGAAGTTTGCACGCATCTCGATGTAAGCTTCATGTAGATTAAGCTAAAATGTGCACGAGTAGTCAATTATGCTCAATTGAAATTAAAATTTATACGCATTATGAGGCAGTCAAACTTCTACTTACTACTTCAAAATTTGTGTATATAATAAGATGATATAAATTCAAATGCTTTAAGAATTGTGCAAGTACTCTCAATTGACTTACATATTTCACAAGGAGTGTCTTAGACATAGCCTTAATTGCCTCGTAAAGCATGCAAATTTTATAGATTGCACAAAATTCAATGAAATTTAAATTGGACTCGATTATGCTTTATCTATATGGTGAAGTCATAAGTCCTACTTAATCAATCTAATCCTCCTTGCAAAATAGGAGTTGATAGGATTGATTCTAAATCAAATGTTCAATCACCAAAAAGAAAATTTGATTTATACATTTACATACGAGCATCAAAGTTCTAAATAGAGAAATTTTATGATCAAACTCTCCCTAGTTATGGCTGTGTTGATTATAGAATCTAACTGGAGGGGATTATTATTATCTAAGTTTTCAAAGTATTTATGTTAAATCATCTCAAATCCAAATTCATGAATACAAGTTATAGACCTGATCCTTTGTTAACAGATGAGCAGAGTCGGTAGGGTCTACCCAATGATGATTACGCTAAATGTAGATTTCAATTGGAGGGGTTCCATGGGCCGCTTTATCTATATGGTGAAGTCATAAGTCCCACTTAACCAATCTAATCCTCCTCCTTGTTAGGGTCAGAGTTGATAAGATTGGTTGTAAATCAAATGTTCAATTATTAAAAGATGACTTGATTTTTACATTTACATATGACCATCAAAGGTCTTAATAGAAGAATTTCTTATTTAAAATCCTAAATTCTCTAATTTGGTATGAAAAATAAGATTGCAAATTTTAGTCATAGACCTAATCCAGTACTGATAAACAAATAGAGTTGACAAGGTCTTCCTCAGTGATGGCTGTGGTGAGCGTAGATTTCAACCGAAGGGAATTACTGTTGTTAAGATTTTAAAATCATTGTATCTCAAATTCAAATTTCTAAATACAAGTTGTAGACTTGAACATATGCTAACAAAAGAACAGAGTTGATAAGATCTACCCTAGTGATGATTGTAGATTTCAATCGGTGGGATTCTATCTTGAAAATGAAATTATCAAATTACAATGTGAATGCTCAAATCATTCATATCCTATGATGGCTGTGTTGAATGGAGATTTCAACCATAGGGGATACTTTTATCAAGATGTGATTATAATTTCACATCAAATTAACTTAAATTAAGTATCAATCCAAATAAAAAAAGCTGATGAATTATTAAGCTCAAAATGACTAAATGAGAATCATCAATCTAAAAAACTTAAAGTTAAAATCCAATTCACATTCCACAATTATTTGTTGAAGGTGACAAATTAAGAAAACTCTACTTCACAAAGGAGCCAATGTCAAGTTAAGTATATTTCTAAATTCACTCTCAATCAATCTCATGTCAATAAGGACGTGGCTCGTGTCCTCTGACCACGTGATTTGGCTAATAGGCTTCACATATGATGCAGTTATGATCAAAGTCCTTTGATTGGGTGGTTGCCACCAAATGACGCCATTATATTATGGGCACAACTGTAGCTCGTATGCTCCCCAATGGCTCTATACTTTGAGTTTTGAACTATATGGTACACCTGATATGGCAAAAAATCATATGTTAGCTATGGTGGACTTAAGCTTGTCTCCTTAGACAAACACCACCCCAAGTTTACAAGGTCTCCTTGGACGATTCAACCCATGGCTACTGACAAGGATCCTTCTCTCAGGTTGGGTCGACTACCTCCTCTAACTAAGTAGACCAGATGATGACCACGGATGAGAACCATGTGATCTTGATTGGACGCATCATCATTCCCCCAACCATCCGCTTTAAGTTAATATGATTAATTTCATAAATTCATAATTTTATACTCCACATGCTGCTACTACACGCTATGCATTTAGTGATTTACCGACTAGCCTTAATTGAAAGTTCTCTCTTAGCATTGTGAGGGATAATTACCTATAGGTACTTGCGCCTATAGAAAACCTCGAACCAGATCTAAAGTCCTCACAAAATGAGGGTGAAATATCTAAGTAGTGTCTTATCTATGATTTCATTTGCCTTCAAAAAATTTCATCGACATTTAATCTACTCTATTAATTGAGAGGTCGATGACTAATTTTTGGAGCCCACAGAGTGCAATATGCAATGAGCAAATTAGATTTTTAAGTTAAATTAAAGCTTCATTTTGATAATTAACCATCTAACAACATATTTTTGTTTTGATATTGAATCTAAGAGGCAGTATATCCATTTATGAAAAGATAATTGACATTCCATCAAATCTTATTAAAGTAATAAAAAAACTTTGGACAAGAGTTCAATATGGATGATCTTCCTTGAAAGAGGAGACATTTGGTATTAAGTATAAAATTATCCTTTAATCAAAATGAAAATAATTTCATCTTTTAGAATTGAAAAGAGAAAAAAAATTCAAAAGAAGCATCACTCAATCTAGGAAGAAAGAGAGAAGTAATTTATTTATTTAATTTGATTGATGATAATTATTTAATATATCAAGAATAATAAAATTTGAAATTATAGAAACTATAGTACCCAATTCACCAAAAACCAACTATGCGTTAATATATCCCTTACTGTCTAAATCCAGCTAATTTAAGATTTTAAGTAATCAATTTCTTATGCAATATCTACAAATACAATGACACACAATAAACGAAGTGCAAACAAAATAAAGCAATCACACGATAAGGAGGCACGTAAAATACATATTGCGGTAACAATTAATCTTCTTCTAAAGACTTTGGAAGACAATTACGAGAGTGAAGAAAACAGAAGGGTTGAATTTTAGCAGTTCATCTAGCAATCGCATCGATGATCTTTCTTTGTCGCCAACATCAATGGTGTCCGGAAGATATCTTCATCAACAACAAAAGATGTCATGTAAATAATAACAATTTCATAAGGAAAACAATATGAGCTCCACAAATTTGTACAAGATTCTTAATTATTGAAGTATATAGAAATGGTCTGCACCTAAATGTAGCTCCACAAAACATAACACACTCACAGGCAGACAAGCTGACTAGGCTTTTATTTATACAACATGCTATATGTTGGCTCCAAAAATTTGCCACCGACCTCTCGATGAAGGGAATGATTTAAACGTCGGTGAAATTTTTAGAAGGCAGATGGAATAGTAGATAAGACACTACCCAGAGATTTTGCCCTCATTTTGGTGAGGATTTTAGATCTGGTTCCAGGTTTCCTATAGGCGCAAGTACCTATAGTTAATTACCCCTCTCAATACTGAGAGAGAACTTTCGATTAAGGCTAGTCGTTAGGTTGCTCAGTGCGTAGCATATAGTAGCAGCATGTGGAGTTTTAGAATTCAGATTTATGAAATTCATTATATTTAACTTAAAGTAGATGGTTGGGGGAACGAAGATGCGCCCAATCTAGATCCCATGGTTTTGTCATCCAGGGCTATCGTGGTCCCTAGTCTACTTAGTCAGAGGAGGTAGTCGACTCAACCTGACCAAAGGATCCTTATCAACAACACATGGGTTATATCATCCAAGAAATCCTTATCGACCTGGGGTGGTGTTTGTCTAAGGAGACATGCTTAAGTCACTTTAACGAGGGGCTTTTCCCAATCAAGTATACTCTGGTTCACAACTCAAAAGGAGCCATGGGGGGAGCATCAGCTACAATCTGGCAATAATATAATGGTTCTATTTGGCGGCAACCACCCGATTAGAGGACTCTGGTCGTAACTGCATCATGTGTGGAGCCTACTAGTCAAACCACGTAGTTAGAGGACACAGACCACATCTTGCTGGCATTAGATTGTTTGAGAGTAAATATAGTTGTGTTCTTGATTTGACTTTGGCTCCTTTGTGAGCTAGGGTTTTCTTAATTTCTCCAACAAACTATTGTGGAAGGTGAATTGAATGAAGTTTGCTTTAAGATTTTTGATTAAATTTTATTTAGACATTTGTAGCTTAACGATATTTTAAATTCTACATTTAGATTGATATTCAATCTAAATTAATTTGTTTTAAAATTATAATCAGATTTTGATTGAAGTATCCCCTACAGTTAAAATTTTTATTTAACACGGCCATCATTGGGGTGGTTTATAGATTGAATCAAATATATTTTAAAACTTTAGATCTTGTCAACTCAATATATCTCCTAATAGAGGACTGGATCTACTATCAAATGATAGAATTAGCTTCTCAGGTATTTTACTAAGTTGAAATTCTTATAATAGGTTTTTAGATTTTGTTAACCCAAACTCAGTCCTAAGACTAAACCGAGAATCAACCCGCACAGCATCCTCAGACACTGAGTTTAAGCATTCAACATAGTGTGAGGGCCCATGTGGGTGTATTTAGAATACTTGCACACTTTTGAGGTATTAAATTTGAGTTTAACCATACTTTATAATGTGTGCAAGAGTTCAATTGAAGTCTTAATTAATGCATTATGTTTGCTTGTACGATGTGTTGCGAATCCGGTGGCGTAAATGGAGCAAAATTATATTTATATTTGCATTAATAATTGATTTTGATTAATTTAATTTGAGCTTGCAAGCACATTTTGATGGTAAGTATCCCCTCTGGTTGAAATCTTCATTCAACACAGCCATCATCGGGGTGGTTTATTGATTGAATCAAATATATTTGAGAACTTTAGATCATGCCAACTTTGTTTAGCTCTTAATAGACGATCGGATCTACTATCACATGACAGAATTAGCTTCTCAGATATTTTACTAAGTTGAAATTATTATAATAGATTTTTAGGTTTTGTTAACCCGGACCGAGTCCTAAGACTAAATCGGGAATCAACCCGCACAGCATGCTCAGACATTAAGTTTAAGCATTCAACATAGTGTTGGGGCCCATGCGGGTGTATTTAAGAATGCTTATACACTTTTGAGGTATTAAATTTGAGTTTTAATCATGCTATATAAAGTGTGCAAGAGTTTAATTGAATTAATTAGCATGTTGTTTTGTATGATATATTACGAATCTGGCGTTAGAATTTGTTATAGATTGATATGATATCTTATTAGATTTTTCAGATTAATATTTAATTGATTCTAATTTAGCCTGTACAGCCTTTTCATACATTAAAATTTGCACTTTAAATCTTTATGTCCGAGCACATGCAGGTGTATCTAAGAATGCCTTAATTAATGTCTACTGTTCGCTTGTATGATATGTGGCGAATTCGGTGGCGTAGAAGATGTTATAGATTGATCTAATATCTTATTAGATTTTCTAGATTAATATTTAATTAATTCCAATTTAGCATGTATAGCCTTTTCAGACATTAAAATTTGCACTTTAATTCTTTATGTTCAAGCATATGCAGGTGTATCTAAGAATGGTTTAATTAACGCCTTTTATTCGCTTGTATAATATGTTGTGAATCCGGTGGCGTAGAAGATGTTATAGATTGATCTAATATCTTATTAAATTTTTCAGATTAATATTTAATATATTCCAATTTAGCCTATGCAGCTTTTTCAGACATTAAAATTTGCACTTTAAATCTTTATGTCTGAGCACATGCAGGTGTATCTAAGAATGCCTTAATTAACACCTTTTGTTCGCTTGTATGACGTGTTATGAATTCGGTGACATAGAAGATGTTATAGATTGATCTAATATCTTATTAGATTTTTCAGATTAATATTAAATTGATTCCAATTTGCTTTGCACTTTTGACATTAAAATTTTGTTTAAATCTTTATGTCCAGCGCGCAGTGTATCCAAGAATGCCTTAATTACACTTTCGCTTACAGTATTGTGAATTGCGTAAAGTGTTCTAGATCTTGTTCAATTATTTAGATTAGTATTTATTTATTTGCATTTAGTTCATAGCTCATTGAGTTCTCTAAGTTTCAATAAGCGGTGTCGATATGTGCTATCGCCTCGAGGAGAAGATGCAAGTCATTGGAAAGTCCATGGGTTCCATCGTTAAGTCCGTTGATTCGACTCTCGCCACCGGTAATCTTCAGAAGATGTCGGAGACCATGGACCAGTTCGAGCGTCAGTTCGTCAACATGGAGGTTCAGGCTGAGTTCATGGAGGGTGCCATGGCTGGATCTACCAGCCTTTTTACTCCTGAGACCGAGGTCAACAGTCTTATGCAGCAGGTTGCTGAAGATTACGGCCTTGAGGTCTTAGTTGGCCTGCCCCAAGGTGCCGCGCATGCAATTCCCTCCAACAAGGAGAAGGAGAAGGTTGATGAGGATGGTCGCTTGGTGTCGGCTATAGGAACAAAAAACTCTGAGCGCCTCCTCTCTTCACCTCCCAAAAATCCTCTCGGCCTTCTCCAATTCTATTCCCTCATCGGTAGTTCTACACATATCGTCGCTGAGAGACGAGGGTTCTCGCTAGGGAGATCGTCGAGTCTGCTGTTTTAATGGCGTCGGTGCCATCACCTTCAGGTTCGAAGGTGACGGCGACGGCAATCGACGGCGTCGGCGGCGTCTGAAGGGCCGGTTCTAAGTCTGATGAATAAGCGCCTACGCGCATTGCGCAAGAAGTATAATCGAATTATTCAGATGGAGGCTAGCCTGGCACAAAAAAAAACCTTGAACAAGGAGCAGGAAGAAGTTCTTCGGTCAAAGCCTGGCATTATGGCCCTTATCACCGAGTTCGACAAGCTTCGGCTGTCGCTCGTTGCCGCCGTCCAGGAGGAACTCACCCTCGCGGCCTCCTGTTCATCCTCGGTTAACCCTAAACTCTTGCCAGTGGCGGCAAAGAATGCTTCTTCATCGATTGATAACGCCTTAGATGGTTTGGTTGCGCTGCTCTACTTTGGTTGTCTCTTCGACGTGAAGCCCCAGAGCGAGTTCACATCGATGATGCTGACGAGGATCCACGAGCTCAGGTGCTGCCTGACGTACGATTATGTCACGAACGAGTCCACCGAGTTGCTCGGGGAGAAAGATCTTAATATGATTTCAACTCTTGGAGGGCTGGTAACATCAAGGCCACCCTATTCTGGGATATCTCACCGGAGCGCACTCGAGGGCTGCATTCAACACGCTAAACTTTGGCTACAGGGAGCCCAGAATCCCTTTGCTCCAGGATCCTCTGTTACCTATGCTAGCCTGAGAGAAAAGCTGAACCAGATTATGGCTTCAGACTATTACACGACAACCCCTGAGATGAAAGCTCCAGTTGATGTTGCTGACGCAGTGAGCAAGTACAATGCTGCTTGCCAAATGCTAGTTTCTGAACCTAGTGAGCAGCCTGTGCCAGATAGTTAGAGTGACACAGTGCAGGAGGATGAACAAGAAGAAATTCTTACTGTGGAAGTCATTTCCGATCAATCTGGCTCTGCATATGAACTTCAGAAGGATGAGGCAGACAATTCTGATCATACTACTGGAGATGATATTGCACTACAACAATATCAGCAAATACCAGAGAATGTGGAAGACTATAGTTTGAGAGACTATGAGCAAGACGATCAACAATATATTTCGCGGAGAACATACCAAAACCAGAGAGAAGGACGTGGCGGCGACAGGAATTGGTGTGCGAACCACATAAGCTGAGATGAATGCTGTCATGCTGCTCTCATTGTATAAATGTCTGAATGTATACAAATATGGTATATGTGATTTCATACAGGTGATTGAAGACCCTTTTATGCTCAGAAGAGCTGGCATGTTTGAAGATCATGACCGTAGTGTCATAAGGCATAACCATTATCTTGATAGAGGCCGAAGGTCGAATAACTCTGAGCCATGGGGATGATCTTGGAAATTTGTCAATTTTTTGATAGGAGACTTAAACTAAAACAAATAAAAGTGTTGATGAGCATAAATTGAACTTATTTGAAAATGATAAATTAAAGAATAAATTTACATATATGCTATTTTTTATGCAAGTATTTGAAGACCCTGTTATGCTCAGTAGAGCTGGTAAGTTAGAAGATCAAGATAGTGTGTTGAAACCATACTCATAGAGTGAGGAAGGTCGAATAGCCCCGTCATATGGGGAAAGGCGGAGGAGGACCAAATTTGGATTGACACAAAGCTTAAATATGATTAAATAAGAGTATTAATAAGCTTAAATTAAACTTAAATAAAAAATGATGAATTTATTGAGAACTTGAAGGCTCATCAACTTGATAGTTCACATAGAAGCAAGAATAAAATAAATTAGCTTGTCAACGAAGATATGTAAAGCCTTTCAATAAGCACTTGATTGCACTACGTGACGGATTGGATGAATCGTGGCCTAGAGAATTTAAATGAGATTTGTGATGATTTTGTGAGCTCATCAATAAACATTAGATGAGTCTTATTGAAGTTTAAGAAGTCAATGAATTCAAAACTAAATGCAAAATCAAACAGATATTATTTCAATTAATTGAATAAGAGCTGAAATGTCTTACGCCGCCAGATTCACAACACTTTGTAGAAGCGAACAGAAGATGTTAATTAAGGCATTATTAGATACACCCGCATGGGCCCCGACACTATGCTAAATACTGAAATTCAAGTGTCTGACGATGTTGTGCGGGTTGCTTCTCGGTTTAGTCTTAGGACTGGGTCCGGGTTAACAAAACCTAAAATTTTATAATAAGAGTTTCAAATCAGTGAAATGTATGAAAAATTAATTCTGTCAAGTGATAGTAGATCTAATCCTCATTGCGACAGAGTTGAGGATAAAACTCTTAAACATATTCAAATTAATCAATTTTTCAAATCAAATTAAGTAGCAATCTGAAATCAATCTCATAACTCAGAAATGAAAATTGCCTAAATTCTTAAATACACCCATATATGCCCCGACACTATGTTGAATGCTTAAATTTAGTGTCTAAGGATGCTGCGCGGGTTGATTCCAGGTTTAGTTTTAGGACTGGGTCCGGGTTAACAAAACTTAAAAATCTATTATAAAAATTTCAACTTATTAAAATATCTAAAGCATGTGACAGATCCGATCTCTGTTAGGGTAAACATAGTTGGCAGATCTAAAGTTCTCAAATATATTTGATCTAATTAATTAACCACCCGATGATGACGTGTTGAATGAAGATTTGGAGGATAATTACGTCGAAATATGCTTCGCTCAAATCAAATTAATCAATCAAATATCAATACAAACATGAAATCGTAAATCATTAAGTTCTAAATGTCAAAATGAAATTAATCTAAAACTTAAAGCTAAAGAAAAAATCCAATTCACCATTATTGTTTGTTGAAGGTGACAAATTAAGAAAACTCTAGCTTGAGCCAAAGTCAAATCAAGTATATGTTTACTCTCAACAATCTCATGCCGGAGGATGTGGCTCGTGTCCTCGTGTGGTTTGGCTAGTAGCTCCACACATGATCGATTCGATCGAGTCCTCGATCGGGTAGTTCAAATGGAACCATTATATTACGATCACTGTAGTATGCTCCCAATGGCTCGCCTTTGTGAACCATAGGATATACTTGATTGGGAAAAAAGCCCTCTTAGTAGTAAACTTAAACTTGTCTCCTTAGACAAACGCCAGTCTGATTTCTTGGATGGCGTAACCCATGTATTCTTGATAAGGATCATTGGTCGTTGCGACAATCTATGCTAAAGAAGTAGGGATCACGACATCCAGGGGATGGCCATGGATCTAGATCGCATGTCATTGTTCCCCAAAATCTTTAAGTTAAATATAATGAATTTCATAAATTCTAAATTTAAAACTCCGCATGCTTCTATATACTATGCATTAACGTGACTAGCCATGAAAGTTCTCTCCGGCATTGAAAGAGGTAATTAACTCAGGTGCTTTATAGGAAACCAACGGTCAAGTCCTCACAAAATGAGGTGAAATCTTTGGGTAGTGTCTTCTCTATTCATCGCCTTCAAAATTACATCGACACTTAAATTACTCTTTCATCAAGAGTCTGGCAATTTTAGCCATAGATTCAGCATTTGGGAGAGTGACAAAGGGACGGTATAATTGATTATTTAGAATGATTAATCATGGATGAGGGTAGCTACAAGTTTCAAGGTGTTGACCGATTGTGATTAAGAGATAATTAGGTGGATTTATCTCGAAATATGTGTTAATTTTGATAAAATTTTAAGTACAATAAATTTAATTAAATTGGATATCCATTTTAAGTAATTTCAGCGTTCTGGACACAATAACACAATACATTTCATGAATGAAGGTCGTTTGAGCGACTTTGGCGTCGAATTGGGTCTCTTTCAGTTCATAATGCGCATCGCTTTTGCTTTCGACATTTGTGCTCATCATCCATGAACAATCTCATTTAATAGTTTTGATGTTTGAAGCTAACAACTGATCGGTTCAGGAGATCGTTTGGACATCGTATTAAACCTCTAATATACGTCAACACATTAATAGCTCGGCCAATTGATTGCTCATTAGACTTTACAATATTATATTATTCGATTTCACTCAAACGCGATGAAGTCCGTTTGTTGATCGGAGGTCGTTTCGACCATTTTCAGTGACATCCAGTGCATTTTGAGCCCGGATTTGCTCACTGTCACCTTTGAAGTCCATCAAATTCAACTTGTGAGCTTGTCTTGATTTATGGCACACATATGGAGGTCAACACTAAGTTTCAATAAAACTTAGCTCGTGATCGCTAAAAAGCTTATAGACTCATTCTTATTTAAGGACCTTTAGAATTTTTTTTGTGAGGTTTGGCATTCATCATTTTCATTTAAATTTAACTTAAAACTTTATTGATTCTTATTTCATATTTAAGCTTTGTGTCTCATGATAGCCCATCTTCCCTAAGTTACGTCGAATATTAGCCTTCCGCCTCTACGGCATAATAGTTGGTGTCTTTGCGACATCGGTCGTAGTCTTGCTTAGCTCTGCGCATACAGTCTTCAAATCTGCATAAAAGAGCTTAAATGTAGGTTTATTCTTTAATTTATCATTCTCAAATAGCTCAATTTAAGCTCGTTAACACTTTTATTTGTTCTTGTTTAAGTCTCTCAAAATTTGATCCTCCGTCGTCCCCACGTGGTAGCTTGAGTCTATTCACCTTCCATTTCATGAGCATAACTTATGTCTTTATGGCCTTCTGTTTAGTCTTATCTGTTGCTCTCGAGCATAACGAGTCTTCAAACACCGTAATTTTAATTCATATTTTAATTTTGAGCTTGAGTTCATTTTGTATTAAATTAATTAAGTTCTGGTTTGAATTTGAATCCTCTTCTACATAGGGTGCGTGTATTCACCTTCGTCTCTGGCGTAATAGTCGGTGTCTTCTGACATTTATGATCGTCATCTTCTGGTTAACCTACGGCATAACAAAATCTTATATCATTTCATTGAGTATAATGAGATCTTCATACCTGCATAACACAAAATATACTTATATATTTTTGCATACTGATTTTTATCTTCTCCTCGTAAGCTCATCTCAAGCTTAGTCCAGCATTATCTTCATCATTCTCGTAATCAGTGAAGAGCTCCTCATCCATCTGGCGTCAAGAACACTGCGAGGCTGCATGTTGATAACTACATGATGCACATTGTACGCCTTAGCTTTCCATGGCCCAACCATTTTCGACCTTTGTTGCTTTCTCCAATTCAGCTATGGAACTAGCACCGAACGGGTGACATGAAGCCCTAGTCGAAGAACATTGGTTCTCGATAGAGCATCAACCTCCTGTTGCAATTCCACATCAGAAGCCAAGCCCCCTGCTCCCTCCAAAGCATTGATTACCTCCTTATCCTTATGTGATATTATGTATAAGCTACAAGGTTTCACCTTCCCGTCAACCGAACCTCCTCCCAAAAAACAAAATGCTCTGCTCGGCTCGCTTGATCTTCAAACCATCGAAGCCGGAGAGCGTCATATCTGCTCTCAGATCCGGTTCCCTCATCCATATCTTGTCGGTGTTAGATGGAGCGATTCTTGATATGAAAGGAATCACGGAGCTCTCGAAATGGAAATTGATCTCCATATAGAAATCTCTCATCTGATTCATGGCAGCCACAATGCGCGGCATTCGGCGACACCACTTTCCCCAAGCCCAGACCTGGTGACGCCAGAGAATGATCTTTGCGATTTGTTCCTCACGAGTACAGATAGCTTCTTGAAGAGGGCTCCGACGAAGAGATTGTCACCCCAACCAACGACGACTGCCCGACCGTGCTAACCTGAAACTTCTGTTCGACATCACAGAAAGGGACAGAGGAGTCACCGACGCGGCGGCACTTGGTCATAGGCATAGCCGACAGGGAAGGAGCATCATCGTTATCGCTTGTTGAAGGCAGGTAAGTGGCGCCGAAGTCGAGAGGAGTGGCGGACTAGGACGGGTCACAACAGCTGAACCCGACGATTGGTCCTCCTGCTCCGTCTTCGAGATGAAAGAGCACCGAGATCTCCTTAATCGAAGCCCCCATGTTGGAAGAAACAAAGAGGGTATCATCTCAAGGTTCGTCACTGGCTTCGTCGGAGTCAACGGCCATAGATCGCAAATCGTCGCCGGAGGCCGACTGAATGGCAAAAGGCTGCAGAGGATCAGCGTCTCCGCAGCCTTCGACATCTGGTCGTCGGCGTCTTCCATTGGGCGATTAAGAGAGAGAGATTAGTATTGGATGGACTCATGCGATTGGCCGAGAGAAAATCCAGACCCGCGTGCGGCTATGCAAAGAAAGAGACGGACAGCTCGAGAGGGATAAGGAATTGGAAAAAAAAATCGTATATACTCTTCCATTTTTCAACCTTTTTCGGCTTTGTTAACTCAGGTAAGAGAAAAAATTTCTGCCAAAATGCTAAGTTAGAAACTTAAGACAACTTGGCTAAGCTATGTGCAAAAAATGATTCGAAAATGGAGGAATTACAAACCTCCATAACCTTCCTTCCTATATCTGCTCAAGGATGAATCTTCTGAAAGTTGCTGATTTGTGTGTTATTTTCCATACTGGGGGTTTTTATTTTTGGATGGCTCTACTAATCTTATCACTAATGAAATTCTGCTTCTCTGGAATATATCTGTTAGATGCGGGTATTCTACAGCTCTTCTTCTTTCTGTTAGCTATGGACGATGATGAGGTTTTCCAAGCACAACCATTCGACTTAAGCTTCTTATTCAGTCTCCCTCACTTGGATGATCATTCTGCAACCATGGTCCCCTTCAATTGTGGTGATTACGATGGATTGATTATTGGGGATCATGATGGCGCTTGATAACGTGAGAGGATTCTCCCTTTCCCGTGTCCCGCTTGCCATCTTGTGCTTGTTTTTGAACATCTTTGATGTGTTTTGTATCTAAGTCCATATGTTTCACTTATTTTTTTAGCGAAATTCGTTTCGCTTGTGACAATTATGTTCCAAGGTGCTAGCTTAGTTTTTTTTTCGTTGGTTTTCTCAGTAATGGATTAATGTTTGTCCTTTTGTAAACACTTTTTGGAATACAATTGGGCTTAGGCCCTTAAATTTTTTCCAAAAAAAAAAATTGGAAAAAAAAAATTTTCGTTTCTTTTTTTTTTCTTTACCACAGGGATGGACAAGACATAAAGAAAAAAAGGTTCAGTCGTTCCCACATGGAATAGATGATGTGACATCTTTTTATTAGTCGAATGGGAGATGGAGGTATAGGGATGGGCATTTGCAGTTTGACATTGGTTGTATAAGACATAATGTAGATTTATCTCAAATATGCTAATTTTGATGAAATTTTAAGTAAAACTTAGTCAAATTGGATGTCTATTCTACGTAATTTTGACACTCTGGACGTAATGGCACAGTCCATTTCACATTCGGAGGCCATTTTGTTCAAGTCGACATCGAATTAGGTCACTTTCAATTCAAAAATATGCATTATTGCTTTTGACTGCTCGACATTAACGTAAACTCATCCAAATTGAGTGTGAATAGTCTCATTTGATAGGGTTCGACATTTTAGGGCTAACAACACGATCAATTTCCTGAACATAGGTTGTTTGGTTTGCGTCGGTACCTCTTAATCTCGATATACGTGTAAGCGTGTTGACGACTCGACCACTTGATCAGTTGATCATCAAGTTGTGTAATATTCATATTCTAACCAGTTTCAACATTTTGAATGCGATGATGAAGTCTGTTCATCGATCGTCGTCGACCATTTTCGGTGGCTTGCGTTTTGAGTCCGATTTGCTTGTCACTTCCTCCGTCAATTCAACTTGAGCTTGACCGACTTATGACACATATATGGAGGTCAACAAATGCCCCAACAAATTTGATTCATGCATGGAGCGAGTCGTTTGTTGGCGGTTGACCTTTGGGGTTATAGAACTTGGATTATTTCGCTTTCAACCGATGGGTTCTAATAGCTTCTTCTTTTGTGTCTTCAAGATTTAGATTTCCTCACCAGCTTGAGGGTTGGATAGAGGAATTGGTTTGTTTGCTTTGAGATTTGATATTCCTTCTGTCTTAGCTTTAAGCTTGACGGACTTGATGAAGGATTGACCTGATTTGTCCATATGGACTTGTCAGAAAGTGTATGTACACCCTAAGTCCTGTGTTTGCTATTTTGACGGACTCGTTGTATGGTTCATATAGTTGACCCAGCCTTCTGGCTCATATTAAGTCAATATTGAGTAATCAGCCTAGCAATGTGTGCTTTAATAGACTGAATAACTATGAAATTCCTTTAGTCCGGCCATTGCCTTTGTGTGAACTATGAAATCGCTTCCTTGGTCCTGTGCTTTCTGCTTTTACTAACTTGATGAGGGAATTAGCTTTGATCTGTGCTTTATGCTTGATCAGATCATTTGAAAAGATATTTGAATATCACCTTACAGGTAATATATAGGTTGATTTGAGGCTCGAATTTAGAGTTTCCTCATATTGTCTTGGTCCATCGATCAAGCAGAAAGATCTCTTGAATTTTGGTTGCTTGTAGTCACTAAGCTGGATTTGGTTTGGGATTGAATACCTACCGTCATTGTATTGATGAGGAGGGGCTCTTTCACTACAGCCTTTTCTTGTGGCTTGTTGAGTGAGGAGAGCGTCAGCAACTCGGCCATTTGTGGGCTTGTTGAGTCGACCTTTAGAACCTACTCGAGTTTTTGACTTAAGTTGTGATGGCTTGGCGGTCTTGTCATTAGACTAACGAACATGGGCTCTTTCACTACAGCCTTTTCTTACGGCTTATTGAGTGTGGAGAACGCTAGCAACTCGGCCATTTATGGGCTTGTTGAGTTCAACCTTTAGAACCCGTCTAAGTCCTAGACTTGAATATGTAGGGGTTGATATTTTTCCAACTTAGTTGATTGAAGCTTCCAAAACTGGGAGTTCTTCTAGCTTGATCTTCAAATTTTGATGAATCTTGGAGAGAAACTTTTGATATTTAAAGCTGTCTTTTCGTGCACATAAATAGATTCTTTTTTCTATTACAAGAGTCTGTAATTTTAACGATAGCAGTTATAGTTATATTTAGGGATCTCGCATAAAGCTTGATGTCAACCTGGATATATACAAGAAGACCTCCTATTTCACAGGAGAAGGTTGAACAATCTTGATCACAAAAATGATGCTCCTTGTAAAACAAGGGGAGATGCTCCTTGTATAACAAGGGGATTGCAAACTAGTTTTAAGATATATTACATAGCTTGATTTCCTTTAATGTGGAATAGAAGTGATATATTTTCAATCATAATATGTATCTATCGAAGGACCTCGGCTTAAAGCACGATATCAACTTAGATAAATATATAAAAATACTTCTTATATAATAGAGGAACTTTCGGACTTGTTGAAGTAACTGTTGAGAGAATTTGGAATATCTTTGGTCCTGTGCTTTCGGACTTGTTGAAGACTTCCTCTTGAGAGTTTAGAATTTGTATTATCCTTCTGTCCTGGCTTTGTGCCTTGATGGACTTAATGGAGTTGATGGTTTTTTGTTGAGATGAGAACATCTTCGATTCTATACTTTGTGCTAGACTTATTGAAGATTCAATCTCAAAATTTGAATTTTATATTTTCCTCATATCCTGGCTTCGTGCTTCAGTGGACTTGATGGAGTTGATGGCTTGTTGGTGAGATGAGAACATCTTTGGTCCTATGCATTGTGCTTTGACAGATTTGTTGAAGATTCTATCTCAAAATTTAAAATTTGTATTTTCCTCCTGTCCTAGCTTTGTACCTCAGTGGACTTGATGGAGTTGATGACTTGTTGGCGAGATGAGAACATCTTCGATCCTGTGTTTTATGCATTGATGGACTTGTTGAAGATTTAATCTCAAAATTTAAAATTTGTACTTTCCTCTTATCCTGGCTTCGTTCCTTGACATATTTGATGGAGGAAAGTCCTGAATTATCTTGGAGACTTATCAGGTGATACAACATTACCTTCCGCCCCAGCTTTTTGCTTTCATGGTCTTATAGAAGGATGTCTGTCGGTGACCTAGCCCTCAGAGCTTGTGTTGGGTCAGTGGCAAAGAATCATCAATCCTATGCTTTGCACGAACAGACAAATTGATGACATAACTCCCTTAGTTTAGCCTTTGGCTTTGTATGAACATTGGGATGACTTCCTCGGTCCTTGATTTTTGCTTGGTTGGACTTGCTGAAGAAAAATTTCCTTCGGTCTTTGCTTTCTGCTTTAACAGACTTATTGAAAGAGTTAACATTTCTCATTTGATATTAATACCAAACTCGGCTTAGTGCTTTCTCGAGTGAGGACCTTTTTGTTGGATTCTGAAAAAAAAAAGACCTTACAATCATTAGGAATGATCTCCTAGTCTGGGTCACTTGAACTCACCAAGTTGGAGGGATTTGAAGATTTGGATGCTCTTGTCTTTGAACTGACAAAGTAGGGTGATCCCTTACTATGACCTTTGTGGCGTATTGAGTAAGCAGGCCTGTGAGCAACTCGATCATATTTGGGCTTGTTAAGTCTGACCTTATGCACCTACTTGAGTATTGGACTTGAGCAATTGATGGAGGATTTTATCATCAGGCTAACAAGATGGGGGATCTCTTACTACAGCCTTTGTGGCATGTTGAGTAAAGATGTCGACTCATCATATTTGGGCTTGTTGAGTCACCATGCACCAACTCGAGCCTTAATATATGAATGGAAGATGTGTTTCCAACTTGATTTGTTATAATTTGTAGACTTGAAAATTTCTCTTTTAGGTCGGTAAGACTTTGAGACATGTGAACTATGAATACATAATTTGAATATGTATATGGGGATCTCAGCCTTAGGCACGATGTCAACCCAAATACAATAGAAAGGCCCCCTATTTCACAGGGAGAGCTTGACATTTTACTATAAAATTTAAATAAATGCCCCCTGTCTAACAGGGGGATTTTTGCTTCATTTTAGAAATGCATTCTTGTATTATAAGAGAATTTCCAAGCAAAACTTATACATATAATGACAGTGAGGATAATTAGTCTTCTCAGCACCATGTTCAACTCCCCTTCTTGAAAGGTTCGAGGACATACCGTATGATCGAATGTTTTGTCCATCCTCACCTGGTAGACTTCTAAATTTTATGGATCTTGGAGCCTTGCTTTATCAAGCACATCAAGCTCTTCTATCCATAGACAGACATTCTCATCTTAAGTGAGATTGTGTTAAATGGCTACTCGGAGTGAAGGTAGTTCAACTTCAAGTGGTAGAACTGCTTTAGCCCCAAATACTACTGCATAAGGAGTGAATTTTGTGAGAGTCTTGTAGGTGGTGTGGTAAGCTCATAAAGCTTCAACAAGCTTGGTATGTCACTCACTTTTATTTCTTGTAAGGATTTTTCTAAGTAGCTTGACTTGTATTTTGTTGAAAGCCTCAGCCAAGCCATTTTCTTTTTGATTATAAATCAACGAGTATCGTCAATCAATCTTATGTTGATCAATAAATCTATAAATTTTAGCTTTTGAAGGTCGTCACATATTATTGGCTTCTTCTATTCCCAAACATCGTACCACATCTGCTTGAATGATCTATGATATAAGGTATTGCCAATATAAGCATATAGTCAAAGCCTTTTCTCAAGTTGTGCATCCATCTGCTTAATGCCCGATAATTTTCTTTCCTTAAAATAGTCGATGAAGTATTGTCTCCAATCTTCCTTCTCTTATACTGTAAGGATTTCACTTTGTGGTGTTGGAGTTTCTTCAGATTGAGGTCTTGCCTCCTGAATAGTCTGAGCCTCATCTTGTTGATTTTGATGAGCAATTCATAAGGGAGTGTGAGGAGCAACATGAGTTACATCCTCCTGGCTTGTGTTTGATGCCCCCTCTTCCAGCGGAGATTTTTGATTTATTGGCTTTAGGACCCAACGAGTACAAACACTAATTAGCACATAGTCATCATTTCTTTAGCTAACTTAGCCAGACAATCAGCTTTGCTATTCTTGCATCGAGAAACCTGAGTTATGATGATGTTTGGAATTTGCTTCATAAGCTCGAGAATTCATTTGTGGTAGTGAGCCAATTCAAGCTTGTTGATTTTGTAGATATCCAACACCTGATTAATGACGAGCTGAGAATCTCCATACACTTATAAATTTTGGACTCCCATTGAGATGGCTTCCTCCAAACCTGCCACCAACGCTTCATATTCTACTTCGTTATTAGTTCGTGGCTTAGTTAACTTGTAGGAGTGCCTCATTATACCACCCTCTAGCATAATTAAGATGAGAGTGATGCTAGCCCGAGCTTTTGGGAGATTTGAGGGTTGAGTGTATTTGATGGATGAAGCTCCATCAAAATACAATCCCCACATTTGCTACTTTTTTTTATATATGCATGACCCCTTCACCACTTTTTGGGAACATATGTGATGTCAAATTGTACCAGAATAATAGCCCATCATGTCAAGTGACCTGTCAACGCTAGTCTTGTCATCAAGAACTTCAGCAGATCAATTCTTGAGATGATAGTAATTTTATAAGTTAACATATAATGACATGGATTTTGAAAAGAAAAAAATTAATGTCAAACAATGCTTCTCAATTGTAGAATAGCTTATTTTTGCTCCTATCAATCTTTGACTGATGTAATATAGAGCGCTATCCTTTTCCTCTTCATTGTGTTGCCAACAGAGCACGTAGAGATTCTTCCAGTGCTATTGTGTACAAGATGAGAGGTTTTCCTGGGATTGATGCTGCGAGAATGGACAAATTTAACAAATACTTCTTAATACTGTCAAAAGCCTCTCGACATTTTTTTGTCCTATTTGAAAGGAGTATCCTTTTACATCAGCTTCTTCCGCTTGGACGCGAAACTCTGATCGATGCCTCCAATAAATTTCTGGCTCAGAGGACTACGATCGAGCTTGATCTCCTCTCGAAGATATAGAGTTGGTTGGTGACAGGATCTCTTGGATGACTCTCTAAGGTGACGACTGTAAAAAATTTCATCACATATGACATTTTTCTTAGGTATACATTCTTGATGAGTTTTATTTATGGCGGATCTCTCAGAGTGCAATATAGATGTTACACTATTATCTTTCTTTAAAGCAGTTTCACTTTGAGACTTTGTCCTCCAAATTTTCTTACATTTTTGCCGGGACCTTTCGACGGTGGATTCTTAGACCTATAGTCCAAGTGTCATGCCTCGATGCTCATTGTGGGACTTAAATTGGTTGACATTTTATCAGGGTTGTAGGAGGAGGTCTCCTTGAAGGAGCAACTCTAGCCTCCCTGATAACAGGACTTTGATATTTTCTTTTCATCAGTCCTTTCTCCTTAGTAACTTTGAGGACCCGATGCACTCTGTTGAGTTTCCTCATTAGAGCTAGAACTCGTCTAGAATGATTTCATTTGACCAGAGTCCGCTTTACCCATCTTATGATGTCGAACCTGTGATGGGTTGGAACACACGCTTCTGGTTCCATAGCTAGTTGTACAATTTCTGTTTGAGCAATGGTTGTTGAGCACGCAGTTTAGCATTTCTCTTTCTCTGCTGCCTCTGGGTTAGCTTGCTTCCAAATGAGGAAGCTTTTGTGTTGTCATTTCTTCTTGAAGCTCCATATATATATATATATATATATATATATATATATATATATATATATATATATATATATATATATATATATATATATATATATATATATATATATATATATATATATATATATATATATATATATATACAGGACCTTCTATATTTTGAACATTTCGTGTGTCACATATGTTATAAGACTTTCTCTATTATATATATATATATATATATATATTCTATCGGACCTTTCGGGATTCTGACGCCGCCAAGTGTCACTCGATGCTCTCTGTAAAACTTGTTTAGAATGATCTTGAGTTCTTACTACCACCGGTGGTAGTCAGTAGTGGAGCATTCTTGACTTCTGATAATTGGCCTTGATATCTCTTCTTCATAAGGCCTTTTCCTTAACAACCTTCGTGACTCGTACTCAGATAAAGTTTCAAGTTGTTTCTTCTGAAGAGTTGCAGCTGACTATTGTTGAGCCCAAAAATACTGCTTAATATCACTAGTAGAGTTATTCCTTTTCACCCATTTCAAAAATTTTAAACTTATTGTGGGGTAGGAATACTCGCTTCTAGTTGTAAGGTTGGTTGTATGATTTGTGATTCAAAAATCTACTACTGAACTCGTAGTTCAAGATTTTTTTATTGCTTTCTATGTAATTTTCCTCGAAAAGAGGATGCTTCAGCATCATACCTTCCTAGTGAAGGTTCAACGTAGTGGTATTCGTGTATGACCGACACTTTTTCTAAAGGTTTCTTTCATGACTGGCGCCTCATAATGACTCAATCTTTCGAATATAGAGTCTCTCTTTTGAGAAACCTCACTAGTAGTAGTAGCCATTCCAGTTGTCCTCCTCCCTTGCATAAGTTGGTGTGTATAATATGCGCTTTCAAGTAGAATTATTTGCGCAATAATGGGAAGTTTACACTACCAAATTGGATGGTAGCTTCAGTATCTTTAGCATTGATTATAGCATTAGCCAGGCAGATGTTGGCTCGCCTAGTCAGATGATGAACTATGTGCTCTAAAGATCCATTAACATAAAAAGCAAACAGGTTAACCATAAGGATATGATTAGCTTAGATTTAGTTTCATTGATAATTGATTTTTATTTAATTTTTTTATACTCCACTATTACTATAGCTTAGATTCAACTAGCCAAAGATGGAAAGAGAAACATGTCCCCAGCAGAGTCGCTAAAAATCCGTGGGCTTCAAAAATTATCAGGAAGAGAGTGGTTAGGGTCAGAGATTGAAATTTTGGAAAGGCGAGATGTAATAGTAGATAAGACACTACCCAGAGATTTTGCTCTCATTTTATGAGGACTTTAGATCTGGTTCTAGGTTTCTATAGGCACAAGCACCTATAGTTAATTACCCCTCGCAATACTGAGAGAGAACTTTGATTAAGGCTAGTTGTTATGCCGCTTAGTGCGTAGCGTATAATAGCAGCATGTGGAGTTTTAGAATTCAAATTTATGAAATTCATTATATTTAACTTAAGCGAGATGGTTGGGAAGAGGCGTGCATCTAGATCCCATGATTCCATCATCCATCGTGTAGTCCTTAGTCTACTTAGTCAGAGGAGGTAGTTGACCCAACGTCGAAGGATCCTTATCGAACACATGGGTTACGTCAAATAAATCTTCTGAGACTGGGTGATGTTTGTCTAAGAAGACATGCTTAAGCCTACCTTAGCTAACAGAGGGCTTTTTGTCCAATCAAGTATATCCAATGGTTTACAACTCAAAAGGAAGAGCCATTGGAGAACATCTGACTACATGATCGTAATATAATGGTTTCATTTGGCGGCAACCATCGGAGGACTCGATAAATCGTATCATGTGTAGAATCTTGGCCAAACCACGCAGTCAGAGGACACAGGCCACATCCTTGCTGGCATGAGATTTTTTGAGAGTAAACATAATTGTGTGCTTGATTTGACTTTGGCTCCTTTTTGAGCTAGGGTTTTCTTAATTTGTCATCTATGACAAACTATTATGAAAGGTGAATTGAATGGAGTTTGCGTTAAACTTTTGGATTGAATTTCATTTAGACTAAATTATGCATTTAGATTGATTTTCAATCTAAATTAATTTGTTTTAAAATTATAATCATATTTTGATTGAAGTATCCCCTCCAGTTAAAATTTTCATTTAACATGGCCATCATCGGGGTGATTTATTGATTGAATTAAATATATTTGAGAACTTTAGATCCTGTCGACTCTATTTAGCTCCTAACAGAGGACCGGATCTACTATCACATGATAGAATTAGCTTCTCAGCTATTTTACTAAGTTGAAATTCTTATAATAGATTTTTAAGTTTTGTTAACCCAGACCCAATCCTAAGACTAATCCGGGAATCAACCCACACAGCATCCTCAGACACTGAGTTTAAGCATTCAACATAGTGTCGGGGACCATGCGGGTGTATTTAGAATACTTGCACACTTTTGCAGTATTAAATTTGAGTTTAACCATACTTTATAATGTGTGCAAGAGTTCAATTGAAGTCTTAATTAATGCCTTCTATTTGCTTGTACGATGTGTTGCGAATCTGGTGACGTGTGTGGAGCAAAATTATATTTATATTTGCATTAATAATTGATTTTGATTAATTCAATTTGAGCTTGCAAGCACATTTTGATGGTAAGTATCCCCTTGGGTTGAAATCTTCATTCAACACAGCCATCATCGGGGTGGTTTATTGATTGAATCAAATATATTTGAGAACTTTAGATCCTGTCGACTCTTTTTAGCTCTTAACAGAGGACCGGATCTACTATCACATGACAGAATTAGCTTCTCAGATATTTTACTAAGTTAAAATTCTTATAATAGATTTTTAGGTTTTGTTAACCCGACCGAGTCCTAAGACTAAACTGGGAATCAACCCACGCAACATCCTCAGACACTGAGTTTAAGCATTCAACATAGTATCGGGGACCATGCAAGTGTATTTAAGAATGCTTACATACTTTCAAAATATTAAATTTGAGTTTTAATCATACTTTATAAAGTGTGCAAGAGTTTAATTGAATCTTTAATTAACACCTTCTGTTTGTTTGTATGATATGTTGCGAATCCAGTGGCATTAGAATTTCTTATAGATTGATCTAATATCTTATTAGATTTTTCAGATTAATATTTAATTGATTCCAATTTAGCCCGTGCAGCCTTTTTCAGACATTAAAATTTGCACTTTAAATCTTTATGTCCGAGCACATGCAGGTGTATCTAAGAATGCCTTAATTAACGCCTTATGTTCGCTTGTATAATATGTTGTGAATCCTATGGCGTAGAAGATGTTATAGATTGATCTAATATCTTATTAAATTTTTCAAATAAATATTTTATTGATTCTAGTTTAGCCTGCACAACCTTTTTAGACATTAAAATTTACACTTTGAATCTTTATGTCTGAGCACATGCAGTGTATCTAAGAATGCCTTAATTAACATCTTCTCTATGCGATGTGTTCTGAATTGATTGAGAAGATGTTATAGATTGATCAATATCTTATTAGAATTTTCATATTAATATTTAATTGATTCCAATTTAGCCTGCGCAGCCTTTTCAGACATTAAAATTTGCACTTTAAATCTATATGTCCGAGCACATGCACGTGTATCCAAGACTGCCTTAACTAACGCATTCTGTTCCCTTGTACCAAGGGTTGTGAATCCGGTGGCGTAAAGTGCTTTAGATCTTGTTCAATTGTTTATATTAGTATTTATTTATTTGCATTTAGTTTATAGCTCATTGAATTCTCTAAGTTTCAATGAAACTTAGCTCGTGATCGCTAAAAAGCTTACAGACTCATTCTCATTTAAGGACCTTTAAAATTATTTTTGTGAGTAGGTTTGGCTTTGATTCATTATTTTATTTAAATTTAACTTAAACTTATTAATACTCCTATTTAATCATATTTAAGCTTTATGTCAATCCAAATTTCAGACCTATCTTCCCACATAGGGGCTATATCACTATTAGCCTTTCCACTCTTGAGCATAATGTCATGTCTTGTGACACTGCGGCAATGAATCTTCTACCTGTTAGCTCTACTGAGCATAATAGGGTCTTCAAATACCTGCATAAAAGAGCATATATATTAGTTTATTCTTTAATTTATCATTCTCAAATAGCTCAATTTAAGCTCGTTAATACTTTTATTTGTTCTTATTTAAGTCTCCCATTAATCCAAAATTTGTGACCTCCCATGATCGAGGGCTTTGAGTCTATTCACCTTCCGCCACTCTATTAGCGGTCTGTCTTGCGACACTGCGGTTGTAGTCTTCTACCTGTTAGCTCTACTGAGCATAATAGGGTCTTCAAACACCTCCAATTTTAATTCAGATTTTAATTTTGAGCTTTGAGTCCATTTTATATTAAATTAATTAAGTTCTCTGCGGTTTGAATTTGGCGCCTCCGGTGTCTTCCCACATAGTGCAGCTATTTAACATTCCGTATCTGAGCATAATGATCAGTGTCTTGTGACACTATGACTGTGGTCTTCTACCCGTTAGCTCTATTGAGTATAATAGGGTCTTCAAACTCATCATCTCTACTAAGCATAACGAGATCTTCATACCTACATAACACAAAATATACATATATATTTTTGCATGTTAATTTTTATCTTCTCCTCATAAGCTCATCTCAAGCTTAGGCCAGCATTATCTTCATCATTCTCATAATCACTGAAGAGCTCCTCATCTGTCATGGAGTCAGGAACACTGCAAGACTTCATGCTGATAACTACATGATGCACATTGTACACCTTAGCGTTCCATGGCCCAACCATTTTCGACCTTTGCTGCTTTCTCCATGGAACTAGCACCGAACGGGTGACATCAAGCTTGGACAAAGAACATTGGTTCTCAACAGAGCATCAGCCTCCTGTTGCAATTCCACATCAAAAGTCAAGCCCCCTGCCCCATCCAAAGCATTGAGTACCTCCTTATCCTTATGTGATATTATGTATAAGCTAACATGTTTCACCTTCCGTCAACTGAACCTCCTCCCAAAAAATAAAATGCTCTACTCGGATCGCTTGATCTTCAAACCATCGAAGCTGGAAGCATCTTATCTGCTCTCAGATTTGGTCCCCTCTTCCATATCTTGTAGGTGTCAAATGGAGAGATTCTTGATATGAAAGGAATCACGGAGCTCTCGAAATGGAATTTGATCTCCATATAGAAATCTCTGATTCATGGCGCCACAATGTAGATTCGATGACACCACTTGCCCCAAGCCAAGACCTGCCGGATGATCTTTGAGATTTGTTCCTCTCATGGACTCTTGAAGAGGGCTCCAATGAAGAGATTGTCACAACCTCACCCTCGGCTAACCTAAAACTTCGACGTCACAAAAGGGATAGAGGAGTCACGGCGGCGGTCATAAGCATAGCCGATGGAAGGAGCATCATCCCCGCCACTTGTTGAAGAGTAAGTGGTCAAGTCGAGGAGTGGCGGGACTAGGATGGGTCGCAGCTTGGACGACGATTGGTCCTCCGCTCGACTTGAGATGCGAGCAAAGATCTCCTTAATCAAAGCTCCCATGTTAGAAGAAACAAGGAGGTATCATCTCAAGGTTCGTCACACCGCTCATTCAACGCCAGATCACATATCATTGAGGTCAAAACAAAAAGGTAATTAGTGTCTTTCTTCAATTCGGTCATTGTCTTAGGATTAAGAGAGAGATTGGTATTGGATGGACTTATCGATTGGAGAAAATCCGGAGCGCGTGTGGCTATGAGAAAAGAGACCTGAGAGGAGAGAAATATTACCGAGTCCGCATGTAGCTTTACGTGCGGACTCCAATCCACGTGTCCAGTTTTTTTTCCCGCTTTAGTGCTTGCAGCGATGAACTGGACGTGAAGGGATGACATATTCATGATGCCATTACGCTTCCCCGCTCCTGTCTATTCAAACAAGTAGAAAAGCATCGTTAGAATGCGCGACAGGAATTTAAAAGAAATATATAGATAGATTTAGGGTTTAGGGTGTAATTTTTTCAGGCAAATCGAGCTCAAAAGAGAAATAGAAAATCTCATTTCCTTTTTACAAAAGAACCATGAAGATGGAGAACTTTGAGGAAATAGCAACCAATTTAGCTAAGGATGTATTAAATAAAAATTCATTGGTAATGTATCTCGTATAATTTTTCTACGATTTGTTAGTGATATTCCTGGTCTATCTGAAGAGAATATGCTCATTACATTCCATGAGAAGCAATTTGGATGCTGTTTGGTTGAATTTTTTCTTTTTTGTGTTATTTTGTATATGTACTCTCTGTACCTCTCTTGAGGGTACAGAGCATTTAGGGACTTCTTTTTCAAGTTTATTTTGCCTGTTTCTTGAGATTATATTTAAGGCATTCCAATGGAAGCAATTTGATGGCTGCTTGGATGATTTCTAGGTGTTTTTTGCATTTGTACTCTTTATACCTCTCTGGAGGGTACATAATATTTAAGGCCTTTTTTTCCCAATTTATTTTGCCTGGTTCTTGAGATTATGTTCATTACATTCCAATGGAAGCAATTTGATGGCTGCTTTGATGATTTCTGGGTGGTTTTTTTGCATCTGTACTCTCTGTACCTCTCTGGAGGTGAGTATTTAGGGACTTCTTTTTCCAGTTTATTCTATATATTTCTTGAGATTATATTCATTACATTCAAATATAAGCAATTTGGAGGCTGTTTGGATAGTTTTTGGGAGTTTTTCTAGCATCTGTACTCTCTATACCTCTCTTGTAGGTACAGATCATTTAGGGCCAACTTTTTTCAGTTTATCTTGCCTTCTTCTTGAGATTATATTTAGGGCATTCCAATGAAAGCAATCTGGAGGCTGTTTGGATAGTTTCTAGGGGGTATTTTGCATCTGTACTCTCTGTACCTCTCTTGAGGGTACAGATCATTTAGGGCTGACTTTTTTTAGTTTATTTTGCCTGGTTCTTGAGATTATGTTCATTACATTCTAATGGAAGCATTTGGAGGCTGTTTGGATAGTTTTTGTGGGGTTTTTTGCATCTGTACTCTCTGTACCTCTCTTGAGAGTACAGACCATTTATGACCTTTTTCACGTTTCTTTGGCTGGTTCGAGTTTATGTTTAGGAATTCCAATGAAAGTAATTTGAAGGTCGTTTGGATGGTTTCGGGGATATTTTGCATTCTCATGCCTCTCTTGAGGCTCTGAGATCATTTATGAAATTTTTTTCTAGTTTATTTTGGCCTTCTTGGAGTAAATATGTTCATTACATTACATCATGCTTAGAGGGTGACCGGTTGTTTTTTATAAGTTTTTTCTCAGACTCTCAGTACCTCTCTTGAGTACGTAACATTTAGCCTTTTTCCAATTTATTTTGCCTATTTATTGAGATTATGTTTAGGGCATTCCAATGGAAGCAATTTGAAAGTTGTTTGGATGGTTTTTGGGAGGTTTTTGGCATCTGTACTCTCTGTACCTCTATTGAGGGTATAGATCTTTTATGATCTTTTTTCCAGTTTATTTTTCCCGATTTACACTTGACGAAGCTTCCCGTCAGATGTTGGTGTTGTATGTCGAAGTGGAAGATGTTAATATTTCATCCACATCAACTGATCCCGTAGTAAGGTCAGCCACAAACACATACATAGGATTTCATCGCACAAGAACATCCGGGGATACAACGCAGCTCTGATGAGTTTATTCTTGGGTAGTATATCGTTATAATTTATCTGATTATACTTGTAACATTTAATATGATAATTAGTTTCTAAACTTATAAGTTATGTGGTAGTGATGATATCTACCGTTGGATGAACCGTATGTGCGAGAGTCTTTGCGGTTGGAGATGAGTATCGGTATGAGTAGTGGCTCAAGTAGTGAGTCCGATCGGTATTAGTGATGATGATTGTTCACGGGTTAGAAACCACGTACTTGAGAATATGACAATCATAATCTATTGAGAACTCATTTTAATATTGATAGTGAGAGTCAAATGTTGTCCACAAACAGTATGTGATGTGTAAAACTACGTGATGGGACAACAATGTTTACTTTGGCATTTCAAGCCTAAATGATGAAATTGAAATTCCAAATGACATTGCGAAGGTATGTATTTGCAACTGATGCAATTTGCTATTCGGGTGGTCCATAAATAATGTTCACTTACCTCTAACGAAGAACGGAAGAACTACGTTGTATGTGCGCACGATAGTCTAGAAGTAATTGGCATTTGCATTGGCGGCAGACGATTAGGGGTGCTTGGAGAATATCAAAAGTTGGTGAAAATCATAGATGTGTCAATGCAGAAGTTCATCGGTCATCATTGTAGTTCAAATTTCATAGCTACTACATCAAACTTGATCGACCGATTGATTTGAAACTTAGAGAGATTATAGGTAGGATGGAGTCAAAATTCAATGTTAAAGTTTCATATATGAAGCATGGGATGCAAGGCGTAAGGCAATAAAAGCAATATTCGATACCTGGGAAGAGTCCTATAGGACTCTCAGTCATATGCAATCAGTTTCTACTACTTTACCTGGTACAGTCTACAGAATTCAATCTACCACTACGCAACAATTTCAAAGACTTTTTTGGGCTTTTGGACCTTCAATAATGGGATGGAGTTGCTGCAGACCAGTGTTGAGCTTAGACGATACTTTTCTATTGGGCAAGTATCGTGGCACATTATTAACTGTCGTAGGAATCGACGGCAATAATGGGTTGTTTCCTCTAGCTTTTGCTATTGTGGAATCAGAGAATGTTGATTCGTGGTTGTGATTTTTGTTGTGTTTGCATGATATGTTACCCGTAGTGTCTAGTAGACGTGATTTATGCATAATATCTGATAAACATGCTGGTCTCTTGCGTGGATGCAAAGAGATTTTTCCTTGGGCAGCGCAGTGGATAGGCATTGTTTGCCATTTGCATGAAAATTTTAAAAAAGTCATACGGAATTGCTGATGTTGAGTTTCTATGCCAAAAGATGTATATGGCGGTGTAACGATGATTCAATTCAACCTTAATGCTAGATATTAAAATGTTAAAGAAGAAGCGTACAATTGGCTTGTAGAGCGTGACCTTGTAAAATGGTCCCTTGTGCACGATGGTGGTATGCATTATGGGACAATGACAATAAATGCATCTGAGTGCTTTAACGGTGTACTGAAACGGGCACATGGTTTATCAATTCAGGCTTTAATCACTGCTATCTATTATAACTTAGTGGCTTTGTTCATGAAACGATTATCCACTGCTACTCAGCAAGAGGAAGTCAACTTGTCTATTTATACCCATTGGTTCTCCACACTATTACAGCGCACTGAAAGGGAGGCTAGGCATTTCCTTGTTCCTGTGAATATCAACCCACATGAGATGCAAGTTTTTGACAGGTCCAGCCGATCATTCAGAGTTGATTTACTAGATAATGGCCTATGTGTTTGTAATTATGACAGAACAATCATATATCATTATCCATGCCCACATGTGATTGTCGCATTGGGATTTCGACGGTTAAACCATCTCACGTGTGTGTCACAGTACTACACTCTGCAGTTGTATAAGCTGACATACATAAATGAATTTCATACTCTACCAGATCGCTCTGATTGGCCATCATTCAGTGAAGAGGATGGATTAGTCACTACTAACTTTAGAAGGTTAGCCGACCATCTGAATAGATTGAACACAATGGATGAAAATGTAGGTTCCAGTAGCAGAGCTTGTAGCATATGCAAAACATCTGGTCACTACAAGTCATCGTGCCCTCATAACATTGACAGTCGACGGTACATTTTTCAAAAGGATACTGCTTATTTTTCTCTTTCAGGTTGCACTGATCTACTTAGATTTTACGATATTACCACTAATATATTTGAGATTCTTTTCTGACAGGTACGATGGTAGAGGGCCACCGCTGCTAATACAGGCTCTCATAGAGGAGGAAGGCAGTTGTCACACGGTGTTGGGTTTAGGACAGTGTCTATACTACATTTTATTTTTCTGTTTCATTATAGATTTTAGAGTCATGTACAAGCTAACTTTGATTATGACATAATGAATTTTTGTTTCTTGTCCATCTGTGAAATGAATTGGTTGATTAGTGTATGTTTATCTGCTCAAATTGGGAAATAATGGTGAGGAAATTAAGATACTACTGTATGTTTATTTCAGTGTTAGTACAATATCACAATT
This sequence comes from Cymbidium sinense, assembly GCA_021442155.1. Lineage (NCBI taxonomy): Eukaryota > Viridiplantae > Streptophyta > Magnoliopsida > Asparagales > Orchidaceae > Cymbidium > Cymbidium sinense. The sequence continues at coordinate 148,366,837 of CM038221.1, forward strand.
ATTCATATGTTATAAATGTAGCACTAATCTAATAAGTAAAACAAAACTCAATAAAAACAATTTAGATACTACTATATGTTCGCCAACTTCGGTTGGATGGAAGGTGATCACGCAGCTTCTAAAATGCTGTATGAAAAGAATTTGATTCGCCAACTCCGGTAGAATTAAGATATCTGAAAGATAACTGAAACCAGTCGCCAATTACTGGGCGACTGGCTCAAACTTCAATTAGTGGGGAAGATCCACCTACTTATATTCTTCAGAGCGACACAGACACAGCGGTTGCATGCTGGAAGTTAAAAATTTGCTATTTAGGATTTCTGTAGTTGTAGGAAGTTAGAACTGAAATAATTTGTTGTAATACTTTAATATATGGTGTATATGAGTATACACATAGGCATATAAGTATGTATATCAATATAATTATATATGTATTAGCACTAACTTTTTCTCATTTCTTTTCTATTGTAGCAAACCTGAACATTGAATTTTTTTAAATCAACAAGATAATTTATATACATTGTAGCATTATATAATGAGTTAGCACCATCCAACATACTATCTGTATTAAATTTGACCATTTTGGTGCTAATCATGATGGTTTCAATATCTATGCATACATACATAAGAATAATATATAAACATCCAATTTTGTTTGGTGCTAATCTTGAAGTCATTAATGGAAATAGGCAAACAACTACTTTTAGTCAAGCAGTAATAAAAAATATATATATAAATAAGAACAATTAAAATGATAAGTTCAACACTCTTACAACTCGTTGGAGCGACACAAGCCCACTTCTAAATCTTCTACAACTAAGATTACACTTTATGTATGCAATTTTAAATCTACACAAATGAAAACATTTACACTCTGAAAGATCGAACTCCTAAACCCTACCCTGTGAGACAACTGCCTTCCTCCGGTTCTGCGGTAGCACTCCTGTGTGTGTCGGTACGACGAGATGGACGATCACGCAGGTGATGCTGGCCCTCTAGTGCAATATCCTCGGCGCTGTGAGACATATCATCCTGTGATGGGAATATAGGTGGTCGAGTCATATGGCCGTATGTAGAAGGTCGGATCGGCATACATAGAAGGACTGGATCGATACGTAAAAGGACATGGATCAGTGGAAGTAGATGGACCCGGTCATCTTTGCGACACCCTCACAAGGCACCGATCTGTAATATGTGTCATCAATACATTCATCAAGGTCTCGCATATCATCTCGACCTATCAACATCGGTAAGTGGTGATCATCCACAACGACCGGTATGGCTGAAATATGTCCCGAAGTTGCGCGATATGGTCCTTACACAAAAAAATAGCATGTAAAATTATCACTTACAAAAATATTGAATATTTACTTATATCATAACTTACATAAAGACGCTCCACGGTGTTCTAGCGTAGTGTAAGTGGTGAGGATCTGTCAGGCGCTAGTAAGTACAAAGAAGCCCACGATCTGAACCGGTGCATGGTAGCGGTCTTCACGTCCACGACCTCATCTAGGCCCTCGATGAGGCAATTCCTCCGCCTCTCTCCGAAGCAATGTGTGGTGGTAATCAACCCTCGCATCTGCTTACCATCGCGACCCTTTTGAAACTAGGGTCAATGGGGCTACATCTACTGGGAATAAGGCGGAAGCGCCTCTCTCTAAAATACCACTCAACCCTCTTCAAGTGATAAGAGGGACTCGCTAACCATATGTCGCCTATAGAATATCGATAGATGTCGTGATCTCGCTCACTGCGACTCCCAGATCACCTACACGTATGATAAAATTATGTTAAAACATAATCTACATTACAGCTATTTAGACTAAAGTTTTAACTACAGATCCAACTGTGTGCATCCATCTAGCTCATTTCAGTATTTGTAATATTATTGGCTATTGGATACTTCTCATTCCACGCACGTAAAATAGTTTAAAATATATATAAGTGCATAAAATGAAAGTGTAGTTAACACACATACCTCAAACCAATCGAGACCAGAAGCTCTGCAGGATATGGCACATGTAAAGTCGGCCTACCCACATGAATATGCTCCCAAGCCCAAATCTGAAGGAGGTGTAGGCAACCAGCCATGTTGGCCCTGCTGGGTCTAGTCGACTCGTGCATCTCCCTATACAGATGAGCCAAAACTGCTCCACCTATAAACATCATGCTAAAAGCATCCGGATCCTCCAGAGTGGTAAAATCGTAGGTGGACCTCACGAACCGAAGTATCAGGCGGTAGAAGCGACCAATCGAAATAAAATATAAGCCGCATGTGCCGGAAGAACTCCTCGTGCTCGGTGTCATATGACTCTCAGTAGTCCACCTAAGCCACCTGATGGCATGCATATCTAGCATGTGCACGGCCCATCTCGTCGACTGATATGCGACGATCGGATCATGGTACATCATGCCTGGTAATGGGTGTCGTCCTAACAAATCATCGCAGCAACTTAGGTCAAGTGGCCATTTGTGCTTGGTTTGGTTCAATTGATGGCTTGGTCAAGTTCAATCATTGATTATGGATTGGTTTAGATCAATAGTTTCAATCAATTTGACTTATGGTGGATTTAGGCCATATATCATTTCCATAGACAAAATACCTAAAATCTTGAAAACTCACATGCACATAAATAAAATTGCAAGTATTAGCTAAATTTATGAGTATCACTTAACTCAATATATATAAAGTCTGAGAGTATCACTTAATTTTTATGATTACTGTTTATCATCTAAATATTGAATAATTAATGAACATCAATGTGAAATAATATTAAACACCATGTAGTAGCAACTATCCTACTAAACACAACTAGACTAAAGAAAAATTGAGGATAAGCATTGCTCCACACCAAAAAGTCATCACATAAGAATTTAGAAAATAACTATAAGTTAATGATCTTCATAGTTGTGCTAAGATGACAGCCTAATCCACGCTATATCAAATCACATAAGCTTATGCTATGTGTTGAGATCTTTAACATGTTCTCTCGTCTTCATTTGATTTTATTCAAAGTTTATTACATCATTATACTTAGTGTGCAACGAGATCGAGTGATAGCAACAGTAAAAAAATACCTAGAAGAAGTCGTGTGCAACGGGACAAAAAAAGCGCAATCTGCGGTGAGACCTCTGGTGCCAAAGTTCGAGAGGACCGTGCTTTCGTGCGTGGAGTTCGGCGGAGAGCGGAGTTTGGGGGAGGAATTGAGCAAAACCGAAGCAGCGAGATCGGGACCGTCGGCCCTAAGATATGAGGGCGATGCCCAATTAGTGGGCGACACTCTAATCTTCGGTCGCCCACTAATTGGGGCGGCTTCAATATCAGAAACTTTGGCCACTCTCATGCGTGACGCCACGTCGAAACGGCGGTACATACCAAATTTATCTTATATTCTTAAATTTTTTTTTATTGATACTCAATTAGCTAATTGGCATTTTAACACTCAATTTAAAAAAATTGCCAATAATTATTATAATATTGTATGCTTATATACATAATCATTACTAAATTTTACTTCATAACGGTTAAAACAATCACAGTACACCCTAACCAGCAGTCTCAAGATCATTGCAAAGGAAAAAAAGCAATGACAACGTTTGTGTGGACGTTTCTGAACATCTATTATAGAAATTATGATGATTTCAACCACTGTAAAATGGTGCCAATATTGCTGGCTTTATATATCAACTTCTACTCTTTAAGTATTCAAAATCTCTGCATGCCTGATATATATTAAGTTAATAACTTCTAAATGCCAAATTAAAGGGATAGAGAAGTATGGCTTCCCACGTTTTCCGGTGAAGAGAAATTGCTGGACAAATCTCCTTCGGCAGAAATCATTTTACAGTCGCTCCACACTCCGAGAGAGGAACTTGACGCACTTACAGCTCCTGCCAATGGAGAAGTTGCCCAGCTATCAACTCTTCGCCATATCTCCAGCTCCTCTTCTCGTTCTTCATGGTAATACTTAAGACTCTCGACTTCGAGTCCATCAGAGGACTTCAGCCTCGTATTTAAAGGCATGGAAGCTAATGAATAAGCCGAAGCTTCGTTGCAGCATATCCACTAAATGAAACAAATCTATTGTATTTCACCACAATTGCCAGATACATTTATAAGAATATTCTGTCATCATTTTCTGACTATATCTATCGATTACCACGTACTAGAAAGTAACGAGGATTTGCAAATCTTATCAAATTACGATATAAATAGAACATTCTTTGGGAAGATCCAAAGAATTTACGAAGCATTGCACTCTTTATATATATATATATATATATAATATATAAATAGAGCGAAAATACGATTCCTTTGCTCGAAAAGGATTAATATTTAATAGTGGGCCAATGCATATATTTAGCCTTTTACTTATGTAGTTGCATAAGGTGCAAGTTATTAGCAACGAGTAGTATTTCTACGTCCATATATAAGTAATTATATTTTCTCATATATTCATTCTTTTGAGTGAAAAGTTAATGTAAAATAAATAATTCGACGGACATCTGATGCAACGATGCGTAAATCGAAGCTAAAATACACTGGATGTCACCGAAACTAGACTAAATGATCTCCGATCGACGAACGGACTTCGCCATCGCATTCAAAACGTTGAAATTGATCATAATATACATATTTCACAATTCGACGGTCAATCGATCAAGATGGAAATTCATCGATGCGCCTACGCGTATATCGGTGTCGGGAGACTGCGACGATGCTCGAACGACATCCGTTCGTGAAATTGATCGTACCGTTAGCGTCAAAATGTCGAAGCCTATCAAATGAGACTGTCCGTGCCCAATTCGGATGAGTTTGCATGAATGTCAAGCGGTCGGACGCGACGACGTGCAATTTTGAACCAAAATTGGCCCGATTCGGCGCCGACTTGAACCAACATCATTGAAACAGACGAGCCATTGAATGAATGTCGAATTTACTTAGAAATGATATATTCGTGGGTTTAATTTAAAGATTTAGCAAATCTCAAAGCGATTGGGTCATACGAAGATAAAGAAACTTCTGATATTTATTTTTAACATGATAAAGAAAATGTTCATAAATAATTTATTTCAGAATTAATTTGAAATTGAATTGAGCCATAAACAGTTTTAATTCTGTCTAATATTTTAAATATCCCGCTCAACTTAATTTGAAAAGATAATTAAGCTGTGATTAAAGCTCTTAAATCTCATTATTTCCTACCTAATATTGGGCTAACGAGCGACAGTAGGGGTGTAAGCAGACGACATGAGAGGCTGCTCGTTGGTGTTACTCTTACATTTGGTTTGTTCGTTCGCGTGTTTGATTTAAGCTTGTTATGAGAATGTTCGTGTTTGGCTCGTTATTGTTCATTTAAGCTCGAATGTGTTCGTGTTCGGCTCGAATAAGACTCGTTTATTTGTTTGCTCGAATCAACTCGATTTCAGCTCGTGAAGAAGCTCGAAATTGGCTCGAATTTATCAAATTAAGTACTAAAACTAACTTTTTTTAAAAATTTTGAATTATTATAACAAAAAATTTTAGATACAATTTTACAAATAAGAAAAACACAAATCAATATACAAATTTTATTAATATTTAATATTTTTTGAATTTTATAATATACATTCCACATAAAATTTTTCTAATGAAAGATATGCAAATACAATGATACAATCAAACAAAAATATAAAAAAAAAAAGTTTTATTAAACTAGAGAAAGAAATATAAAGTCCTTATAGGGGATAAGGCTCAAATATCTAATGCTCTAAGAGCTACAAGAAGATTAAAGAGTTTAATCCCCATCTAAATACAAAAAAATAGAAAATAAGAAAAGCTAAAGAAAGGTAAAAATTGAAAAAAAAAATAGCAGCCGATGAAGAGAGCTTCAAAAAGATCAGCAGACAGTCAGTAGAATTCAGGGATCAACACCAACACCTTCAAACTTGCAAGGAGTAGAGAAAATGATTTGCAAAAAAAAAAAAACACTTGAGAAGATAGTTAATGAAGAGAAAAAAAATATATATGAGTATGATCTATAAGAGAAGGCATAGATGGCTCAGGCTCAAAGTAAAAAAAATATTCATTTAAATTATGAACATAAGGGGCAAGAAATTAGTGAGTATCCAACTTCCAAGAAGGTTACAATCACAAAAGATGTTACCAACCAAAGAAAAGAATTTTAAGATCATCATAGCCATCATAATATCCAATTAGCCAAAACAACAAAAGAAACAACATTCTAACTTACCTCTGTGATGATGTTGCTTTGTTTATGGTTCCATAGGTACAGTAAGGAGATTGTGAAAAAGGCACCATGGTCCATGGGTAGGGCTGTCAAAACAGTTTATAATACAAGTAGTTGCGCATGCTGAACATCCAATGAGTCAATCAATCCCATGATCCTCATAGAATGATAGAAATAACAAAAAGCAAGTAAGCAACCTTCAAAGTTCAAAGTTCAAAGTAACTTAGGCTTTGCAATCAAAGCAACAAGCCAACAACAGCCAAGTAGGCAAGTAGCCAACAATTAGAGAAAAAAATAACAACAATACAAGTATACTGAAAGTGAGAATAAGCTGAACAGCCAACTAAGTTACCAAAGTACCAAACCTGAAACTCTGAAAGAATCAACAAAAATAATCATCAATGGCTGGATAGAAATGAAACGAAACACAATAATAAGTCAAAATTCTCTGATGTCATATGCCCATAGCATAGCAAATACTCAATCACATGATTCACATCTAACAGCCAACATGCTATCTATTATAAGAAGTTATTGACTTGTAGCCTTGCATATTTAAAACAGTAAAACAACAGTTGAATGAAAATAGCAAAATAACCAAACATCATAGAATGATAGAAGCAAGCGTGGCGTTGCAATGGGCGGTGGAAGTGACAAAGTGGCGTGGACACTACGAGTTGAATATTTGAATGAAACGATAAGAGTTTTTTGTAGCTAATTGTAAGCTCTACAACTAGTAATGCCAAGCATGTAATATCATCAATGCCGCAAGAAAAGGATCAAAGAGGAAGTAGCCAACAATTCTAGGAAAAAATAATACAAATATCAGCAATAACACAATTCACCAAAATGTAGAATAGCCCACTGGAAGCTAGGAGGATGCAAAAAAATCACTTAATAAGTCTAATTAACCAATCCATAAAAAATAGTACTAATCAAAGTAAAGAAGGTCAAAAAAAAAAAAAAGTAACCATTTTAGGTCCAAGTGAAACAGTGAGAATACCAACCAAGTTACCAAAATATCAAAACTGAAACTCTGTCTGAAAGAATCAATAAAAGCAACCATCAATGGCTGGATAGAAGTGAAACAAAACACAATAATAAGCCAAAATCTTTGGATGCCATATGCCCATAGCATAACAAATACTCAATCACATGAATCATATCTAACAGCCAATAGGTTATCTATTATAACTTATAAGAAGTTGTAGACTTGTAGTCTTGCAAAATTAAAACAGCAAAATAGCAGCTGAATGAAAATAGCAAAATAATAGAACAACATAAAATGATAGAACTAGGCAGTAGTCCAGTGGAGTCAGTGGACAGCAGTTGAATGAAAATATAGGAGTTTTGAAACTAGAGAGGCTCAGATTTAATTATAGCATATATGTAATATGATAATGACATAACCTTGTACACTCTATATGGTTGCATGTTTTACTTTAACATGTCATTCCAAATATAGAGAGACAAATATTGGAACATAAAAGTATTCGATGCTCATTAATCATCTTAAAATCCCATATAAGGTTGAAAAATTGCATACATCCAAACCATAGAAGATTAATTAAAAAGTATCTGTTCAAATTTGCATATTTAACCATAAATATAATCCTCTATAGGGTTATATGCGATAATGACAAACCAAAACAAATGCAACAAGCAACGAAACAACATTTACCTATTTGAGCATTTTAAATCATCATAGCCACACTCCTATAATTCTTCTGCCAAAAAAATAATTAGAATAAAATAATATTAAGCAATAATTCTTAAATTTAAATCAACCCAAAGCTAAACAATCCATCAACTATCATCAACATAAGTGTATAACCAAATATATAAAATAAAAACATGAAAAGTATTTGCAATTAAATGTATATGAAATATTATAAGCAATGAAGCACCCAATGGAACACAATCCTCTTCTTGCTCATGAATCACCCAATAGAACACCCAAATTTTCCTCCTCCAACATTTCTTGTTGTGACAAAAAATTAAAAAACATTAGAAGCAAAATAAATATAATGAAATAACAAGATTAAATTGCATGGTACTGTATTGAAGCAATGAAGCACTTACCAATGGTGTTTTAACATTTAGTTGGGATGATCTGGTCCAATTAGATGCACAAACTAATGCATTAACTATCTTGGAAGATAAACAACTTCTATAATCATCAAGCACCCTTCCACCAGCACTAAATGTAGATTCAGAAGCAACAATTATTATTGGAATTGATAAAATATCACGAGCCATTCTAGACAAACATGGATATTTCAATGTGTTCATTTTCCACCATTCCAAAATATCAAATTGCTCAGTATTGCAAACAAATAACCCTTTCTCAAGATACACCTGCAAGTCAGACTTAGCAGGTTGAATGGAACCAGATGACATAACAAAATCTTTAAAACCCAACATACAATCAAATTGAGATGTGCCAAGAGGATCTATAACAGACTTTGAAGAAGAAAACCCCACATTGATAGATTCATTCATTGCAGCAATAGAAGAACTCTCAGAAGCATATATTGCATGTATTTCCCAAAGAGCCTTCTCAACATATGTAGTTTGAGAATCAAGTTCATGTAATTCATAAATCTTAGGAAATGTAAACGAAATGAATTTCAACTTTAAATGAGGATCAAGAACTGTAGCAACTGACATTAGTAGGTTACACTCCCCCCAATATTTATCAAATTTTATTTTCATAACTTTGGCCATTTTTCTAATATACTCATCTTCAGATCTAGATTCTTCCCAGAGAAGCTTCTTAACATGCATTACAGTTGGCAAAAAATATTTGATGTTGGATAAGATGTGTCAGAAATTGTTTGAGTGCATTATTAAAAATTGATAAGAACTTTCTGATTTTTTCATACCTTAGCCAATTAGAATCTAGTGATACCCACTTGTAATTTGAATCTCTAACTGCATAATGAGTTAAGACAGTACGACAAATAAAAGCAAACTCAAGCATCATATAAGTTGAATTCCAATGTGTTGGCACATCAATACAAAGAGACTGTGATGTAGGAACACCTAACTGTTTTGCAATCTCAACAAATTTGTGTAGCATTGCATAAAATTTTTTGAGATATTTAACTGACTCCCTTATATTATAAATTATATCATGCACTTCTTTCAAACCATCCTGCTCTATTATATTCAATTATGTGCACAACACCTGATATGAAAAAAAATGACCACGAAAATGCAATTTTTCTCTTGAATCAAAGTTATTTCTAAGGTAAGAAGCTGCAACATCATTATTACTAGCATTATCAAGAGTAATTGATGAGACTTTATCCTGAAGATTTCATTCTAACAAACATACATATAACACGGATGAAAGTCCCAGTATGAGGAGGGTCAAGTTTAATAAAATTAATAATTCTTTTCTGGATCTTCTATGACAAATCAATGAAATGAATAGTCAAACACATATACCTTATTGTCTGATTAGATGTCCAACAATCTGATGTTAATGAAACTCTCTGCACACCGCTAAGATAAGTCTTAAGTTTGTCTTTCTCAACATCATAAATCCGCATACAATCATTTTTTATGGAGTTTCTAGACACACTATCATAGTTAGGATTCAAATATTTCAATAAGATATTAAACCAAGTGTGCCTACCATCGTAAAAAGGATATTCATGGACAATAATCATTCTTGCAATAATTTCTCTGACATGCCTTTGATCATAATTTTTAGGATCATGAAAAATAGAAATGCCAAATTTACTAGCAATATCAATTGGGGATAAATTCAGTCGCTTCTATCTTTTATCTGACAAATCAATAACTTGTTTACCTTTTGATTTAATTTTATCACAATCTTTGATATGTCAGAGAAGTTGTGAAGTTGTGCCTATTTTTTATTTTTGAAACTTAACTCCACAAGACATACATTGCATGCAAGGAATCTCAACACCCTTAGACATAGTTTTAACCTCTACAAAGTACTCCTAGATAGTAGACTTTCTCTTTCTAGATTTTTTATCCTGCCCCTCTCATATAGTGCTAGTACTCTCAATAATTTGTTGAGATGCTTGATTATGAATGTCTTCCAAATGTTCCATATCTACTGGTGGTACCTCACCAGTTGATGCAGAATGAGAATGCTCAAATGAAGACACATGTTGTATGTAAACTATGAATAATTCCAAACATCATGTGTTAAATGACAAATATGTTATAAAATAATGCATTCATAGATATAACAAAGTTTAGAATATAAAATACATTACAACTAAGCTTTGCATAATCAAAATTGTAAGGATGAATATCATCTATAATAGAAGGAGAGTGAGCTTCATTACAATAGAAATAAGAAGATTATTAGAAAATTAGTTAACTAGCTAATGGCTATTTAAATCACATTTTTTTAAATAATTTGGTAAAAGTAGAAACAAGTCAAACAATAAATAATCATCAAATATCAAAGTAAAAATATATGAATATATGATCCTTTTTTTTGCTCTGATGATGATATTAAGCATGCTTCGTGCATTACTAGTGTAGAGCTTACAATTAGCTACAAAAAGCTCCTATCTTTTCATTCAAATATACAACTGCTGTCCACTGCCACTAGGCACTAGACTAGTGTCTACTACACACTACCCATTGCCCATTGCCCACTGCCCAGTTCTATAATTCTATGATGTTTGGTTGTTTTGCTGTTTTCATTCAACTGCTGTTTGGCTGTTTTAAATATGCAAGACTACAAGTCAATAACTTCTTATAATAGATAGTCTGTTGGCTGTTAGATGTGAATCATGTGATTGAGTATTTGTTATATTATGGGCATATGACATCAGAAGATTTTGACTTATTATTGTATTTCGGTTTCATTTCTATCCAGCCATTGATTGTTACTTTTGTTGATTTCTTCAAACAGAGTTTCAGGTTTGGTACTTTTGGTAACTTGGTTGGCTATTTAGCTTATTCTCACTTCTCGATGGACCTAAAATGGTTCCTTTTTTTGGCAAGCTTGGAGCCTCTTTGCTTTGATTAGAACTATTTTTTCTAGATTAGTTAATTAGACTTATTAAGTGCTTTTTTGCATCCTCCTATCTTCTAGTGGGTTTTTCTATATTTTGGTGAATGGTGTTGTTGTATACAGTATACTTGTATTATTATTTTTTTCCTGGAATTGTCAGCTACTTTTCTACTTGGCTGTTGTTGTTGCTTTAAGTGATATTAGCAATAAACTCATCGCTTTCTTATTACATGGTTTTGTCAAAGATGTCATCACTAAACTCCAAATTCTCAATGAACAAAATATCCCTATAATATTGCTTGCTAATTCTTTTATTTAGCCTGTTAAGTAAATTGGTACTTAACAAGTTCTTATGTGTAACTTATGAAACAATAAAATCAGGGCGAAAAGTTGACGGGTAAAAGAATGGACAAAGAAGAATACCAAGCAAAGTTACTCGAACTTTGAAGAAACTAATGTATGGATCAAGGAACGAACAACACAAATACTGAAATATGCAACACATTGAAACTAAACACTAACAGTAAACAGTAAACAACATCACAGTCTCACAGATTCACAAGAATCATAACCAACAGTCTACAGAAGCTCCCATAGACTCATATGGCCATACAACAGAGGAGTCATGCTCCTAAAAATACGCAATACATTGTCACATTGAAACTAAACACTAACAATAATAAAGAGTAAACAACATCACAATCTCACAGATTCACAAGAATCACAATCAACATAGGCTCCCATAGACCTATATGGTCATACAACAGAGGAGTCATGCTCCTAAAAAAATCACATAATTGCAATAACCATAGATTGGTGAAAGGCTACAAAGATCTATGAGACCGCGGACATACCTAGAGCTTGAAAAGTAAAGGAAATCACAGAGAAGAGTCAGAGCGCCAGATGACTCAAAAAAAGCAAGAATGAGAGAGATGGACAGAGTCACAAAGCCATATAGGATCAAATTCACATATAAGACTCTCCACTTGCTTGATACGCCAAACACCACGGCCACGCAATGACGCAAGAATAAAAGAAATCTGAGAGGCAGGACTCGGGAGGAAGGGATTATAGATGGACTGAGTGCTTATCGACTATTAATCACCATGCTCGGCCGAGAGACGACTCAAACGAGGAGAAGTGGAGATTGGAGAACTCATGTGAGAGGCTCGTGAGGCGTAAGAGAAGAACTAGTAACGAACGCCGCCTCAAAATGTTGGCCATTGAAAGCCGGAAAGACTTAAGAAAAGTAGAAAATAGTGGAATTCGAATCTCTCGGAGAAGCCAAATAGGCTAAAGCCCTAAAATAAATAACGAAATAAGTTACACAATTATTAATCGAGGAATCGCTACAGCGCAGCCTCACTTATCGAAGCCTTATCGAAGTGAACCCAGAAATAGTTCCGTTGTTCGGTTCGATCGTTCGCTTCGAATGAAATTTTTTGTGTTGTTAATTAATTTTGAGTAATTACACTGTCAACAACAGCTATTTTGATAGCCTAGACAACGGGTCTTTTAGGGGGTTCATTCGATTCAAGCAAAAAAAAAATAGAATTTTTTTTTGCCTATTTGCTCTCTATCTCGCCTCCCTCCCGTTCGCCCATCCACTGTTCTCCTCCCAGTTGAAGCCGAACGAAGCCCCCTCTCGGTTTGTCCTCAAGGAGCCAAAATCTTGTAAGTCCGTCTTCTCCTTAGATCCCAAAACCTACCGCTCGACCCCTCACTCCAGCCCGTCACAGCCTTCCCTTTACCTTTCACACACTCGAAACCCATCCGTCTCTCGCTGGTTCCCCATCCAGATTCGAGAAATCTGTCTCCTCTACCCAGCAACCCTTTGGCCCAGTTGCACCACACTACAATTCTCCTCTCTCCCGTCTTCCAGCTCGCCGCATAAATAGTCAGCCTCCCCGTCCTCACTGGTTCACGACCATCCATCACAAATAGAGTCGAACTCCAACTTCAATCTGTTTCCTCTCTGTCATATTCTTATTCCTCTTTTAACCCGTCTCTCACAGATCCCTTAATCCTTCCTCCAAAACTAACTTCCCCAAGATCTAATAGATGAGGTAAAACAGAGATATGTGATTTCATATTTTCGTTGAGCGTATGGATTATCTTTTTTAGTATTTAGTTAAAATCAAATCAAATCCTGTTCAAAGTCCTGCTCCAACTTGTTATTAGTCAACCTCGTAATTCTTAGATTAGCTAACAAAAACTAGAGAGATGTGGGATTAAGAATTTTGTGTGATTCAGAATTGATATTTTTGGTTATATGATAAGAAAGGTGAGGAATGAGATCTAAGATTATGAGGAGTCATAGTTGTCATTTTCACTACTTGTAAGAGTTTGAGTTAAGCTTATTTCAAAGTTTGCTCAAATACTATTAAATTAAGCACAAATATTATCACCGTGAGTTGCCTCTTCAACAATAACTTTGGGTTGACAAAATAAGTAGTAGTACATTGTTGACCCTCATTTGCTAAAACTGCAGCTACTCCTGCCCCAAGAAAATCTCTCGCCCATCTCCCAACCGTTCTCTCCCTCACTCATCTTCTCTCTCAAGGATCTAGAGTATACCGAGAATTCATCACACTTGTTCCTCTGAACACTTGAGAGGTAACTCCACATCGACAGTTCCTCTCAAGATATCTCCTCAGTATTTCATATCCCCTCTTTGATTGAGTCCAATTCCCTACTAGAAAGAACTCCACCATTAGGCAGGTTCCTCTCAATTTCTTGCATCTTCCTCCTCTTTTCCCTTCCTCTCGGCATACCTTTCTCAATCATCTTCCTCCTCCTTTCCCTTCCACACAAACGACGGCTACCGAGAGGCAACTCTGCCATCAGGCAGGTTACTCTCGATTTTCAACATTTTTCCCACCTATTCAACCCAAATAATCAACTCAATAATCTCTCTTATTCAATTTTTTCTAGTTGAACTCATGCAAAATTATTATTGCTGCTGTTGGTGAATGTATGAAGATGCTTAAATGTGTAAAAAGAAATTGTATATTTATGCATGTGCTTCTTTTTGTAGGTTTGAATGCCTCGTCATTGTCATCAGGGTGTGACGAGATGAAATTTGATTGGAATAAGACACCGCCATACGCTTCATCGTATCAATAAGCCAAAATCGTTAGATGTTGCTCATCGAATGTCTTAAATTTTACTAAATTTTAGATTTAAAAAAAGTGGAAGGAGATTTGAATTTAGAAATTGCATATATTTGCTTTTATGCAGGTGATTGAATGTCTCGCTTATCGCAGATAATGATTAAATTTCACCCGAGGCTTTAAAACTCCAACCCACGCCATGAGGGTGTGTGATAGCCAAAACAGTTTAAAATATTATAGATTAATATCGCTGAATGCCAAAAATTTTGTCAAAATTCACCAGAATAAAATTCAAGCTAAACAAACAGCGCTGCCTATATTTGCTAAAATAAAATTGATATCAAATTGAATTTTGAATTATAAATGAGAATGAATTTGAAATGAATTTAAAGATTATATTTCAAATAAAATTGATATCAAATTACGATATAAATATAACACTCTTTGGGAAGATCCGAAGAATGTACGAAGCATTGCACTCTTTATATATATAATATAAATAGAGCGAAAATACGATTCCTTTGTTCGAAAAGGATTAATAGTGGGCCAATGCATATATTTAGTCTTTTACTTAGTAGTTGCATAAGGTGCAAGTTATTAGCAACGTGTAGTATTTCTACGTCCATATATAAGTAATTATGTTTTCTCATATATTCATTCTTTTGAGTGAAAAGTTAATGCAAAATAAATAATTTGTTTATGAAGTATAATTTTTTTTAGCATTTTGTTGGAAATAAATATGAAAATTTTAAGATAGTTTACTTCGTAGTTCATTTCTAAGAAAATATATAGTTAAAATGATCGCATTTACTTTGCATGAATTTAGTCCATTTTAAAATGCATAAAACCAAACATCTTGCGGAGAAGTTTTACAGCAGACTTGCATAGAGCAGACATGATTTTTCCAATTCGGACAAGCAGTTTTATTAGGCTGCTTCAATTGAAATCTGTAAACGAAGATTAATAAGGTTTGTCGGTTGTAAAATAAGGAACAGTAGTCAAGTCCACAGCTCATATAGTTTCCGCTTTGGTAGGATTCCATTTCCATGACTGTTCTCACTTAATTTCCTGCAGAGAACGCTGGCATTGTCCTCCTGATTCGTCTCTCCCATCTCTTCTTCCCGGCCTTTCTCAAGTCAAGGTCTGCTAAACACTTCATCATCTCCTGGGCAGATTTTCTTGTCTTAGACGCTCTCAATGATTTCTCTTAACATTATTGAGTCTTGTTAATGAGTTTGTATGGGAATCTGATGAGGCTCGCAAATGCGAATCTGAAAATATTAAATTTATGTAATGAGATGAAGAATTTTATAATTTGTACATGTAACTAGTCTAAAAATATTAATTTTATTCAATTAGATGGAGAAGTTTATAATTTTGCCCATTCTCAAAATAATTCTGACTTAAGAATAATTTTGAGATGAATATTAACAAATAGTATTATATACACATCTTAAAATAAATTTAATTTTAACTTATTATAATCTCATATAATTAATATTTTTAGCTCATATAATCTAATTATAAACTATATTTTATAATTTTATAATAATTTTAAATCATAAAATTTTTTTAAAATTTTTTTGTATTATTAGTTATATTCTTCTTATAAATTATATTTATATTTATATATTAATATTATAAATTTTTTAAAAACATTTAATATGTACATATTAATTAATATTAATATTAATTAAGTTCATAAATTGCTTAAATTAATCTGTCATATAAATTTTAAAAAAAAATTATTTTGTACTTAGTATTTCAAAAATGAATAAAAAGAATCTTGATATTTTATTAACTTTGTAGTCATCAAATAATTTAATCTATAAATCTTGAATAAAATTAATTTATATATTTAATCTTAAGAAGGTGATTAAACTATAAATTATAGGTTATAATTTTTACATTTTTATCTATAGATAATTTTCTCCTATAAATTTGTTGATTTTATCTAAGTAATTATTTGTATTTTTCTAAAATTAAAAATATTATATAATTTTATTTATTTAGTTACATTTATTATGATTATTATTTAATTATTATATTATTTTATTATTTAAAATATTATTTATCCTGAAAAAATGAGTTGGTTCCGCCCCTGATAAGAAGGATAATGGCAAAAACAAGCAATTTTCTAGAATTGAAAATTTGCATCTGTTCTTCCTCCAAGCTTCACTAGTTGTTCTCTGTTGTCGTATATAGTAATCTATCAGTTGAAAAAATATATCGAAAATATAAAGTTTTGTATATAGTAATCTATCAGTTGATAAAATAACCATCAGAAAGACTCTATAATGGAATAATCACTGAGAATGGGTTTTTGTCAATAACCGTCAGTGTTAAATATATTAAAAATTTCTGAGTTCTGACTAATTTTTCAGTTGGAATTTCTAAAGGGTAGATTTAGGTTCAAATCAAACCTCATCTCTTACTAATAATCTAGTTGTCATTAAGGCTCATCATTATTGTTGACCCGTATTTACTTCACAACTCAAATTAACTGAATATGATCAGATCGATGAGCTATAAATGAGATATTAAACGGACTGAGTTAATAATAATTTAAGTACTTTTAAATTTGCTCGAATATCATTTACTCATAAGACAAACATTGCAAACTAACTCAAAATCTTAAATTCATCCAAAAAAATAAACACTAATAATATTATTTGAGTCATTGTATAAAATAAATAAAAAATAAAAATGTTTAGGCAATGATGTGAATTTGATCGAGTGACCAATAAAAAAAAATTTAACAGTGAAGATTAAAATGCATGTTATTCATTCTGAAGTTTAAAATTAGATTGAATATATATATATATATATATATATATATATATATATACTAATTGTTATAAAAGAAAAAAATTTCATCTAAGTGAGATAATAAACTATATATTTTAGTTCATAATATCACTTAAATGAAAATTATATTTATAATTTCTGTTTCATCTTTTTTAATAAAATCAAGCAAAATAAGTAAAAAAAATGAATGATAATAATGGCCTAATTTGAACTCATAAGACCTCAATTCAAATAATATTTCTCCCATCAATTATGTTAGTCATTTTATCATTAAAAAAAAAGAAATTTTTTTTAAACAATTTAAAGATATAAGTAATTTGTTTTGAAATTGTGTAAACATATATGATATTGTTTCATTTCAAAAAAATCATATGATAAATATTAATAGGTTTGTATATACTAAATAAGTGTTATATAAGTATAAAATAAATACATAAATTCACTTCGGATCATCATCCGCCTAAATGTTATTAATTAAATAAAAAAATGTATATTTTGTTTTCTCATCCGTGCTAAGCCATTTATGCCCCTACCTCTCACCTCCCTCCTTAGCCAATAAAAATGCTCCATACCTCTTCCTCCATATTTCCTTCACGTGATGTCTATAATAAAAAATAATTTTGATATACAAAATAATAAATTGGTCAGCAAAAAAATATTACGTGCAGAGTCTCAACATAGCACATTTGAGTTTTTTAAAAGAAAGAAGACTATTTTGCTAGTTTTTGGAGTTATTTGGCATATGTACTATCTATACTCTCATGAGAGTATATCTCATTTTTTTCAAATTTTTTTAAGCTGAGGTCATTATATGTTAGATATCCTATCAGTAAGATGTTTGGAGATATTTTATGAAGATTTTTGTTTTATTTTCAGATACAGATTGTATCTCTCACGAGAGTACACCTTATTTTTCAAAATTTTAACCGCATATGTGTATATCATATTATAAGATGTTTGGAGATGTTTCATAAGAATTTCGATTTTGTTAGTATGTGTTCTCTATACTCTTATTAGATTACACTTCATTTTTCAATTTTTTCAATAACAGGCTGTATATGTTTAGTATATTATATCAGTAAGATGTTTGGAGATGTTTCAAAGAATTTGGTAGTTTTGAGTTATTTTCAGATGTATGCTCAGACTCTCATGACGTACACCTTATTTTTCAAAATTTTAAATGGATATTATATGTTTAGTATATCAGATCAGATGAAGAATTTGCTAATTTTGTGTTGTATGTGTACTCTCAGATTTATGAGGGTATACCCCATTTTTTCAATTTTTTCAACTGTAGGACTTGTCATATATTTAATATATCCTATTGTATGATGTTTAGAGATCTTTCATAAAAAATTTACTAATTTTTGGGAATGTTTTGCATGTGTGGTATCTGTACTCTCATTAGGGTACACCCTATTTTTTAATTTTTTTAACTGTAAGGCTTATCATATATTTATTATATTCTATTGTAAGATGTTTGGAGATATTTTCTGAAGAATTTGATGATTTTTGAAACTGTTTTGCATGTGTACTTTCTATACTCTCATGAGGGTACACCGTATTTTTTCAAAATTTTTAACTATGAGGCTTATCATATGTTTAGTGCATCATATTGTAAGATAGTTAGAGATGTTTCATGAAGAATTTTATAATTTTTAGGGCTATTTTATATTTGTACTCTCTGTACTCTCATGAGGGTACACCCCATTTTTTCAAAATTTTAAACTTGAGGCTTATCATATATTTAGTTTGTCCTATTGTA
Organism: Cymbidium sinense; assembly: GCA_021442155.1. Classification (NCBI taxonomy): domain Eukaryota; kingdom Viridiplantae; phylum Streptophyta; class Magnoliopsida; order Asparagales; family Orchidaceae; genus Cymbidium; species Cymbidium sinense. The sequence continues at coordinate 148,385,764 of CM038221.1, forward strand.
AGATGTTTGGAGATATTTCATGAAGAATTCAATAATTTTTGGGGTTATTTTACATGTATATTCTTTGTACTCTCATGAGGGTACACCCCATTATTTCAATTTTTTCAACTGTAAGATTTGTCATATGCTTAATACATCATATTGTATGATGTTTGGAGATGTTTCATGAAGAATTTGAGTATTTTTGGAGCTATTTTACATGTGTATTCTTTATACTCTCATGAGTGTACACCCCATTTTTTCAAAATTTTTAACTGTGGGGCTTGTCATATCTTTAGTACATCCTACTATAAGGTGTTTGGAGATATGTCATGAAGAATTTGAGTATTTTTGGAGCTATTTTGCATGTGTACTCTCTGTACTCTCATGAGAGTATACCCTATTTTTTCAGTTTTTTTAACTGTGAGGCTTATCATATGTTTAGTATATCCTATTATAAGATATTTGGAGATATTTCATGAATAAATTGGATATTTTTGGAGATGTTTTGCTTGTATACTCTCTGTACTCTCATGAGGGTACACCCTATTTGTTTAATTATTTTAACTATGGGGCTTGTCATATGTTTAGTACATCCTATTGTAAGATGTTTGGAAATATTTCATGAAGAATTTGGGTATTTTTGGAACTATTTTGTATGTGTACTCTCTATACTCTCATGAGGGTACACCCATTTTTTTAAAATTTTTAAATGTGGGATTTGTCATATGTTTACTATATTCCATTATAAAGATGGTTGGAGATATTTCATGAAGAATTTGGTGATTTTTAGAGTTATTTTGTATGTGTACTCTCTACTCTCATGAAGGTACACCCTATGTCTTCAATTTTTTCAACCGGGCTATGTTTTAGTACATCCTATAAGCTATTTGGAGATGTTTCATGAAGAATTTAGATATTTTGAGCTATTTTGTATGTATACTCTCTCATTCTCATGAGAATACACCCCATTTTTTTCAAAAGTTTTAACTGAGGTCATATATGTTTACCATAACCTATTGTAAGATGTTTGGAGAAGTTTCATGAAGTATTTGAAGCTATTTTGCATGTGTACTCTCAGACTCATTACTACACATTTTTTTTTTAATTTTCAACCTGAGTCTTATCATATGTTTAGTATATCCTATTGTAAGATATTTAGAGATGTTTCATAAAGAATTTGATAATTTTTGGAGCTATTTTGCATATGTACTCTCTCTACTCTCATGAGAGTACACTCTATTTTTTAAAATTTTCAGCTATGGGCTTGTCATATGTTTAGTAGATCCTATTGTAAGATGTTTGTAGACATTTCATGGAGAATTTGGGTATTTTTAGAGCTATTTTGCATGTGTACTCTCTGTACTCTCATGAGAGTACACCCTATTTTCTCAAATTTTTCAGTTATGGGGCTTATCATATGTTTAGTAGATCCTATTGTAAGTGTTTGGAGATATTTCATGAAGAATTTGCTGACTTTTTGGAACTATTTTGTATGTGTACTCTCTGTACTCTCATGATGGTACACTATATTTTTTTCAATTTTTTCAACTGTATGGCTTGTCATATATTTAGTATATCATATTATAAGCTGTTTGAAGATGTTTCATGAAGAATTTGGATATTTTTAGAGCTATTTTGCATGGGTACTTTCTATACTCTCATGATAGTACACCCTATTTTTTTAGTTTTTTCAACTATGGGGCTTGTCATATGTTTACTATATCCTATTGTAAGATATTTGGAGATATTTTATGAAAAATTTGCTAATTTTTGGAGCTATTTTACATGTGTACTCTCTGGGCCTCCATTGTGTAGATAATGTTCTCATTAATTCACATTTCATTTTGAAGTTTAAAATGTTTGGGAAAAGGATAACTTCAGATGTCAACCAAAGATTAGCGGTGTTTGATACTATTTCACCGCCGCTTTCGATGAAGTACTTGTCATTTTAAGAAGGCTACATGTGCATCAATTCATTATAATGCATGGAATTCAACAAGATTCAGCTACCATCACTTCAATTATGTCCTGCTGGAATATAGAAAAGAAAACATTTCATTTTGGTGGCCAATGCATTCCTTTCACCCCCGATGAAGTTGCATTAATTGTAGGGATACCAAATAGAGGGGAGAAGGTCATATGACAGAAATCCCCACTTTTCAAGTCCAACTCAGTTGATTTTAAGAATAAAATTTAGAAGTTGGATCGCTCGTTGACTGCAACACAATTTGTGCAGTTGTACATACCATTTTTTACTTTAAAATCTTTTTTATATATCATAATTATAGAGTGGCGTCAGAATTGATAGCATACACCGACGACATAGAGAGATTTGTTGATTATAATTGACTAGAAGCCATCTGGAGCTTCCTGGTTTCACAGTTTGATGGTATTACATCCAAAATTTTGACACAAAAGGCACCCGGGTACATGAGTGGCTTTGTCACTCTTCTAATGGTATATTTTACTTCTTCAGATTTATATTATTTTATGCATTAAAGCTAAGTTATGTAAATCTTCGTTGCATATATGGGTGGTAGAGCACATAGGAATCATAAGGCCACCCATTCCTTCTGCAAAGCCACGTATGTTATGATGGCCAAAAATAAAGTTTACAGATGATTCCTTCAGTGGTTTGCAAGGACACCAAGTGATGCGAAATAAATTGACTTCATTTACCTCAAAATATATTTATTCATATTAAAAATAATCATATTTTCTTATTGGTGTAACACATGTCTGGCATAGATTTATGCGTGGTGTCCCCCATACACATAATCAAAAATAAACACCACAAAGTACTACTGCGAAGTATGTATAATTGTGTAGGAATCATATGACACTATCAAGTGAGCTATCCTTCTTGAGACGACTCTCTGTACCTATTTTCATAGGTGGATTCAAAGTGATAGTCTGAATCAGACTCACTTATTTTATACTTTGTCTTTCTTAAAAACTTATAAGTTCCCTTAGGTTTGATAGGGATATCTTCTTCTTCTTCTGTGTCACTTCGCAAATAAGGAACTAGTCTTCTTAATTTAGATGTAAAATCAAATGCTTTAGGGAGAGTCAACATTACTTTCTTTCTTTTTTCCTTTGTTCTTTCTCCTTCTGAAGTTGTTTTTTAGTTTCTGAAGTGGATGCCACTGCCTTAAGAGGCTATGCTACTTAGGCTCTTCAGGGATGAAATATTTTACGTCTTCATAAATCTTTATTTCATGGAAGGAGAATAGTTGTAGGTTGCCAGAAATTCTAAACTCTTCTCCATCTCTAGTACTTCACACCGATGCATAGTTGATGGGACCATACCGTACTTATGCAGCCATGACCGACCCAAAAGAGCTCAATGATATATCATCATCGATCACATGAAACTTAGCTTCTGTATACAAATTTTGAAATCTGAGTGGGAGGATAAAAGAACGTAGACTTTTCTGCCCTTGCTCATTGAAACCATGAACCATCAACTTATCCCTTCCAAAATATTGGATATCAAGTGATAATCCCCTTAGTGCTTTCAAACTCATAAGATTGATAGAAGAACCTAGATTAATCAGTATTTGATTGATCAAGATATCATCACTCTTTATGATAACATATAGAGGGCGATTGTGATCTATTGTTCCCAACATAAGATCTTCTTCAAAAAATGTGATTATTGGGGGATCTTGAGTTTGCAATGATTCAGTCATACATTTTGCAACAAAATAAGTTTCATATCTCTCCAGGTCTTTAAGAGCATGTATTAAATTTTCTCAGAGATCTCTTAACATTAAGAGAGCCTAATACAAACTTAATTGTACAGGGATCTTTCTCAGATGTGATAGTATATTATAATCTATTTTTTCACTTGATTTAAGTTTCCTTTTAGGATATTTGGGAATGATATCTTCGTTGATTTCAATTTATTTGCTTTTGTCTTTATTTGAATTTTTCTTCTTTGATGGTGGTGGCCATACTTTACCACTCTTCAACTAAACTTGAATCACATTGTCTTGTTTAGACTCATTTGAAGAAGTAGTTTCTTTCAATTCACCTTTCATTCTAGAGGATTGGCCAAAAGAGCTAGAGTCACTTTTCAACTTCATACATTCCATACGTGATGTTGTTTCTCCATCAAGAAAACATAAGTCCTCATTTGAACTGTTATCTTTTTGTTGGGTCATTAGACAAAATTCAGATGTTAACTCCTCGAGCCCTTCTTTCTTTTACAAAAAATTCTGATGGGTTGGTCGAGTCTGTTTGAGTGTCATTGCCATTTTGGAGTGACTTATGTTGAAAAATATCCGATATCACATAAATGATTCGGCATGTCTCTATTGGGTAAAATTCACTATCATCTTCTTTATCCAGCTCAACAATATGGATTTTAGACATAAAGTCCTAACAAGCTTCTTGTCTGGTGATACTCTTCTAAATTATTAATAACCTTTTGAGTTGTAGTCCTCTTTTTTTCTTCTTTATTTTATTTGGTTTGATTGACTTCTTTGAGAGATCTCACGAAATTTGTGCCAGTTGCTTTTATCTTTGGGATGAATTAGTAGTATTGGGGAGTCTCTGAGTCAATGAAGTGGAGGTTGATGCATATAATCTTGACATTGCTTTACGATTAATCATTGGTTCGAGAGGTGATTTTCGCCTAACACCAGGAACTCCTTCAAGTTGCTTCAACATATTTATTATCTTTTTAGAGATTTTAGTCTCCTATTCTTCAATCTGAGCTGATTTTTCTTTCTTCTTGTCTTTAATGGATGATACAGAAGAGGACATAATCATCCTTATAGACTCTCTTTTCAGGTTGACTAGAACACTATTAGATAATGTAAATTCACCTCATTGATATGTCTTTTCTAGCCAATCTTTGAAGACATAACAATCCTCAATAGAATGATTGATCACCCGATGATATGGATAATAATTTGTATTATTAACTTGACCAGCTTCTTCAGGCCTTTTACTTTCTGGTAATTGTAGACCAACTTTGATTACTTATCGAAATAGTTTGACCACACTATCCCTACTAAAAAAATATTCTTTATTCATCTTTTTTTAAGAGATGGCATTTTATCATCATCTCTTGTTACTTATTTTGGACACTCTCCACCACCTAGAAAAGTCTATGGCTTATCATTGCCTCCTAACACCATTTTTGGCTGTGGATTAGGATGAACAAATTTCTTTCTTTTATCAACAATATACATAGGTTGTTTTCCTTTATCTACATTATAGATCACCCATTTCTCACCACTTGAGTTATATGAAGCAGCATGAGTTTCATTTTTTCTTGAGTTTGAAGGCTTATTTTTCTTTGATTTATCTGTGTAGATTTCGGACTTAGAGTGATTCAACTTTTTAAATTTGGTCACACTATCAATTAAGTCTTGGAATATTGTGATTGAGGTCATACATAAAAATAGTGTCATTTTATCATCCATATTGCCCATTAACACTTGGATCACATGCTCTTCCTCTTGTTGTTTTCATTATTACCTTGATGACTTGTGAATTTTGTCGTCATCTTTTCTTCTTCTCTTTGCAAGGCCGGTGAATCATTATTTTTTTGGTTCGACAAACCTTTTTATGAACATTATCTCCAGCTCAGCAAAAGTTTTGACAGAATCATTCGATAATTTTGCATACCACTCAAAAGCAGTTGAAATCAGGCTGTTGAAAAACTGGCAAAAAAGCAATGCATCATTCCCTCTAGTGTTTTCATAAGTGGCCTTAAATTGGGCTAAATGTTATTTTGGATTACCATACCCACTGAAAGTATTAAATTTTGGTGTTGAGTAATCTTTTAGGTATGACACTTGATTATATTCTGCTGGATAAGGGCGACCTTTACTCACCAATTTTTTAGCTTGCTCTAAAGCTATAATTGTCCTAATATTTTTATTGATTATCATTTCCAGTTGACCATCTATTATTATTCTAGATGTAATGGCCATATTTTGAATTATTGGTTGAAGAGGTAGCTAATTAACTTCACTTCGCTCTTCAGGTATAGCATGTACTGTAAGAGCTTGAGGTATCAAAGTGATTGGTGGTATATAGGTAGTATTATTAACTATTTATTGATTAGTAGGTAGAACTAGTGTTACATTTGATGTGATGTTTTTCTGTAACATATCTATCACAATATTCATTTGTGCTATCATCTCATTTATCTTGGCACCAAGTTGTAAAATTTCCTTGTCTTAAGCTTCCATTTGACATTACATTTATTTTTGCTCTCTAGTTAGCACCATGACATCAACAAATACATGCTCTTCTTCTTCCCTATTTCTTTTTGTTATTCTCCTCCTTGCTCATCTTTAGATGAAGAACTTGATTATCCTTCTCTTTTTGTGTTTGTAGGGACATTTATTGTTGGAGCTGAGCAACAGTGCTGATTATTAAAGTGTGTACCATGCTAATCCATTCCTGGTTCAACCATATAAACAACCTCAACTCCTATGATCTCTTTTTCATTTTGATCGTCTTCATCTTCTTCCTCTTCAGTAGAGATTGAAAATCCATCTTCTACTCTCTTTAGTGAAGAGTCTCCTTCATAAACATTGAATTTAGGTTCAGGTTCACTGGATTCATGTTGCTGATGGTATTGAGCAGAAAGTTCATCTATATGTCTCATCATATAGACGACTTCTACATCGTCATCCTCTTCTTGCACATGAATTTCAGATCGATGCCTCCACTGAATCTCTAGTTTAGTGTGTGAAACAAATATTTCTTCCATTGGGGGACTACGATCAAAGTCAACTTTCTTTCGTGGGGGTGAATCTGATTGATGATAGGATCTCCTAGAGGATTCTCCATGGTGTCGACCATCATAAGTTTTATCACGAGCAACCCTTCTTTTAGGTATCCACTTCTGATGAGTTATTTTTGAGGTGGATCTCTGAATATATGCATCAGATATCACGCATCTCTCATTCTTCAAAGGAATTTCATCACGAGGCTTTGGCCTCCATATCTGCTTACCCTTTTGTCATGACCTTTTGACAACAGATTCTTGGACATGCGGTCCAAGTGTCATGAGCCGATGCTCACCACATGAGGCATGCTTGGCTTGTTGACTAGTTATCATAAGAGTTGGCAACTTCCTTGGTGGAACCTCAGTATTTTCAATCATCACAAACCCTGAAATTTTCTTTTCATTAAGCCTCTTTCCTTGGCTACATTAAAAATATTGTGTATTTTAGCAGACAATATTTCAGGCTGTTTTCTCTGTGGTGTTGTGGCTCAATGTTGTTGAGCCCAGAAGGATTGTTTCACCTTGCCAGTAGAGCTATTCATTTTTACCCATTTTAAATTGTTAAAGATATTATGGGTAGAAATACTCACTTCTGGCGATAATATTGCTTGTTCACTGGGTCGTTCAAGTAAGATCTGTTGAGTCCTCAACTCAGCATTTCTTCTTCTTCTTTGACTTATAGTTAATTTTCTTCATGATAAGGAAGGCTCACAATCATGTCTCCCATATACAAAAGTTTTAGTTGGAAAAATAGTTGTGCCTCGAGGCATCAAAGATATAGTTTGCTCAATGACGGTCCTCGTCATCACGGGGGTTTCAAGCTGACCTAGTCTTTCAAACATCGAAGATTTCTTGTAGTGGACCTCCTTAACAGAGGATGGTTGTTGCATGGATTGGTGAGCATGACATGCGTAAGCTTCGTAAAGCGAGGCCTTCCATGGCCTCTGGTGTTATGGAAAGGTACTTGAAGTTGTAGCTACTGATGGTGAAATTACCAAATTGAATGGTAGCTCCAACATCCCCTGTGTTGATGATGGAATTAGCTAAACGGATGTTTGCACTAGGCCCAAGCTGAACAATGAAATGAGTGTTTTGTAGATCCATTCTACATTAATTAAAGATGGGGATTTGTAATCAACAATTATTATTTTATCCCACACATTCAATATGCATAGGTACTACATAACAGGATAATGATGTAATAAAAGAATACAATATATAATTATCATTCAACATAGAGCATTATACATTAATAATTTGAGTTTATTACTCATTTAAATCATAAATTTTTTTTATTCAATTTGAATTTTCAAATATTTTATTGCTACTATAGCATATATATAACTAACCAAAGATGGACAAAAAAACTTGTCCCAAATAAGTCGCCAAATGCGGCTCTAAAATTCACGTCGATGAAATGAGAGTATAGATTTAGTGTTGAACAAAATTTTTAAGGATGATTGGTTGTGGATAAATAAGACACGCCAAAGATTTCACCCTCATTTGGTGAGGACTTTAGATCGATTCGTGTTTTCTATTACACTTATAGTTAATTACATCTCTCCAATCAAGAGAGAACTTGATTAAGGCTGCTCATAAAACTAATTGCTTAGCATATAGTAACAAAAATTTGGGTTTGAAATTTAATGAAATTCATCATTTTCTTTATTCTTGGAGCATATGGTTGGGGGATTCATGACACGCCCAATCAAGATCCTATGGTTACGTCATCCCGAGCTGTCATGATCTCTGGTCCACTTAGTCAAAGGAGGTGATCGACCCAACCGATAAGGATCCCTGGGTTGCATCGTTCAAGGAGACCTTATAGACTATTATTGATATTAGTCAAAGGCGACAATTTTATGTTCACTCTAGCTAACAACGGGCTTTATGCCCTATTAGGTATACCTTATGATCTACAACTCAAAGGGATAGAAAACCATTAGGGAACATATCTATGACCGAATATAAGAGCCTACTAGCCAAAACCACCGATCGAAAAATAATCTAAATCTACAAAGAAATTTAATTAATAATCACTTTCATTAGAGAAGAATTCTATTATACATCCACGAAAAGTTGAATTATAACATCCATGCTCTATAATTAGAAGATATTAATAAGTTTTAGAGAATATTATCCATAACACCTTTGAATTAATAATATTGTTAATAAGTCCTATTTAATTATGATTCAACCATATTCACTTAAATGAATTTATGAAAAATATCAAATTCCTGTATTAACCCTAAAAATAATAATTTTTAATAAGCCATAAAGATAAAAAAAATTTAATCCCTAAAAATCTAAATGCTATGATAAGAAAGACTATTAGCCAAAAAAAAAAAAAACATACAAATAAGAGATACCTTGAGAGTGTAGATTTTGAGGATACCTGTGCTGTGATGATCTAGGAAGCTTAGTGGAGGAAGAATAATAATTTATTTGTAAATGAAGATAAATAAAAAGAATAAAAAAGTGTAAGATAAAATATGAATGATAAATAAGGTTAGAGAACAAAGACTTATTAGTGGAGATAAGAGCCATTGGCATCATGGAGGGTAAATAGAACCTTAAAATTTTAAATGGTAAGAAAATGAGTAAAAATCATTTGGCTACAAAACTTATTCAAGAAATAAGTGAATTATCAAAAGACATAATTTTCTTGTAATAAGTTAGTTAATGGAAGATATTATGCTAAAACTTATCATTTTGGTAAATTATTTATTTAAATATTGTTGATAAAATTTACAATCATAATTCAAAAAAATTTCATAACCAATAAATTCTTGCTGAAAATTATCAATCATAAAAGTTCATAATTTTTTTTAAATTGTTATATTTTCTTATAGCACCCACCCAAACTTGTAAGAGAAGATGACAACTTGGGATCTTTCTCAATTCTTGCTTAATCTTATTCTTCAAATTGATTGGCCTCTTTATTATTTTCTTTATAACATGATCCATCTTCTTGAAACTCAATATCTCTCCTTACATGCAATGTCCTTTTTATTAGATTAAAGAGCTTATAAGCCTTTGAATGTACATCATATCAAGAGTAGTTCAATCTTTCTTTAGCATTGTCAGTTTTATGTTGAATATAGTGCTACCAAATGTCATCTAATGTCCTTCTCCTTGCAATAATATTTAAATTCTGGATGTAAACTCTCCTCCATGATTTCTTAGCAACTTTGATTCTCCACCATTGCTTTAGAACTTTAGAACAAGCGAAATGCCTCTAATTTTTTATTTTGAGGTATGCCAAAGTTTTTCTGATATAATTATCAATAAAATTTAGAAATGAAAAATTTCCTCCAAATAATATTAAAGTTATGGGTTTATAAATATTGGTTTTGTTGAACTGCAATAGCTTTGTTGCATGTCATGATGCCTCTTATGTGAAGTTTCTCCTCACTTGCTTAATAATAACACACTATTCATATAATTATTTTGGAGAATTGATATGGGGCAATATATTTCTCATGTGTTTGATTGCCGGTAATTGTTGGAGATCATTAAAATGAAGATGCCTAATCTCAAATATCATAATCAAGAAGAATATTTGGCATAAGTAGATTAACATACTTGATAAATAATGAGAATAAAAGACTATTTGGCATTTTACATGAACAAATAACTTATCATTTTAGCCTCTTAAATATATACTTTTCTACTTCATATGAATATTGTAATATTTATCCAAAAGTTTTTCTAAACACCAAATACTTGCCATAGAATAAACATTGGAAATAAATTGGTAACATTTATCTTCCCAATGTGTGAGATTATTACTTTTACCTATCACCCATGCCTTGAAAGAATCACCAAAAGAGACTTTTTATATGGAAATTCATCTAGTTAGGACCAGAAACTTTTTTTTTTTGTAGATGCACATGGGCATGATTGTTCTGGTGTATAAATATTATATAGATTGTTCATTAATTTCTTCTTCTTCACATTCTAATAAGAGAATGACATCTTCTTTGGTTATTTATAAAATTCAAATATTTATTAACTTAATTGAAATCTTTTATACCAACAATCTAAAGCATAATGATCATTTTTTTTTGCAATCATAACATTTGATCTTTACTTTTCATACCTTAGATTCTTTACTTTTCACATCCTCTTATTATTGTAGCCTTTTCATTCTCAATCATATTTGCAACCTCTCCCTCAACCATGATCACAACTCTTCAATTTTCCATCATTCATTTATATAATTTTCTTTAACCTTTTTTAAGAAACCTATGTTTGAAGAACTTTCTCTAAAGGCTTTTTCTTCTTTATTAGCCTTTGCTCAGATCTCTATGATAAACCGCTTCTTAATCATCATGGACTCTAAGTCCTTGTACTCTTCAATAGCCACTATAATGTATTCAAACTTTGTATTCACAAGAATACAATTTCTTAAAATTTGGAAGTCTTACAAAGTTTTGTAATTCTTCCTTAATCGATTAATTGTATTGAAGACTTATGAAATGTATGTTGTAACACATTTTTTTGGCACCCCCCTATGTAAAGCTTTAAACTTGTCTCATTGTGCTTGGAGGTGAACTCTCTTTGACGTGCAGACTCCTATATAAGGATGGAATTGTAACCTCATAACTTTCTTGAACATTGATAATATATCACTTGGTAAATAAAATATATGATTGCTTAACATTCAACTAAGTTCCTTAGAGAGCATCACTTTTTAAAGAGGTGAGGCCACACATCTCTTTCTTGTGGCTTCATAAAACATTCATCAACAACTTCACAAATGTGTAGGAATCAAAATAAGTCTTCGTTTGGATACCCCAATTCTTATAATTAGTATTGGCTAGACAATGATATAATGGTTGTATAATTATTATTATATCCATCGCTAAGCTTTAATAAAACTTCTATAGAAATTAGAAGAAATATGAGGATCAAGACAAAATGAACATGATAAAAAAAATGGTGGTAGATGTTTGTAAGCTCAAATAGCTTAGTTTGTTATTCTAAATTATCACATGGGTATGTATAGGCTTCATGAAAATTTCTAGATAAATATAACTCTAAATTTATAGTTATGATGCAATTATTCACACACACACACACACACACACACACACACACACATATATATATATATATATATATATATATATATATATATATATATATATATATATATATATATATATATATATATATATATATATATATATATATATATATATATATATATATATATATATATATGTTCAATTGATATTATTTTTCTATCATTCTGATAAAAAAATTTGCTAAATTCTACATTATTAGAAAGCAAGCTTTCTGCATCTTTGTAAATTATGCTTAAGCAGTATTAAAATTAACCGAAAATATTTCAAAGAAGAAAATCGAGCTATATGGTGAGAAAGACTGCACAGCTAGATGGGATACTTTAACAAATTCTAATTGCTAATTGAACCTACTAATGAGAAAAAAAATTATGATCAGCTTCTGCAAACTTCTGGCATTTTCTGGCATTTGTTTTAGATGTTTGAAACGTTACAACATAGCTATGAACTTGGCGATACTTGAAATAAATAAAAATTTGTCATGTTAAGATTTATTTTTCATTATTTTTCTTCCAGAGAAAACAAAACATTTCAGATCTTTAGCTAGAAAATCATCAATGAAGAAACCAAACAAAACAAAAGCCATCAGTCCTATCGATCTTTAGAAGTAGGTTTACCTTATTTTTTAAGTAAACTTGTCCATCCTTAGCAGAAAAGTTTTCTTGTTCCTGTGTGGTTGAATAGCAGGGCAATTCTACTTTGGCAGAAAGACAAAAAACACAGCTTGATCTAAACGATGCCATCGTTGTGTCTATTCTCTCTGCCAAAGGAGAGTTGTCTGTTATTCTGAAACTTCACACCATAGTATTATTATTTACTTGATGCCCTGTCGAACTTCTGCATTTGTTGACTACTTAAATAGCTGTGAAGCAGTAAAATTGGAATGGATATGCTACAGGATATGCTTTGGACTATTCTTGAGCGGCATCCATCGCAATGGTCCTCATTCCCTATTATTCCTTCCGAAAGCAAATTATCTATTCCACCTTCAACAGAAAATTTATTCTTGTTGCTTTCAAGCTTATAAGTATCTTTCATTAATGAATGATTAATTTATGCTTTTATTGTATCCAACAATCTATAATGCAGTAGTTTATACCTTCAGTATGTCTGAATTCCTTCTTATATGTCTCACGTCTTTTGGAAGGGCTCTAGTTTTATACTGTTGGTTTTTAAGGTAATGATCTCAGGTTTAGATCTGGCGGACTGTTTGATTTGGTTTATTTTAAAGGCAACGTAAACACGTGAATATATATACGATCATTGTATTTGCTTTCCTGTAGATTTGTGAGAAAATAAACTATGAACTAAAATATTTCATTTATCATATTTTTTATATGTACTTGAAAAAGAACAAAAACAAAGCTAATTATCGGCATGAAAACAATTTATTTTGCATTAACTTCATAACTCAACTGAATGCATGAGGGAAATAAAGTTATGGGAGTAGAATATTACATCCATGCAGAAAATATCATGCATGCCATACGACCACACAATATATAAGTTAAAAATCACATCCATTAGTCTATCAAATGGAACAAGGCACATATGGGGTTGCATGATAAGGGCTATCAATATATAGAAATTATGAGAACTTTTAATCATTAAATTAATGATTTCGAGAAACATTCTTTTAAGAAAGCATTTATGCTTAATAAATCTCTTAATCGTTTGAGATTTATGTGAAAAATACCAAGAGTCATTAGGTATTCAACTCAAGATTTCTATAATTATGATAATTCTCATTTGGATGTTGATTATGCTTTTGAAATACTCTTTGCATGGCTTTATAAAGAATTGAATTCTCATGGGTTGGATGTATATGTACCTTAATACTTTGGAAATTCTTTATGTCGATAAAAATATCATGGTGCTCCACTATATTGACTATGGAGTTTATCAACTTGGGCTAGTTAAATAGTTTTTATGAGCTTAATTTTATCTTGCTTTATTATCTTATCTAGACCAATTGATACATTGAGATGTGAATTATAACGCCTTTCAAAATCTCTTATAATATCTTTCTTATGAATGAAAAAGTTATTTACTTAAAAAATAGAACAAGTCTTTTTGAGTTAGCGAAGGAATCATATTTTTCGATCACTTTTTTGTAACAACTTTTTTATTGGTGTTGAAGAATGCATGGAAGGGAACATTCAATGGATCTTCTCTATTGATGCTCTTTCAATCTTGATTTTATAAATTTGCAAATCCTCTTAGCTTTCTAGTTCTTGGTTGAAATTTAGTATTGGGAGAGAGTAATGGAGGCATATGCTAATGAATAAGAGGATATTTGAAAATTTTGAAAGCTAAGTTACATTATTGCCATCCATTCAAATGCATGAAAGCTCCTCCATCCCTAAAGCTTACTATGCTAAAAAAAAGTTCTTAACCTACTAATCGCATTATCTATGTCCACTTTATGATAATTAGAAATAATCAACAAGTAAAGAAATTTTCTTTACAACAAAGATTCATTTAAGGGCTGTTTGGGTTCACTTTTGTTTTTATTCTTATTTTAATTTGTTCATATTTTGATTTAAAATAAAACTTGTTTAGTGGTTAGCATTGGACAACAAAAAAAACATGTTATTGTATGTCAATTTAAGGATGGAAAAAGGGAAAATTTTAAGACTAATGACATAAATGAAGAATGGAGAATAGTTAAATTAAAAGGGTTATAGTTATATCATTTATTGAAGTTAGGGTACATAGTGAAAAATAGCAAGTTTATTTGATAATATACAGCAAAGGGTTAAAGCTACAAAAATATGAAGAGATAAAAATATATTGAAGGATTAGTGAGATTTAATGTCTCACAAAACACTCTTTCAAACCGAATGAACTTGAAAGACTAATCATAAACCAAATTGAGTAATTTGGATAAGGTTAATGAAGATGATGTAGTTTGCAACAACCAAAATCCTTTTTGAAGAGGTTATAATGATATGCAATTTCATGAAATGATTTTTTTTCTCAAAAGATGAAATGATTATTAGAAGAAAGAGTGTTTTGTGGAGTTGCCTGTAGCACAGTTTGTGGAGTTGTACATACATTTTCTGCTGTCAAATTTATTTTTTGTATACCACAACTATAGGGTGGCATCGAAATTGATTGCCTACACCGATGGCATAGATAGATTTACTGAATACAACTGGGCAGAGGCCATTTGGGACTTTCTAGTATCCCAATTTGATGTTATTACATCAAAGATTTAGACCCAGAGGGCAGCCGGTTACATGAGTGACTTTGTCACTCTTATGATGGTATGTTCTATATCTCTAAGAATGTGTAATTTAATGCGTTGAAGTTAAGCTTTTAAATATTCATTATGATATGGGCCGAGCACATAAGCATCATAAGCATCATTTCCATCTCAAAGCAACGATGTCGCGATGGGCAAAAATAGAGTTTCCAAATAATACTTTCACTGGTTTGGGAGGACACCAGGTGACATATAATAATATCAATTAGTTCATATAAGAATATCTTTATTTATGTTGTATGTCTTCATATTTTTTTATCAGTTTAACACAGGTCTGCCTTTCATTCGAGGACATATTAGAAGAGGAGACCTGACTCCTTGAATTAGTGTCCCTTGCCCAACAATCTACACATATCGAGCCCGATAGCAGTCCCATTTTAAATCTAATGAGTTCAACCCCACTGACTCTCCATATGTCTCTCCTTGATATTCTCCCCCGTCCAGTGTATCTAGCCTTCCGCTACTACCCCCAATAACAGTTTTGTGTGGAGAGGATACTTGCAAGTTTTAGAGACTTGAAAGATACAATATCATCTTTTCATGCAACAATGATGGAGAGGATGGATGGGCTTGATTTGCGGGTTGCTTCTATCGAGGAAGTTCTTGCCAGGCAGCGGGGTCCTACCACCCCCAGTGTGGGGGAGGTTCTTGTGGGGGTCACCACAAGGGAAACTCTTGAGGAGGCTACCACAGGAGCTTCCCCTGTGGAGGGTACCCCTGAGGAGGCTACCACTTGGAAAGCCCCTGAGGAGGCTACCGTAGAGAAAGCTCTTATGGAGGCTACCACAGGAGCTTCCACTGTGGAGTTGGATACTTCCAACGGGGAAGCCCATGTGGAGTTCACCGTAGGTGAAGTTCTTATGGAGGCCACCACTACACATGACGATGCTCCGAAACCTGTAATAGGCAGCATTGAGCGTGGTGTGAAAGCTCGGCAGATAAGGAAGAGGAAAGCTATTAGTTCCCCCTTCACACACACTTACAAGAAGTCACGAGCAAGAATAAGTGATGTGGTGGCCTCCACTCAAGATGAGAAGCCGGCAGCAGAGGTATTAAGTTACTTTCTTTTAAATTTGAGATAATAAAAATAGATTTCACTAAATTTTTTATAGGTTCGCAAAAATGAGCCAGTAAAGGTCGATAACTCACAGACTGCTATCGTTGTGGTGGAGGAGCATCAATCGGAGGTATGAATCATTGCAGTAGATCGATCCTTAATTCATAGTGAATCTAGCTCTTCATTACTAACTTCCATCATCAGTAATTTCGTTGCAGCTAGTAGAGGCACATCATTTTGTTGAGTACTCATCCAGAACTATTTTGCCTAAGCCGATGCTCCATCTTATTGACACATCATGCTCCCGATTCGAGAACAAGTAAGTCAATCTTCAATCAGCTCCTTCATACATAAAATAACCTATTCGTTTAATTAAGATCACTTTAAAATATTTATCACTTGTAGGGGTGATACAGTATTCGTGGCTGGGAATATCATTATTGCACGAGGGCAGATCAATGAGTTGCTGACAGATCAATATCTCTCAGATGCACACATTGATGCCTTCGCCTTCTTACTGGTCGAGAAGTACTCACTCTGCCCGGGGCTGTATGTCCCCTATTTGTACATTTCATGCTTGCATTGGGTATGTTACCCTACAGGAATGTTGGGTATTACGATTCAATTCTTGTTTGTTTAGATAAAAGCTAGAATCTATAATTATTTTCTTCTTTCCTTGTAGAGTTATGCTAGGTACGGCCTAAAGACGGAAAGAAAATTGTTCATCCAAAGATTACCAGACAAGGTGTCGAGGGTCGAAGTTAATCTTACCGCCGCTATAGATAATCGACTTGGACACTCTTGGGCATATTAAGTTAGGCCTGGTATTTTTATGACTCATTATCCAAACCAACCCATAAGAGCATTCTTCCTGAGATTGTAAGAACAGTTTTCAAATTTGGTTCCTCTTAACTATTTTTTTTCTAGTCCAACTTATTGAGATTATGTTCTGGCTATTCAGATCAAATTGCTTGTTGAAGATGCTGGCCAACCTTTTGCGAGCAATCCCAGAAAATGGTCAATCGAAATGGTGAGTGGGCTGCTAGTCCAAGCTAACAGTGTTGACTGTGGGATGTTGATCTGCAAGTACATGGAGGCAGCAATCCACAAACTCCTAGTGAACTGGGCTTACCACCATGACTGGCCCAAGAAGATGAATATATTTAGGGCTGAGTTCGCTTACGCTATATTTTATTTGGGATTGAAAAATCCAATTTGAGAACTATAGGATTTAGTTTGATAAAGGATTTAGTTCAAATGATTCATTAATAACTCATTGATCTCAAAAGATTAATTTTCCTAAAATGAATAATACATTAATATAATGTAATAGATATGAATCTAGACTTTTGAATGTCAGAATGATCGTATGTCAAACAATTGATAGTTGATATTAAAAATCATTAACTCCATGAGCTTAAATATATAATCATGATTTTGATGATCATAACTTTATTTTTTGTATAATGCATTGGTTTGGTGGCTTCGACAACTTAACTGTTTTTGTTGAAGTGAATGGATCATTTATGGATCTGAGATGATATTTTACTCTGCTTTTTGTTACTTTTTTTTCTCTCATTTCATATAGTTTGATTTCGTTGTTATTATTATTATTTGTTTATTTTATGGTATCATCTTTTTATCTTATGGATTTGGTTTTTTTGGGGGCTATATTCTTGAAAGAAATCTGCATTTAAAATCATTTTTTATTATATTTTTCATAGAATGTGTATCATCAATAATATTTGTTTTTTTTTTCATCAATACAACAATCAAGATAATCATTTTAATTATTATTAGGAGATTTATAAACATTGCCACTAGTCTTATATATTTAGGGTATATAAAATGCCTAAATATTATTATTTTAAAAGATAATATTCAGATTTTAAATGTCACATTAAAATATTATTATCACTTATATTTTAAAGATGAAGTGTATTTTTTATGTAAATATAAAATTTTAGATGATAGATATATAAAATATTTTTATTAATTCTTTTGGAGTGATGCATGTCTCTTTATTTATTGCTTCAATAATGTTATGCAGCAAAATGCATAAAATTAATGCATAAAATTAAATTAGGGATTAATGGCCATTTTGTCGCCTTAGAACTGATTAATGGTATGGTCAATATAATTGCTCGTTGTGTGTGGTTGTAGTCGATATTATGAGCAGGATTTTCATGCGCTTCTACCGATTTAGGGTTTGTTTGGGGTGATTATCTATTTTTTTTTAAATATTGATTGTAAAATTATCGTGGTTGGTGTAAGTAAATTTTTTTTAAAAAAAATTTAAACTTTAATTTTTTTTATAATCATGATATTTTAGCAATTTTAATTTTTAGAAGTAAATTTTTATCATGATTTTTTTTAAATATTTAAAATATTAATAGTTAAATACGATTATGATTGTTTTTAGCTATTTTTTTATTTTGAAAATAAAGCAGCTAAAAAAATTAACTCAAATGTATTCTTAGTATGCTCATGCTCGAGTGAAATGAAGTTCAATATTAACTTGAACCTTATCAGATTGACTTGTCTATTTATTTAGAGGAAACCCAAACAAAATAAGTCAATCTATTATAAAAAATAGTATTTTTTTGTCTCATTGCAATATGAAAAATTTAATTCTTTTATAACTATAATGAAACTGGTGTGAAAGAGATAACTTATAACATTTAATTATATAATAATTATTTTCAATTAATGAATAGTGTAAATACAGATTAAGAGGCTTTTAAATTTGCCAACACATTATGAGATTAAATACAACTAACTTAATACTAATAAAATTAATTCTAGATATCCTTTCTTATAGATATCTGATTTAATACAAATAGATTTAGGTTAACTTATGCATTAGTTATACATATGTATACCTTAGAGATATTATCACCATAAATGATCTGTACCCTCAGGAGAGGTACAGAGAGTATAGATGCAAAATACTCCTCAGAAACCATCCAAGCACCTTTCAAATTGCTTCCATTGGAATGCCCTAAACATAATCTCAAGAATCAGGCAAAATAAACTAGAAAAAAGGCCATAAATGATCTGTACCCTCAGGAGAGGTACAGAGAGTACAGATGCAAAATAAAAGGCCATAAATGATTTGTACCCTCGTGAGTCTGAGTACTGAAATACCCTCCAAAACCATCCAAGCACCTTTCAAATTGCTTGGAATGCCCAAACATAATCTCAAGAATGCAAAATAAAAAAAGGCCATAAATGATCTACCCTCGGAGATTAAATCTGATAAATACCATCCAAGCACTTTTTAAATTGCTTCCATTAGAATGAAATATAATCTCAAGAATCAGGCAAAATAAATTGAAAAAAAGGCCATAAATGATCACGTACCTGAGAGGGAATGTAAAATACCCCAAAACCATCCAAGCACCTTTCAAATTGCTTTGGAAATACTAAACATAATCATAAGAAGTTGGCAAAATAAGCGGAAAAATGGCCATAAATGATGTACCCTCAGAGATCTGAGAGAGAGTCTGAAAATACCCCAAGCATCAAACACCAAATTGCTTCCATTGGAATGCCTAAACATAATCAGAATTAGGCAAAATAATAAGCTGGAAAAAAGTCATATATGATCGTATTCTTAGGAGTCAGAGTTGGATAAAATACTCCCAAAATCATCAAACAGCTCAAATTACTTCCATTGGAATGCCTAAGCATAATCTCAGAATCGAGGCAAAATAAGCGGAAAAAAAGGCCATATATGATGTACCCTCGGGAGAGGTACAGTCTGATAAAATACTCCCGATCAAACGACTTTCAAATTACTTCCATTGGAATGCCTAAACATAATCTCAAGAATCGGTAAAATAAAGCGGAAAAAGGTCATAAATGATTTGTACCCAGGAAGATGCATCTAAACCAAATCCAACGACCCAAATTGCTTCCATTGGAATGCCACAAACATAATCTCAAGAATCGGGCAAAATAAACTGGAAAAAAAAGGCCATAAATGATCACGTACCCTCGGAGGTATAGAATCTGAGATAAAATATCCCCAAAACCATCCAAGCGACTTTCAAATTGCTTCCTAGAATGCCTAAACATAATCTCATAAGCAGGACAAAATAAAGCTGGAAAAAAAGGTTCTAAATGTTACTCGAGAGGTATAGAGAATCTGGAAAAACTATAAAACAATCACCCTCCGGCGCTTCCATTAGTAATATGCGACATATTTATTTTCTGGTCAATGATTAGGTTAGCAGGGGATTAACTCAATAACTTCTTAAAATACAAGCGACTGGAGAAAATCCCTAGCATCTGATCTAAACATCTTGTGCTATTAAGTTAAAGAGAGTCATCTTGAGACTCTAAAGCATTCTGAAAAGATTATGCATTCGAAAAACATAAAACTAGATGATGTCATGCATTAAAATATTTTCCTGAAATAATATCCATCATCATTTCGGTGTACCCTTATTTTGATTGTGGAGCTCGAGTTAAATTCCTGTATGTTGAACATCATATTAGTTGATGATTTCTTAAAGCATTGATGTGTGATATTCTATGCATACCTCTGAAAAATACTCTGGCATAACAGAGAAAGGTGATGCAACTTATGATGAAACACGTTAACACTATCGGTATACTTTAGTTTACGCAACAACAAAAAGTGGTTTGAAGATTAACAATAATATTTAAAATACTAAAAACTAATACACAAATAGAAAATTATTCTTGGCTTTCTTGGATCTCTCCCAATATCCTTTAAGCCTTGAGTTGGAAACACCCTTTGGACGTTGCTTAACTGGATCCTTTAAGATGTCTTTTTCCTTATCTATTGTGGTTGACTTCTTCTTCTTAACTTCTCAGTCAGCTGGAGGAGAATTCTCACTTATTATAGAGTCAACATCATCATATAGTTTTTTTAAGGATCCAAGCATATAGTCCTCAGCTCTCTTATTGCCATGCACGGCGCTTATTTGATATGCATATCGACTTATGTGGTTCAAAAAATAATGTCAGTAGTATTTTCATCTGTGCTTTTCACATCTCTTAATTTTTTGTATGTACTATCAATGTAAATATCCCTCTTTGCTCTGGTAGATCATGGCATGAGAAGATACTTGTCAGGTCGCTCTTTTCGACTAAGAACTCGATCTGATGGGCACAAAGTAATCCCATCATTTCAAATTTTTTGCAAGTACAAGTTACATCTAGGGTAGTCTAAATACAGTCCATATTTTGGATGCATTTTTATTCTCTAAGTTTCTCACCAAATACTCCATGGTGCTGTCATCTGACTTAGTTACTGATAGGCCTCCAACTCCATGCAAAAATTCCTCCTCAAACATAATATAAACCTTTCTTGTATAAAACATAGCAGCTTATTTTAGAATTGGGTGTCTTAACATAGAACAATCGATGGTACTACAGTCTTCATCATGTTCATTCCGTTACCATGTCTCCATAACCTTTTCCAACCCCAAGAAATAATCTATGAGCGAACTTATTGGTTTAGATATTCCGTGACATATGTTGTTCATGGACTCACTACATTACGTTGACAAGATGCCCATGCAGAATGAGTCCTTGTTGAATGTAGTGAACCACTTGGATCTAATTTTATAAAGCTCAGACAGCCAATCATGATCATACAGATTGCCTTCTTCTAGCATGGCAGACCAAGCTTCTTCAAACTCTTCCTCTAAGTCACATTTGCTCAAGCATGTATAAAATAGCCCTTGTACCCTCTTATTACTATTAAAGCAATGAACCTTGGAAGGAGCTTTCTTGAAAATATGCCATTCTATGATAATTATGATATCTTTTATAGCTCTACCATTACGATCTTGATCGGTGAATATTTATAGGATGTCTTACTCATCAGAAGAAATATTTGGAATAGCCATGAATGACCCAATTGTCTCTTAAAAAAAGGCTACTCCAAATAATACATTTTGCCGGTGATGATTCACTCCAACAAGAGGTACAAATAAGATTATATTTATTGAGTCGATAGCTTGTATCAAAACTATCACATCCCAAAATAATATTCTATCCTGACATGCCATTGCTCCAAAAAAATTTACTAAGCAATCCACTCATCAACTTGTACATCCATGCAAACATCTCATCTGCTTTCTTTTCCTTAAACGTATTAATGCATTCTTGTCTCCGTTCACAATCCTCGATCTTTCCTCTTTTTGAATAAAATTGAAAGCATCTCTTTTTGTGAACCCAATATTCTCTACGTCGCCAACTTTCTCAGTTAGATAGCTGAATGCATCAGTTGCTCTAATTTTAACCTGTCATTATTTTCAATACGGACGCCTTCTCATCGCTAATGCATCTGTGTGATCTGAGAAGATGTAGGTCGAGACTCTCAAAGAATGATTATGACTTTCATATGTTTTTTAATCTCAATGCCCCTCCAAATCAGAATCTAATCATGGCGGACAATAGATCTTGTATCAACTTTGGAATTTTGTTAAGCCATTTAGTAGACTTCTTCGACCAGCTTTTGCACATAGAAAATCTTTTATTTCAATTTCTTGAGTTTAGCCAATAACTAGTATGGTCCTTCCAACACAAGCCAATTTGATGTGCATAGTCACGCGATGCATACGCGTTTCATTAACGGTGGTGCAAGGAGTTTTCCCAAATTTGGGTCATTAGACATCACGACTTTGTCATCGATCGATGCATTCATCGGACTCTAAAATTATGTGACGATCTGATGTAAAATACCACTCGAAATCATCCAAGCGACCATCAAATTGCTTCCATTGGAATGTAATGAACATAATCTCAAGAAAGCAAGCAAAATAAACTAGAAAAAGATCATAAAGATCAGTACCCTCAGAGGTACGAGAAAGTCAGATGTCAAAATCCAATCATCAAGCTTTCAAATTGCTTCCATTGGAATGTCTTAAACATAATCTCAAAAGTGCAAAATAAAGCGGAAAAAAAGGCCTAAATATTACGTACCCTCAAGAGATGCAGGAGTATAGATGTAGAAAAACCTATAAAAAATAACTATCACCCTCCGCTTATGATGTAATGTAATGAACATATTTACTCCAAGAAAAAATAAACTGGAAAAAAGGCCATAAATAATCGTACCTCAAGAGAGGTCTGAGAATCTGAGATGCAAAATACCCCCCAGAAACCATCCAAACAGCCTTCAAATTACTTCCATTGGAATGTCCTAAACATAAACTCAGGAACCAGGCCAAAGAAACTGTGAAAAAAGGTCATAAATGATCTATACTCTCAAGAGAGGTTCAGAGAGTACAGATGTAAAAAACCTCACAGAAACCATCCAAACAGCCTCCAAATGCTTTCATTGGAATGTAATGAACATAATCTCAAGAACCAGGCAAAATAAATTGGAAAAAGTCAGCCCTAAATGATCTGTACCCTCAAGAAAGGTACGAGAGTATGATGCAAAATACCCCAGAAATCATCCAAACTCCAGTTGCTTTCATTGGAATGCCCTAAATATAATCTCAAGAAAGGCAAGATAAATTGAAAAAAGTAGGCCCAAATGATGGTACCCTCGAGAGATCTGAGTACAGATGCCAAAAAAACTCCTAGAAATCATCCAAACAGCCTCCAAATTGCTTACATTTGAATATAATAAACATAATCTCAAGAAATAGGCAAAATAAACTGGAAAAGAAGTAAATGCTGTACCCTCAGGAGAATTACAGAGAATAAAAAAATCAGAAATCATCCAAGCAGCCATCAAATTGCTTCCATAGGAATGTAATGAACATAATCTCAAGAACCATGCAAAATAAACTAGGAAAAAGGTAATGCTATCTCCAGGAGTGCAGAGAGTATAGATGCCAAAAATACAGAAATCATCCAAGCAACCATCAAATTGCTTCCATTGGAATGCCCTAAACATAATCTCAAGAAAGAGGCAAAATAAACTAGAAAAAGAAGTCCCTAAATGCTTTGTACCCTCAAGAGAGATAAGGAGAGTACATATACAAAATAATACTTAAAAGTAAAAATTTAACCAAACAGCATCCAAATTGCTTCTAATGGAATGTAATGAACATATTCTCTTGAACAGAATATCACTAACAAACCGTAGAAAAATTGCAGAAACATTATCGATGAATTTTTTATTTAATACATCCTCAAAAATTATTTATTTCACGCGTTCTTCTTCATGGTTCTTTGTAAAAAGGAAATGAGATTTTCTATTTCTCTTACGAGCTCGGTTTGCACGAAAAATTATACCCTAAACCCCTCAGTATATATTTCTTTAAATTTCCACGCATTCCAATGGCGCTTCACTGTTTGAGCGAGGCCGGGTGGCCGGAGAAGCGTAAATGTGAATCCCATCCTTGTCATCGATTCGCTCGTTAAGCTAAAATGGGAAAAAAAATATTGGATATGCGTCGGTCATAGATTGGAGTCCGCACATAAAGCTACGGACTGGACGTAATATTTTCTCCTCACATATATCCGCTCGGCCAAAACCGCAAGCTTTGTTCGTCCCTTTAAAGAAGAATGATATAATTCAGTTTCTTCGACAATTCAACTGCTCCTGCTCTCGTTCAAATTTCTTCAACCACACTCGCGCAAGCAACTGCTCCCGTCCTTTGGCTTCTTCGGTTTCCAAAACCGCAAGGAAGGAGCCGGAATTCAAAAAAAAAAAAACCGCATGCATGTAAGTTACGTAACCTTTCTGAAGGACTCTCTCTCTCTCTCTCTATTTACGTCTCCTGCATGCAGCGACGATCCGACGTCGGTGGCCCTTGGCCCACGGTTTTGCCAAGAACCGCACGCAGCAGCAAAGAACTCCCTTCCTCTTTTGATCGTATTTTCTTCAACCGCAAGCAAGAAATCGACGAAGCCCTCGCCGGAATCCCACAAGTCCGGCGAACTTGTTTCCCTCTCCGCGAAGGCGCAGTGCCAGGCTCCTTCTACGCGGTAATCGGTCCAGGCTTCCAACCTAGTCGAAATCTCCAACCAAAACCCTTCTGCGGACGAGGTCAGAGAAACCGACACGCCACCGGAGAAGATTACCTGCCCATTTTTCTCTTCGAGATTTCCTGCAGCGGTCGATGGCGGAGGCGAATTGGTGCAGCCCTTCTCCAGCATACTTCATAAGTTCGTCAAGGATGATACGTCTAAGAGATCGATACTAGGAACCAAAATGACTGTTTCATTTAGTTTGTTCTCTAAATCATCCAGACTTGAGGATAATTATTCAGACAGGAGAAATGTATTCTCTTAAAGCTAGTGAGAATAATGATAATTATTTTGATTGTTATGCCAATCAGAAGACCCAAAGTGTAAAACTTGACTTGGATCTGTTGGGACTTGTTCTTTCATTTCGGAGTCTAATAAAAGGCAGAAGCCAAATGAACTCCTAGAAGATGGAGTTCATGAGGAGAAATCTAAAATTTCTACTAGTAAATTTGAATGGCTTAACCCTTCTAAAATTCGAGATGCAAATGGTAGACGCCCTAATGATCCTTTGTATGACGAGAGAATATTATACATACCTCCTGATACAATGAAAAAAAATGTCAGCATCTCAGTACTGGAGTGTAAAATGCCAGTATATGGATGTTGTACTCTTCTTTAAAGTCGGAAAGTTCTATGAACTGTATGAATTAGATGCGGAGATTGGTTAGAAAGAGCTTGACTGGAAAATGATAGTCAATGGTGTAGGTAAATGCAGACAGGTTTAAAGACCTCGCTAATGCACTATAGGGCATAGCGGGTGAGAGGAAACGTGAATGTGAAAATACATATATGCTTGCATTTCTTTCTGCAAGTTTCAAGACCTGCTAATGTCCATTAGGGCGTAGTGGGTGCAAGAAGACGGCTATGATGTCGCAAGACACCGCTCGCTATGCTCATTAGGGTGTACCGAGTGAGCCGAAACTGTCAGATGTGACACCCCCTATGCCGGAATACTGTTAAAATTTGGACTATTTGCATAAATATATTGCAGGTGATTTAATGTCTCGTTATGCTCATCAGGGCGTAACGAGTGATTGAAGATTAGCTGAGGTACTTCAAAACACCAACCGTTACGCTCAACAGGGCATGATGAGTAGGCCAAAATAGTGCCTATGTAGCCCCCTATGCAGGGAGGACGCCGGAGTACTGTCGTAATGTTGCTGAGATTATGAATATCTACATATATATTTGCTTTTATGCAGATGATTGAAGGCCTCGTTATGCTCATCAGGGCATAACGAGATTAAAATTTCGAGGTGCTTCAAAACACCAACCGTCATGCTCATCGTGCGGTAGCAAGACACCGTCGACCCCTACGAGGATGGCGGCTGTAAAATTGCGTCAAATATTTTGACTTAGAAAAAAGGGAGGGTGAGATGAGCTGACTTAAGAACACTACATAGGAAAACCTGCAGCTAATTTTAAACTAAAAGTGACAAACAAGAAAAAAGGGGGAGCCTTTAAAGCAAATTTTGGGAAGAATATAATATTTATTTAAAATCTAAGTGAAATTAGGGGGAGACTAATATTAAACTCACAAACTCTAATAGCTATTCTCTATGGCTTAAAGGGAAGTAATGAGTGAGTTCTATTTTCTTATAAATTCCTCAAAATTAAAGCTTTTAAAGGACTAATGCCAAACTCATGCAAACTCATGCAACTTTTAATAATTCTCAAAATAAAGGAAATGGAAATTTGACATATCCTTCAATTGATAATTGGAGTATAAGAAAACTCTCAAATAAAGTAGTGTGTATAAATGCTTTCGCCACCGAATAACTTGTACATGCGATAAGAACTAAATCAAAATCTACAAAATCATAAGACCTCCTTTAATAAAAAATTAATGAATTTCATCATAATTTCAAATTAATTCATTAGATAATTAATAAGCGCATTGCATACAACGTATTTTAATATTTGAAAAGGCTGCACAGGCTAAAACTGGAATTAAATGAAAATACAAAATTAATTTCATAATTCAAAAAAATAAAAATTACCTAAATTCTTAAATACACCCGCATGTGCCCCGACACTATGCTGAATGCCTAAATTCAAGTGTCCGAGGATGCTGCGGGTTGCTTCGGTTTAGTCTTAGGATTGGGTACGGGTTAACAAAACTTAAAACCTATAAAAAGAGTTTCAAATCAGTGAAATATCTGAAAAAACTGATTATGTCAGGTGATAGAAGATCTAATCCCCTGTTAGCAGCTAAACAGAGTTGACAGGATCTAAAGCTCTTAAACATATCCAAATTAATCAATTTCTCAAATCAAATCAATTTTCAAATATCAACTAAAACTGTTTAAATGAAACTCTATCACTAAAAACTTGAACCAAATTCAATCTATCCACCTTCTGTAACAGTTTGTCGGGGGTGAAAAATTAAGAAAACTATAGCTCACAAAGGAGCTAATGTCAAATCAAGTGTTCTGCTATGTTCACTCTCAATCTATCTCGCAGTAAGGGCGTGGCATATGACTCTAACTTCATTGGTTTGGCCAAATCAAGATAAGATATGACGAGTGATGTTTAGCCTCCGACTTGATATATTATGAAAGGCGGTAATATTATTTCCTTAGACAAACACCACCCTAAGTCTACAAGGATTTCTTGGACGATGTAACCCATGTGTTGCTGGCTGTTAGGTTGGGTCGACTACCAGCTCTGACTAACTAGATTAGGGACCGCAACTGCCCGGGATGACGGAACCATGGGATCTAGATCGGGCACGTCATCATTCCCCCAACCATCTGGTTTAAACTATAATGATGAATTTTATATCTCAAATTATAAAACTCTACATGCTGCTACTATACGCTACGCATTAAGCGATCTAATGACTAGCTTTAGTTGAAAGTTCTCTCTCATTCATTGAGAGGGGTAATTAACTATAGGGGCTTGCGCCTATAGGAAACCTGGAACTAGATCTAAAGTTCTCACCAAATGAGGACGAAATCTCTGGGTAGTGTCTTATGTACTATTCCATCTGCATTCTAAAAATTACAGCAACACTTTAAACTACTCTTTTCATCGAAGAGGTCAGTTGCGAATTTTTGGAGCCCACACAGGAGTGTCAGGAAACCTGACCAAGGCTATGTATAAGCTATATAGAAGGCACATTTACAAGGCAAAAGGAAATTTTTTTAAGATTTTTTCTTTCTTTCTTATTTTTCTAGTCAAGTGAGTGAATATATAAGAGTGAAGTGACAGCATTTTGAGAGTACCACTCCAAGAGTTGTGTTATGCACACGTGCAACGCGTGTGTGTGTGTGCATGCGTGCGTGCGTGTGTGTGTGTGCGTGCATGCGTGTGTGTGTGTGTGTGTGTGTGTGTGCACGCGCGCGCGGGTGTGATGTGTGTGTGTGTGTGTATGTGTGTTGAGTGTGTGAAAGATATCACAATTAAGTGATCAAGGAGAAGGATACGTAACAATGGGAGAAAATTTACCTGTGTACTCTTTCCTTTTATTCTTTTTTTTTATTTTTAGTATTTTCCACACATATTTATGTATTGTGTTTGTGTTTTATTTTCTATTATGTTGAACTAAGTATGTTAACTCTGAACTTATGTGAACATTTGGTATGTTTGTGTTATATTAAATGTTGTTGTGGATTAATATAAGAAACTGATTTGTGCTTTGAAAAAATATGTTTTGCTTTTTTTCATTCTTCATTTACATGTAATCTGGAAATTACAATGTTAAAAATAAGTGTGATCTAGAGATATAGATGGAATCCTAGAAGAACAAGTATGAAAAAGGTAAATAAATGTACTAAATAATCATTAATGTTCTAGAAGGTCGAGGTGACTAAATAGCCATTAAATATATGATTATTTTTAGGATTTGCAATTACTTAAAAAAAATATGGGCAAAGCAACTAATTAAGTTTTATTTGTACCGCGTAAAATTAGTAAAGGGATTTGTTTCGTTATACTTATCTAGAGATAGAAAGTATAAAACTTTTGCTCCTGGTTGACACTATAAGTTTTAAATTAATCCACCATATAGTTTAATATAATACATAGTCTAAAAGATTCCATAAATTTAGAGTACTTTTAATATTAAGAAAAAAAATGTATATATTTTCTATAAAAATATAAAATTTATTCTTTAAATATTTTGCAAAATAGTAGATAACAATTTAGATTTAGCACTTACATTTTGTTAGATAAAAAATTAGGTTTAAGGAGATTAATATTTAACTTAATATAAATTAATATATAATTTTACTCTAAACCTTGTGAAAACAATACTCTACTCATTATATATTACATGATTCGACATCTACAATTGCGTATAAAGAGTAAAAAGTACTGATCACACTTTTATAAACTTAAGTGCCTTATATGCTTTTTTCTAAATAGATCTTTTTGGAACAGTTTCCTGCACAATTGATATGATAAGGATATTTATAACATAATCATGTGTCTTCATATAATCAACTTCTTTTTTTTTCTCAAGCTAATGAATGAAATGGTACTAAATATTGATATGCTTGTTCCTTTCATGATGGACAAAGTTTTTTGCTAATGCGATTGTTGATTTGATATCAATATTAATTTGTATAACTTCAAGTAAAAGAAGGCTCATTTTCTTGAATAATCATGTTAACAGCATATCATAATAATGCTATAACATTTTTTGCTTCATAAGCAAAGATGCAATAATATTTTACTTCATGGATAATCAAAAGATCCATAATTAATGTAGTAATAAACTAGCTTGTTGCATAATAGAAAAGCTTCACAATTCTAAAATAAATATTTAAACACAGCATTTTTCTTTACAAAAATCATTTAAGAAAGCATATTTGACATCTTATAAAATCTTTTGATTATTTTGGACCACACATGATAGCATCAAGTTAAAGGATTTCGTATGGTCAATGCTAGTAAACATCTCATCATAATGAATGCCAGCTTGTTCTTTTAGCATTTACCTGCAATCATACTTTATATTTTTTTTACTTATTCATTAACATTTCTCTTTACTTTGAAAACTCACTTAACATTAATGACTTCAGCACGTTTTACAAGTGTAATTGAGCACTTTTATATCATTTTGTCTAAGAATTAATCTTCTAATTCATAATTTTTCAACATATTGTATAGCTTCTTCATATGAAACTGAATCCTTATTAACAAGATAAATGAGATCAAGCTCATTAGTTAACTCTGTGCTCTTAAACTTTAGTTAATTGTTATATATAGATATCTCTCTCTATATATATATATATATATATATATATATATATATATATATATATATATATATATATATATATATATATATATATATATATATATATATATATATATATTATATCTTATATATATATTTATATATAAGATTCTTTTCAAAAGATTTTTGATAAGGTTAAGCTATCAAAAAGATTTGTTGATAAATATCAACAAACTATTTGGCAAATACCTTAGCAATTTGATAAAGTGTTCGAATTTTATTACATGGACATATTAAGGCCTATTTTAATGCTTAACATTCTAACTAAAAATAAAATAAAATCTCAAAGTAATTAGTTCAACTGTCATAATGATTATTAATCTGCACACATCATGTCACAAATTATCAGTCCTCATTATTAAGAGACTCCTCAATAGTTTATTTAATAAAAATTATATCAAGTTATGAGTCAATTAAATCAAATATCATATTTTTTTCGTTTAATACTTTGATAATCATTTAACTATGTACAAATCATTGAAGCATCTTTGCGGATGTCAATAGGTGATGTGATGATATATGTTGCCAATATGAAAAACAATAATTAGTTACATAAATTTATCTTCACTTTCCTATATGTTAAAAAGACTTGTTTCTTGTGCTTAGACTATATTCACCTAAGTGTTTCTTTATAATGAATATGTAATATTAACATGCAATAGAAATAAATAATCTAAATCTACAAAGAAATTTAATTAATAATCGCTTTCATTAGAGAAGAATTCTATTATACATCACGAAAGTTGAATTATAACATCCATGCTCTATAATTAGAATATATTAATAAGTTTTAGAGAATATTATCCATAACACCTTTGAATTAATAATATTGTTAATAAGTCCTATTTAATTATGATTCAACCATATTCACTTAAATGAATTTATGAAAAATATCAAATTCTCAGATTAACCCTAAAAAATAATAATTTTAATAAGCCATAAAGATAAAAAAAAATTTAATCCCTAAAAATCTAAATGCTATGATAAGAAAGACTATTAGCCAAAAAAAAAAAAAAAAAAAACATACAAATAAGAGATACCTTGAGAGTGTAGATTTAGAGGTGAGGATACCTGATGTGCTTGTGATGATCTTGGAAGCTTAGTGGAGGAAGAATAATAATTTATTTGTAAATGAAGATAAATAAAAACAATAAAAAGGCGTAAGATAAAATATGAATGATAAATAAGGTGATAGAACAAAGACTTATTATTGGAGATAAGAGCCATTGGCATCATGGAGGGTAAATAGAACCTTAAAATTTTAAATGGTAAGAAAATGAGTAAAAGTCATTTGGCTTCAAAACTTATTCAATAAATAAGCGAATTATCAAAAGACATAATTTTCTTGTAATAAGTTAGTTAATGGAAGATATTATGCTAAAAACTTATCATTTTGATAAATTATTTATTTAAATATTATCGATAAAATTTACAATCATAATTCAAGAAAATTTCATAACCAATAAATTCTTGCTGAAAATTATCAATCATAGAAGTTCATAATTTTTTTTTTAAATTGTTATATTTTCTTATAGCACCCACCCAAACTTATAAGAGAAGATGACAGCTTGGGATCTTTCTCAATTCTTGCTTAATCTTATTCTTCAAATTGATTGGCCTCTTTATTATTTTCTTTATAACATGATCCATCTTCTTCAAACTCAATATCTCTCCTTACATGCAATGTCCTTTTTATTAGATTAAAGAGCTTATAAGCCTTTGAATGTACATCATATCAAGAGTAATTCAATCTTTCTTTAGCATTGTCAGTTTTATGTTGAATATAGTGCTACCAAATGTCATCTAATGTCCTTCTCCTTGCAATAATATTTAAATTCTAGATGTAAACTCTCCTCCATGATTTCTTAGCAACTTTGATTCTCCACCATTGCTTTAGAACTTTAGAACAAGCGAAATGCCTCTAATTTTTTATTTTGAGGTATGCCAAAGTTTTTCTGATATAATTATCAATAAAATTTAGAAATAAAAAGTTTTCTCCAAATAATATTGAAGTTATGAGTTTATAAATATTGGTTTTGTTGAACTGCAATAGCTTTGTTGCATGTCATGATGCCTCTTATGTGAAGTTTCTCCTCACTTGCTTAATAATAACACACTATTTAAATATTTACTAACTTAATTGAAATCTTTCATACCAACAATCTAAAGCATAATGATCATATTTTTTTTTGCAATCATAACATTTGATCTTTACTTTTTCATTGTTGACCTCCATATATGTGTCATAAATCAAGACAAGCCCATAAATCGAATTCGGTGGACTTTGGAGGTGATAGTGTGCAAATTAGGGTCAAAATGCACAGGATGTCACTGAAAATGGTCGAAACGACCTCCGATCGATGAAAGGACTTCCCCATCGCGTTCAGAACATTGAAATCGATCAGAATATCGATATTGCAAAATCTAACGAGCAATTGATTAAGCGCTCGAGCTATCAATGTGTCG
Source organism: Cymbidium sinense (assembly GCA_021442155.1). Lineage (NCBI taxonomy): Eukaryota > Viridiplantae > Streptophyta > Magnoliopsida > Asparagales > Orchidaceae > Cymbidium > Cymbidium sinense. Next base: position 148,418,593 of record CM038221.1, read on the forward strand.
GCATACCGAGTCGAAGCTACGATGACAATCCGCTCATAAAATTGATCATGCCGACAACTTCAAAATATCAAAATCTATCAAATGAGACTATCCGCGCTCAATTCGGACAAGTCTGTGCAAATGTCGAGTGATTTGAAGTGACAACGCGTAAATCGAGGCTGAGATATGCAGGACATTACCGAAATCAACTCAAATGACCTCCGATCGACGAACGGACTTCGCCGTTACGTTCAGAACATCGAAATTGGCCAGAATATAAATATTGCACAACTTGATAAGCAATTGATCCAATGCCCGAGTCGTCAACGCGTTTGCACACATATCGAGGTCAGGAGGCATCAACGTAAGTCAAACGACCTTCGTTTGTGAAATTGATTGCGTCATTGGCTTTGAAATGCCGAAATCTATCAAATAAGATTGTTCAAATTCAATTCGGATGAGTTTGCGTGAAAATCGAGCGAGCAAAAGCGGTGACGCACATTTCATGCTGAAATTGACTACTTACCACTGAACCGACGGTCTCTCGATCGAAATAAAAGACATCATTCGAATAATGAGTTCTAAATCAATATATATATTGACTACATGTATTTACCGGAGCGAAATCCAAATTAAAATAATTTAAGTTAATTTAAAATTAATATAAAAATTCTCAAATTACCCCCATATTCACCATTTCCTCCCATTTTCAGTTTTCTCAGAAAAGTGCCAAAAAAATAAAAAGAAAAAAATTGTAAAAAAAGAAACCACTCCCCATTATTCTCTCATCTCTCATCTCTATCTCTCTCTCTCTCTCCCCAACTGATTCTCTCTCCCATCGGAAACAAAGGAAAAATTCCTCCCTTCTCGTTTTCTCCCGCCTCCGCATCCCGCCGGAAGTCCGTTCCACGCAAAATCCCGCCGCCGGTGCAAAACTGCGGCCAATCCCGCCGCGCGTCGCACCGGCCTGCCGCGCGTCCAGCCCGCCGACCCGCCTTCGTTTTCCCGCAAAGCCCGTTTCTCCGGCCCGCACTCTGCAACCCGCAAGCAATCCCACGCTTCGGCCCGCTCTGCGTCCAGCCTGCCGTCGCTGCAACTGACCCGCCGCAGGCCCGTCCAGCCTTCAGACCCGTTCTCGTTTCCACAAAGCAAACTGCGCGACCCGTCTCTGGCCCGCCTCCGGCCCACTGTTTGTAACCAGCCCACGCGCTAGTTCAGCCCAGCCTACAGCCCACCAGCCTCCTTCCCTCCAGCCCAAGGCCCGCGGCTCCTCCCTATAGCTCACCATCCCGTTGTTCCGGCCCGTTCTGCGCAATCCAGCCCGCTAATCTAGCCCGTTCTGCGCAATCCTTCCCACAAGCTCGCAACACATCCAAATTTCATTTCTCCTACGCCGCAAATCAGGGAAGAACATCGTCAGCAGGCAATTCTTTTCGATTTCGTCGACTCTTTAGCACTGCTTTGCTGCCACAAATTGAAAAACATCATCGAGGAAAATTCTTCGATTTTCTGATCACACCTTCGCTTTAGTCCGCTGTAGCCGCAAATCAAGGAAGAACATCGTGAGCAGGCAAATTCTTCCTTCGATTTTCGTCACACTCTTCACTTTAGCCATCCCATTTTCACATAAAGAATCGAGAAGAACATCATCACAGTAAATTCTTCCTTCAATTTTGGCATCATACCCTCGCTTTAGTATTTCGTTTATACACATCGGGAAGAACATCTCAGCGAATTCTTCTTTCGATTTTCAGCATCGCACTCCTTAACTTACATTCTCAATCGCATACCTAACCCCGTTCCTTTGCCTAGCCTTGCAGAAAAATACGTCAGAACATGTGAGATTTGTGAATGTGAATGTATATATATGCTTGTATTTTTCTACAGGTTTGAAAACCTCGCTCAACAGGCTGACGAGATGAAAATGACCGGTGTCGCAAGAATCAAGCACGCTTCAACAGACCGAGTAAGCCACCACTTGTTAGATGTCGCCCTGAGAAATGTCAAAATTTTGTTTAATTTCCACTTAGAAAAAAGAGGAATATATATTGCAGATGTTTTCTTTCAAGTTTAAAGACATCATGTGTTCAACATGATGAGATGAAAATGGGTGTCTCAAGACACTGCCACGCCAACAGACTGCAAGCCAAAATACTCATGCGACACATGGGGATGATGCCGGAGGTCAAATTTTGTCTAAATTCTAGACTTAAAAAAAGGGGAATGAATATATATTGCATTTATCTTTTTCGGGTTTAAAGGCCTCGTTGTACTCAAGAGGGCGAGATGAAAAAGCGCGTGGTGTCGAAGACACCACTTACGCTAAGAGGCATCGAAGTACATCTGATGCACTACACATGACGGGGCGTAGCACGCCAAATCTTTGACTTAGAAAAAAAAGGGGAGAGTGAAATGAACTGATTTAAGAAATCTAAGTAGGGAAATCAACAGTTAATTTTAAACTAAAAGCGTCAAACAAGAAAAAAGGGGGGAAGCCTTTAAAGCAAAATTTTGAAAAAATAGAATACTCATTTAAAATATAAGTGAAATTTGTGGGAAGCTAATATGAAACTCACAAAATTTGGGAGAGGCTAATATTAAACTCACAAACTCTAATTGCAATTCTCTATGGCTTAAATTGAAGCGGTAAAGTGAGTTCCCTTTTCTTATAAATCCTCAAAATTAAGTAAGCTTTAATTGGAATTGAGGGGGGACTAATGTCAAACTCATAACAAACTTGCAATAAACTCAAAATCTAAGGATAAATCCAAATTGAGTTTAATAACTCTTGTACAAATGTGGAGGTGATTATTATGCTAGCTAATAAATATGAGTAGGGCTAAAGCAACAAATATTGAAATCACCACACTTATCAAAAGTGGTATAAATTTAGCATAATCAAATTGAGAGAATTATAAAAAACTCAACAAGTTAACACAGTGCATGTAATGTGTTAAACTACAATATAAATCAAAATGCCTTCTTCACATCGATCGAACTCTTCGCGTAAGTAAGCATACTAAATCAAAATCTATAAAAATCATAGGGCTTCCATTAATAAAAAATTGAGGGATTTCATTCTAATTATGAATTTTAAAATCAATGAAATCACTGATTAGGTGAAATTATCTAAGCTATAAACACCTACATGTGCTCGAACATAGAGATTACAAGTGCAAATTTTAATGTATGAAAAGGCTGAGCAGGTTAAAGTTGGAATTAAATGAAAAATCTGAAATCAATTCAAAATTAAGAAACAAACACTACATAAAGTCTTAAATACACCGCATGTGTCCCGACACTATGCTGAATACTTAAATTCAAGTGTTTGAGGATGCTGTGCGTGTTGCTTCCTGGTTTAGTCTTAGAACTGGGTCCGGGTTAACAAAACCTAAAAATTTATAACAAGAGCTTCAAATCAATGAAATATATGAGAAACTAATTCTGTCAGGTGACAGTAGATCTAATCCTCTGTTAGCAACTAAATAGAGTTGACAGGATCTAAAGCTCTTAAATATATTCTAATTAATCAATTTTTAAGTAGCAATATGAAACTGATTAAATGAAATTCTATCATTAAAAACTTAAATCAAACTCAATCTATCCACCTTCCACAACTATTTATCGGGGGTGATAAACTAAGAAAACTCTAGCTCACAAAGGAGTCAATGTCAAATAAAGTGTTTTGCTATGTTGACTCTCAATTAATCTCTTGCCAGTAAGGACGTGGCACGTGTCTGATATGGCTTGACCAAGTAGATCCACAGATAAAGCAAGCACCAGTCCTCTATCGTAGTTTCCGCCCCATTATACTATCACATCGGCTCAGATGTTCCCCCAATGACTCTGCCCTTTGAGTTGTGAATCATAGGGTATACTTGATAGGGAAAATAGCCCTCTGTCAGCTAAGGTAGACTTAAGTATGTCTTTTTAGACAAACACCACCCCGGGTCTACAAGGATTTCTTGGACGATGTAACCCATGTGTTGTTGATGAGGATCCTTCTATCGCCACACTACCTCTAACTAAGTAGACTAGGACCATGCCGGATGACGGAACCAATGGATCTAGATCAGGCATGTCACCATTCTCCCAACCATCCGGTTTAAGCTATAATGATAAATTTCATAATCTAAGTTCTATAACTCTACATGCTGCTACTATATGCTACACATTTTGTGATCTAACGACTAGCCTTAATTGAAACCTCTCTCTTACTTACTGGGAGGAGTAATTAACTATAGGGGCTTGCGCCTATAGGATACCTAGAGCTAGATCTAAAGTTTTCACCAAATGAGAATGAAATCTCTGGGTAGCGTCTTATCTACTATTATATCTACCTTCTGAAAATTGCACCGACACTTTAAAAATACTCTTTTCATCGAAGAGGTCGGTGGCGAATTTTCGGAGCCCACATTCATACCTTAGATTTTTTACTTTTTCACATCCTCTTATTATTATAGCCTTTTCATTCTCAATCATATTTGCAACCTCTCCCTCAACCATGATCACAACTCTTCAATTTTCCATCATTCATTTATATAATTTTATTTAACCTTTTTTAAGAAACTTATGTTTGAAGAACTTTCTCTGAAGGCTTTTTCTTCTTTATTAGCCTTTGCTTAGATCTCTTTGATAATCTCGTAAGCTTCTTAATCATCATGGACTCTAAGTCCTTGTACTCTTCAATAGCCACTATAATGTATTCAAACTTTGTATTCACAAGAATACAATTTCTTTTAAAATTTGGAAGTCTTACAAAGTTTTATAATTCTTCCTTAATCAGTTAATTGTATTGAAGACTTATGGAATGTATGTAGTAACTCATTTTTTTGGTACCCCCCTATGTAAAGCTTTAAACTTGTCTCATTGTGCTTGGAGGTGAACTCTCTTTGACTTGCAGACTCCTATATAAGGATGGAATTGTAACCTCATAACTTTCTTGAACATTGATAATATATCACTTGATAAATAAAATATATGATTGTTTAACATTCATCTAAGTTCCTTAGAGAGCATCACTTTTTAAAGAGGTGAGGCCACACATCTCTTTCTTGTGGCTTCATAAAACATTCATCAAAAACTTCACAAATGTGTAGGAATCAAAATAAGTCTTCGTTTGGATACCCCAATTCTCATAACTGGTATTGGCTAGATAATGATATAATGGTTGTATAATTATTATTATATCCATCGCTAAGCTTTAATAAAACTTCTATAGAAATTAGAAGAAATATGAGGATCAAGACAAATTGAACATGATAAAAAAAATGGTGGTAGAAGTTTGTAAGCTCAAATAGCTTAGTTTGTTATTCTAAAATGGTATGTATAGGCTTCATGAAAATTTCTAGATAAATATAACTTTAATTTATAGTTATGATGCAATTAGTCACATTCAAAATGGAATCAGATTCTGGATTTTATATATATATATATATATATATATATATATATATATGTGATATATATATATATATATATATATATATATATATATATATATATATATATATATATATATATATATATATATTCAATTGATATTATTTTTCTATCATTCTGATAAAAAAAATTTGCTAAATTCTACATTATTAGAAAGCAAGCATTCTGCATCTTTGTAAATTATGCTTAAGCAGTATTAAAATTAACTGAAAATATTTCAAAGAAGAAAATCGAGCTATATGGTGAGAAAGACTGCACAGCTAGATGGGATACTTTAACAAATTCTAATTGCTAATTGAATCTAGTAATGAGAAATAAAATTATGATCAGCTTCTGCAAACTTCTGGCATTTTTTTAGATGTTTGAAACGTTACAACATAGCTATGAACTTGGCGATACTTGAAATAAATAAAAAATTGCCATGTTAAGATTTATTTTTCATTATTTTTCTTCCAGCCGAGAAAACAAAAACATTTCAGATCTTTAGCTAGAAAATCATCAATGAAGAAACCAGAGAAAAAAGCCATCAGTCCTATCGATCTTTAGAAGTAGGTTTACCTTATTTTTTAAGTAAACTTGTCCATCCTTAGTAGAAAAGTTTTCTTGTTCCTGTGTGGTTGAATAGCAGGGCAATTCTCCTTTGGCAGAAAGACAAAAAAACACAGCTTGATCTAAATGATGCCATCGTTGTGTCTATTCTCTCTGCCAAAGGAGAGTTGCCTGTTATTCTGAAACTTCACACCATAGTATTATTATTTACTTGATGCCCCTGTCGAACTTCTGCATTTGTTGACTACTTAAATAGCTGTGAAGCAGCAAAATTGGAATGGATATGCTACAGGATATGCACTGGACTATTCTTGAGCGGCATCCATCGCAATGGTCCTCATTCCCTATTATTCCTTCCGAAAGCAAACTACCTATTCCACCTTCAACAGAAAATTTATTCTTGTTGCTTTCAAGCTTATAAGTATCTTTCATTAATGAATTATTAATTTATGCTTTTTATTGTATCCAACAATCTATAATGCAGTAGTTTATACCTACAGTATGTCTGAATTCCTTCATATATGTCTTACGTCTTTTGGAAGGGCTCTAGTTTTATACTGTTGGTTTTAAGGTATTGATCTCAGGTTTAGATCTGGCGGACTGTTTGATTTGGTTTATTTTAAAGGCAACGTAAACACGTGCAGAATATATACGATCATTTTATTTGCTTTCCTGTAGATTTGTGCGAAAATAAACTATGAACTAAAATATTTCATTTATCATATTTATATATACTTGAAAAAGAACAAAACGAAGCTAATTATCGGCATGAAAACAATTTATTTTGCATTAACTTCATAACTCAACAGAATGCATGAGGGAAATAAAGGTACATATGGGAGTAGAATATTACATCCATGCAAAAAATAGCATGCATTGCATACGACCACACAAAATAAAAGTTAAAAATCACATCCATTAGTCTATCAAATCAAATGGAACAACGCATATATGGGGTTGCATGATAAGGGCTATCAAAATATAGAAATTATGAGAACTTTAAATCATTAAATTAATGGTTTGGAGAAACATTCTTTTAAGAAAGCATTTATGCTTAATAAATCTCTTAGTCATATGTGATTTATGTGAAAAATACCAAGAGTCATTAGGTATTCAACTCAAGATTTCTATAATTATGATAATTCTCATCTGGATGTTGATTATGCTTTTGTAATACTCTTTGTATGGCTTTATAAAGAATTGAATTCTCATGGGTTGGATGTATATGAACCTTTATACTTTATAAATTCTTTATGTCTGATGTAAAAACATCATGGTGCTGCTCCACTATATTGACTCCGGAGTTTATCAACTTTTGGGCTAGTTAAATAGTTTTTATGAGCTTAATTTTATTTTATTTTATTATCTTATCTAGACCAATTGATACATTCAGATGTGAATTATAATGTCTTTCAAAATCTCTGATAATATCTTTCTTATGAATGAAAAAAAATTATTTACTTTAAAAATAGAACAAGCCTTTTGAGTTAGCAAAGGAATCATATTTTTCAATCACTTTATTGTAGCAACTTTTTTATTGGTGTTGAAGAATGTAACATTCTATGGATCTTCCCTATTGATGCTCTTTCAATCTTGATTTTATAGATTTGTAAATCATCTTAGCTTTCTAGTTCTTGGTTGAAATTTAGTACTGGGAGAGAGTAATGGAGGCATATGCTAATGAATAAGAGGATATTTGAAATTTTTGAAAGCTAGGTTACATTATTGCCATCCTTTCAAATGCATGAAAGCTCCTCTATCCCTAAAGCTTACTATGCTAAAAAAAAGTTATTAACCTTCACTTTAAGATAACTTGAAATAATCAACAAATAAAGAAATTTTTTTTAACAACAAAGATTCATTTAAGGGCTATTTGGGTTCACTTTGTTTATTATTATTATTATTTTTAATATTTAGATTTAAAATAAAATGTGTTTAGTAGTCAACATTGGGAACACAAAAAGCATGTTATTGTATGTCAAATTAAGGATGGTAAAAGAGAAAATTTTGAGACTGATGACATAAATGAAGAATGGAGAATAGTTAAATTAAAAGGACTATAGTCACATCATTTATCGAAGCTAGGGTACATAGTGAAAAATAGCAAGGTGATTTGATAATATACAACAAAAGGTTAAAGCTACAAAAATAATAGGAGATAAAATTATATTGAAGGATTAGGGAGATTTGATGTCTCACAAAACACTCTTTCGAAATGATTGAACTTGAATGACTAATCATAAGCTAGGTTGAGAAATTTGGATAAGGTTAGACACCTCTCACATAATTAATCTTTTAGGATATCCATTCATATTGAGTTCACAAAATCATATAGTATGTTTTGGCCATCACACAATTTTGTAGGAAATCTTATTAGTATAATAATGAATAAGTTGATATATTTAGCAAAGTTAGAGACTCAAAAATTTGATTTGATTATATTTTATTCTCTCTCTGAAAATCGATATTTTTATAAACCCTCACATAGATGTTAACCCAATCGAAGTTAGTCATTACACTTGGGTATAATTCTATCCAACCAAATAAATTATCATATGAAGGACTGTAAAATACAACTATACAAGTGAAAGTGTTCGTAAATTGATGAACTTATGCACAGTTGTATGTGGTTCTTTGGTGGATATGTCGATTGGAAGTTAGGCATATTCCTTAGTATCCAAGCCTTTAAATAAGAGGTTGTAAACCTTTGTTCAACTCAAGACAGCCTATGTTACAATGAAGAAGAAGAAGATGAAGAAGAAAAGAAAAGAAATTAATGGAAAGAGTGAATAGCTGTGCAACTTCTCCTTTGGCAGAAGTTGTAAGGCCAACTACCACTCAGAGTGTGAGTGCAAAACCCATCGCCAAAGGAGATTTGCCCAGCAATTCTATTTCCCAACCGACCATGCTCAGTCTGTTTAGTCTTTCTCTCTCATCTCATACGTTTCCATCTCCTCAATTAATATTTCATTTCAGTAGTTGCTTACTTTATGTGGTGAATATGCAAATTACATAGACCCAATAGAACTTAAAATTCAATACATAGAACAATTAATAAAATTTCAATGGAACAAAACTAACAAGATTTTAATCACTGTGGAGATATTGTAAACTACCTAAAATTAGTTTCTATGGATAACCTTAATGTTAATGATAGAGATTTATCTTAAAAAATGTTGTAATAGACAATCAATTTTTTATTATATTATTGTTATTGATGGTTGTTTAGTTCTTATATTTCTACTACATATTCAATTCTCTTAAATGTTTGCAGGATGCTTACTTATATTTTACTACATATTTATGCTCATGCTCATGATCATAGGAGTGTTGAAGATTGTTCTTTTCATTAAGTTGATATGAAATTTGAATCTTATTTGAGTAAGTTTCACAGCTTGCTCAACCTTCTTCTCCAGTCTTCTCAACATCTCTTTTCATCAATTGTTCCTCTTCTTCTTCTCTATATCATTATATAATGATTTTAAAAATAATGTTTTATGACCTATTAAAAAATAAATTTTTATGCCTTGATAAAATTAAGTTTTATGCCCCTATTAAAAGAAATTTAGCTCTGCCACTACATGGTAGAACACTGATATTAGATATATTTTAATCAAGTTTCAACGTTCTTCTTCATCTCAAGTTCGAGCAATAACCTTTAGCTAGCTAGTATAGGAACATGCATCCAAGGATCTCTAGTAAGGGTAGCTTGCATTGTCTTCTCTCCTAAAAGCAAGCAAATAGGTCCCCCAAAAATAGCAAATTTCAAATTTTTTTTACAAATTTGATATATATATATATATATATATATATATATATATATATATAAACGGAATTAATCTGTTAAAATATTTCAATATTCTTGCAACTCGAACGTTGTAAACCTTTAATTTTTCATTGAACAACTATTTTCATAATGTCTCATCTCATCGTTACAATAGATTTATCACATATAGTTTTTTGTTCCAAATTAAGTTGCAATCATTTTGTAACTGATTCTTCCCACCACAAATATGTGACATACTTATGACGTATAAATGCTTCATCACAACAATGGAGAGAAGCATAATTAAGAAAGTGTAAGATGTTGAGACAAAAATAATATGTCATTGCAAATCCATCACAAAAACCTAAAAATTGGGAAATCGATCGAAGAAATACTTCTTCTTATTTCATCTGTCACTAAATCCTAACTGCATCGCATGATGTCTACTCTGAATCCACAATCACACATCACCAATGTCTCAGTCTTCTCACTTTCACCAGCCTACAGCACCACCTTCTCTCTTCTATCAGCCTGTCTATAACCCTATCTTCTAACTCATCCTCTTAGCAATCAAGAAATGTTGGTAATATTATGCATGGCTACTAATAGTTTCTTTCTTTGATTCTTTTCTAAGTTCTTATAATGATAAAATGTATGTTGCTTGTTCTAAAAAATATAAACTATTACAGAATAGAGAGACTTTTGTAGATGATTATATTCTTAATTGCACAAAAGTTACACTAATAGCACATCTATTCTTTTATTAGTTATCAAATGAGAATTAATAGCAAAGTTCTAAGACTCCTTTATTATATATATACTTTTTAATTTTACTTTACATGGCATACTCTACTTTATATTGATTGGGAATAAATTTTAAAACCAGGCAGAAGTGCTTCTTCATTTAGCATTTTTATTTCTTGATTTGTGTTTTATCCAAGAATTTTTATCAAATAAGCAATTTTAAAATTTCACTTAAAGCTATTAGTTAATTTATATTACTAGTAGGAAATAAGTTTCTGTGCTTTTTGATAATTTATTGAAATCTTGTCGCATACTAACATTATTGTTTAGTGTTTTATTTATTGGATTAGATGAATAAGAGATTATAAAAATAAGTACTATATATAATTTTAAATTTAATTTCATTTGAGAATATTAGTCCAAAGCTAAACTTTTCTTTGTTGTGATCTTTATAATTATTTTATGGTGGCACGGAGAAATTAACTTATAGGATCATATGCTTTGACAATGGAATAAAGAAGGAGATATACTTTTAATTAAAAACATTTAAATTTTTAGACATATATGCTTTAAATTTAAAATGACTTGTAAATATATAAGATTTTACTTTATATGGTATGATGGTACATAATTGTCATGTATTTATGCAAAAGTTATTGTCCATCACATCTCGTGATCAACTTCACAAGATAATGTATAATGTATAAATGAAACTAAGAATATTTTTTTAAGCTTTATGTGGTAATCGATATTGAATGTATGGAAAAGGAAAGAGAATGATAATTTTTGAACTTCTTAAGTTAGAAAAAAAAAATTAAGATCATTTTAACTCAATTGAGCATTTACATATTTACCTGGCATCTGATAGAAGAGTCAGTGATTCATGTAAATATAGATAGACATAATCATTTGAAAGATACATTCTTTTATTTATTTTTTTATATTTGTATAAAATCTTAAATAAACTTAATTATATTACTTATATTTATGTATTTTTGTAATTTCATGTATATGAAATTATTCGAGAAGAAAGTCCGTGTGTGTGTATTTGACATTATTAAAGTTGATATATATACCATTCTATTGAAATTCTCAATTTCTTTTAGATTAAACTATGGTACCTTGTTGCTATTAGGTATGTTTTTTCGATTATGTTTCATCTCGCTTGCCATATATCACTTATAATATGTCATGTAGATGTTTCTTAATATGATACATTGTCATGTAGATGTTGCTTAATATGATACATAAGTATACTTAAACACCATACCATATTAGACACATAATCAATGTCATTGCAAAATCAATGAACCAATGACATTGCAAAATCAATGAATCAATGACATTGCATCAAATGATATCATAAAATGAAATCTACTCATAACATGTAGTATAAAGGTTGATACTTATCCAATCTCAACTATAAATATAAATATCAACATTTGGTTACACTATATATTAAGTTTTATCTTTCTAATCTATTCTTCCAACTCATAATTCTCATCCAAAACTCTAGCAAACTACCATGATTCATTAATCTTACCATTACTCTAATACCACTTTTAATTTTCGCCCTAACTTGATAAAAACCCTACATATTGACATATCACATCAACTAAGGAGTGATACTAAGAAGAGAACCTCAATACATTCATGTAAAATCACATATTCATATTATATCATAACAAATTCTTGTAAAAACCAAAATATGTTAGAGATTAAACTTCTCTAATTTACATATGCAACATATAGCCATTAAATTAATAAAAAATATAAATAATAGTTAAAATATCAATATATTTTATTTATAACATTGTATTGTTAATAGTCCAAAAGAATTCATATATACATTGGTTACTTAGTTTTATACAATGACCAAACTATTAAAATAAAATTTATATATTTTATAGAAAGAAATCATACATTATCATTATCCATGAGGGTGACATCAATAATTATTTTGCAACCTAAAATAAATAGGAACTATATATAAATAACACCATTGATACTAACATATGTATAATATCCGCTAGCACAAATCATGCTACAATCAACTGATTAATATATATTAGAAGTATAATCACCTTTTTATAATATTCATTTTCTTGTTTAAAACAAACAATACACACATGTAATAGGTTGATCATTGTGGGCTCCAAAAATTTGCTACCGACCTCTTCGATGAAAAGAGTGGTTTAAAAGTGTCGGTGTAATTTTCAGAAGGCCGATAGAATAGTAGATAAGACACTACCCAGAGATTTCATCCTCATTTTGCGAGGACTTTAGATCTGGTTCTAGGTTTCCTATAGGCCCAAGCCCCTATAGTTAATTACCCCTCTCAATAAGTGAGAGAGAATATCCGATTAAGGCTAGTCATTGAGAATGTGAATAGTAAGAAGAAAGATGTAGAGTTTTAGAATTTAAGATATGAAATTCATCATTATAGCTTAAACCGATGGTTGGGGAATGATGACGCTCGATAGATCCCATGGTTCCGTCATCCCGGGTAGTCGCGGTCCCTAGTCTACTTAATCAAAGGAGGTAGTCGACCCAACCTGACAAAAGGATCCTCCTCAGCAACACATGGGTTACGTCATTCAAGAAATCCTTGTAGACCTGGGGTGGTGTTTGTCTAAAGAGATATGCTTAAGTCTACCTTAGCTGACAGAGAGATGTTTGCCCTATCAAATATACCTTATGATTCACAACTCAAAGGGCAGAGCCATTGGGGAACATACGTGTTACGGTCGTGATCGTAATATAATGGAGTCGGACTGGCCAAACCACTTGATCAGAGGAATATGGTCGTAACTGCTTCATCTATGGAGCCTATTGGCCAAGCCACACAGTCAAAGGACACGGGCCACATCCTTACTGGTAAGAGATTGATTGAGAGTGAACATAGTAGAACACTTGATTTGACTCTTTATGAGAGTTTTTTAGTTTATCACCTCCAAACGCGGTAAGGTGGATAGATTGAGTTTGATTTAATGATAGAATTTCATTTAAGCAGCTTAAGATTGTTACTTAATTTGATTTGAAAAATTGATTAATTTAAATATATTTAAGAGCTTTAGATCCTGTAAACTCTGTTTAACTGCTAACAAAGGATTAGATCTACTGTCACCTGACATAATTAGTTTCTCAGATATTTCACTGATTTGAAACTTTTATTATAGATTTTTAGGATTTGTTAACTGACCTAGTCTTAAGACTAAACCGAGAAGCAACCCGCTCAGCATCCTCAAACACTTGAATTTAAATATTCAACATAGTGTCGGGGCACATGTGGGTGTACTTAAGAATTTAGGTAGTTCTTTTATTTTTGAGTAATGAGATTGATTTCAGATTTTTATTTAAGTTGATTTAAAAAATATCGATTAATTTGAATATGTTTAAGAGCTTTTAGATCCTGTCAACTCTGTTTAGCTGCTAACGGAAGATTAGATCTACTATCACTTGACAAAATCGCTTAGATCAATTTGAAAACTCTTATTATAGTTTTATATTTTGTTAACCCGGACCCAGTCCTAAGACTAAACTGGGAAGCAACCCGCGCAGCATCCTCAGACACTTGAATTTAAGCATTCAGCATAGTGTCGGGGCCCATGCGGGTGCATATTTAAAAATTTAGGCAGTTTTCATTTCTAATTTATGAGATTGATTTTGTATTTTTATTTAATTTCAACTTTAGCCTGCGCAGCCTTTTCAAACATTAAAATTCGCACTTGAAATCTCTATGTCCGAGCACATGCAACTTTTTTGTAGTTAGCTAATTTCACATAATTAGTAATTTCATTGATTTTAAAATTCATAATTAGAATGAAATCCCACAATTTTTGATTAAAGGAAGCCTTATGATTTTTGTAGCATTTGATTTAGTATCGCCTTCTGTCTGCTTGTACAAAGGGTTGCAGATCCGGTGGCGAAGAAGCATTTTGATTTAGATTGTAGTTTAAAATACTACTGGCACTTAGCTCATTTATTGAGTTTTTATAATTCTCCCAGCTTAATTATGCTCAATTCACATCAATTTTGATAAGTTATGTCGATTTCAGTGTTTATTGCTTTAGCCCTACTCATGCTTATCGACTAGCATAGTAATCACCTCCACATTCGTACAAGAGTTATTAAACTCAATTTAGATTTATCCTTATATTTTGAGTTTATTGTAAGTTTGTTATGAGTTTGGCATTTGCCTCCCCTCAATTCCAATTAAAGCTTGCTTAATTTTGATAAATTTACAAGAACGAAACTCACTTTACCGCTTTAATTTAAGCCATAGGGGATTACAATTAGAGTTTGTGAGTTTAATATTAGCCTCTCCCAAAGTTTGTGGGTTTAATATTAGCCTCCCCCAAATTTCACTTAGATTTTAAATGAATATTCTACTCTTTCCAAAATTTTCTTTAAAGGCTCCCCCTCCTCACTTTTTTTTTGTTTGACACTTTTAGTTTAGAATTAGCTGCAGGTTTCCCTACTTAGCGTTCTTAAGTCAGCTCATTTTACTCTCCCATTTTTTTAAGTTAAAAGATACGCAATTTCGGCAGCATCTCAATGTCATCCCCATGTAAGGGGTCGACGGGTTTTGGCTTACCTGATACACCCCTCTGAAGAATGTGGTTCATGACACCAAATATTTTTCATCTCACTTCTCTACAACAATGAGTCTTCAAACGAAAGAAACATAAATACACACACACACACACACACACACACACATAGATATATGTATATATATATTCACATTCACAAACCCCACATGTTTTGACGCATTTTTCGGTGCACTGCAAGGCTCGACAAAAGAATTGGGTTGGGTATGTGATTGTGAATGTAAGGTAAGGGGTGCGACGCCAAAAATCGAAAGAAGAATTCGCCTACTAACGATGTTCTTCCCGATTGCGCAGAAATGGACGGCTAAAGTGAGGTGCGACCGAAAATCGGAAGAATTACCGGATATTCTTCCCCAATTTGCGCCGCAATGGAAATGGGATGGCTTAGGAAAATGAAGGGAACAATCGCTTGTTGACGATGTTCTTCCCGATTTGAGGCGCATGGAAACGGATTAAAGCGATGCGAAAATTGAAAAGAATTCGTCTGGCTAACGATGTTCTTCCCGACGGCGCTGAAAACGCGAGCGAAAGCAAAGAAGGAAGGATTCTCCGACGACGTTCTTCCCGATGCAAAAAAATGACAAAATTTTATGCATGAACAAGGGATTGCATAGAATGGGCTGCAAGGAAGGAGGTTTGCTGACTGCTGGGCCGTGGGCTATGCAGTTTTGTGGGCCAGAACAGTGGGCTGGGTTATTTGAATGCAGGCTAATGGGCTGTAGGAGCAAGCCAGACCGGATGGTGGGCTGGCGGGCTTTGAATCGTGAAAGCGGGCTGCTGTTTCATAGGAGAAGAACGGGCTGAACGGCGATTTCGGCAGGATTCCGGCGAAAACGGGACCAGCGGATGAGGTATCGGCAGCGATGGCGGTTCCGCACATTGGCGCGAAGCGGGTCGCGCGGGCGCGGGTCGGTTTCAGGCTGGCGGGCCGTGGGAGGGCGGGCCGGATCGGGTCACACGGGCCAGCAGCGGGATCACGCGCGGGTCGCGTGCGCGGAAGAGTCTGCGGGCTTGCGAGTCGGCGGGTCGCGGTACGCGAGGCGCGGGACGGCGCGATCGGGCCAGCGGGTCGCGTGGGTCGGGTGCGCGGCGCGATTTTGCGGCAACGGGCCGCGGGTCGGGTTGATGGATGATGGGCCGGAGCGGCGGGAGGAAACGCGCCGGCGGGCGACGGGTTGTGCGGTTTGAGATCGC
Organism: Cymbidium sinense; assembly: GCA_021442155.1. Lineage (NCBI taxonomy): Eukaryota > Viridiplantae > Streptophyta > Magnoliopsida > Asparagales > Orchidaceae > Cymbidium > Cymbidium sinense. Next base: position 148,434,880 of record CM038221.1, read on the forward strand.
GGGTCGCACGGGCTTTAGCAGACGGCGACACGTTATAGGTCCCGTGGGTGCGGTTTTCGCCGGATTACGCTGGCGGAACGGCCGAAAAAACAAGTCGGTAGAGGGAATTACCTGTTTTTTTTTTCTTTTCTTCTTCCGATGAGAGAGAGAGAGAGGGAGGAAAGAGTTACGTGGGGAGAAAGAGGAGAGTGGGAGAGAACGAGGAGGGAAGTAACAGAATGCGAGGAGTAATTATCTTTTTAATTTTTTTTTAACTTCCTTTTTTGAGAAAACTGAAAATTGGAAAAAAGGTTGAGCATGAGGGTAATTTAAGAATTTTTAAATAAATTTAAATTTATTAAATATTTTAAACGTGGATTTCATGCCGTTAAACGCACATAGTAAATATATACATTAATTTAGGGTAATTCCATTTTTCTGAATGCAATGACGCTATTTGTTTCAATGACGGCACTATTTGGCTCGCCGACGCCAAATCGAAATTTTTCAAATAAAATGCACGCCACCACTTTCAACACTGATTTAATGGACTGTCCAATCGAGCGAATGGTCTCAATTGATAAAATTCGCCGCGGATGATCAATTTCACGAACGGAGGCCGTTTGATCCTCGCGCCTCTTGACCTCGATATGCGCGCGCGCTGCTTCGACTCGAAGCTTGATTGATCATCAGTGCAATATTTATATCCCCAATTTCGACATTCTCAACGACGACCGCTCGTCACAATCGGTGGTCATTTGAGTTGATTTCGGTGACGTCCTGTGCATTTCAGCCTCGATTTACGTGATGTCACTTCAAATCATTCGACATATGCACAGACTCGTCCGAATTGAGCGCGAATAGTCTCATTTGATAGATTTTGATGTTTTGAAGCTAACGGCGTGATCAATTTCATGAACGGAGGTCATTCGAACATTATAGCAGCTTCCCGACTCTGATATGCATGTCCACATATTGACAGCTCGAGCGCTTAATCGATTGATCATTAGATTTTACAATATTTATATTTTGACCAATTTCAACGCAACGCTGAAGAAGTCCGCTCCGACGGAGATCGACCATTTTGGTGATGTCCAGAGCATTTTGAATCCCGATTTGCCACTGTCGCTTCCGAAGTCCATCGAATTTGGCTTGTGGGCTTGACTCGACTTATGACACATATGTGGAGGTCAACAATCATGATGCACAAAGAGATCGCAAGAGAATTCAATGCAAAATTTAAGAGACAAAATGCATAAATTCATGACTTTAATCATATTATATATGCAAATATGTCGTGTTTATGTTAAGTATAATAAATAAAAGAGTCACACTAAAATGGGCCTAATGATTTCATGCTTGAGCTTAGATCACATGTTTTAAAATCATAACACTTAATACAATCTATCCTTAAGCATAAATTAATACCATGTCATAGGCATGATCATTCTATGATAATGTAACCTACAATATCATGTATAAAACTAGTTCTCTATTTATTAGTTAAAGATTTTGTTAGAATAAATTAACTAATCAGTGCTCTATCAATATAATAGATAACATAATGGGTATCAATAAGATCACACATATTTCAATGAAATCATGTATACTCAAATACTAAATAGTAATTTATTAATATGCATTTTAATTGTATATCATGATCAAATCTTTAAGAATATATAGAAACAAATCATATATAGAGCATGATTTTAGGATCAAAGTAATATTATAATAATCATGCATAGTACATATCAAATAATGTCAAAGTATTCATTAAGTTTCTTGAATCAGATAATCATTAGTTAATATCATTTGATTGGAACTAAAAAACATATAAATCTTCATGATACATCATAAATTATATCAATAATTATATGCATTATTAGACTACATCATTATCTTCCCAAAATGGACAACACTTGTTCCTCCTTAATTTATTCAAATAGGGTTTGTCAACTCACTCATCTACAAAGCTATGATTTAATATGCATTTTTGTGTAATTATTATTTATTTTTATTAATAGCTTAAAGCGAACATCTCATATAATATGTGGAATTCATAAAAATGATAGAATAATAATAAATACTATTCATAATCATAGCTTCAAGCTTTCATCATGCGATAAAATGAATAATAGACATATGAAATCAAAAGATATGTTGAATTATTAAACATGCAAAATCATAAGTGTATATATGGTTGGCTCAATCATGCCATGCACTTATTGCTATGCAAGTCACCATGCCACATCACATCACTATGCTAAACACCAACAATGTGTAAATTGAATCATAAGCTAATGATTATGGAGAGTCACATATAAATTTATAAAATTTTTGGGAATCATATGAAAGAAAAATAAATAACCTTAAACATAGAGAATCACATAGCATATTATATCAAATGAAATATACATCATAGAGTCTAAATGATATTCGACACTTTGTGTTACATAAAAGAGCTCTTATAAAAATTATAATCACGGAAAATCAAAGATAGGTTATAGATTATGCAATATGTTGATCATATTAAAAAGAAACATGTATTCCAGGCACATTGGGAGAAAGTATGAAGAGGATCATCAATTCATATCAATGCTGCCATCAACATAGCTTTGATGGCCTCTTGCTTAACATAGATACGACAATTATTCTTTTCATCTCCATCAAGTAGCTCTCATGGAAAACATGCATCGACTAAAAATGTGACATTTTCTAGAGAATGTCAAGGGCAAAGAGCTTATGTCCTCACCTAAACAAGAAAAAGGTTATATTAGAATATTTTAATCAAAATTTAATTAAAATATATTTTAAACTTCTAAATTTTCTTCAAGAAGAGTGTAATACATGAACAATCAATTAAATCTTATAATGCATTAATTCATCACAAATCTATTACCATAGGTTTATTTAAAATTCATATATACTAGTCAAATATTTTTCATCAGGATATCCTCACTCAATTTTTTTTATATATACTAGTTAGTTTCACTTATATGTATGTGAAATTATTTTTAAAGATGTTCTTTTTCAGTCAAACCAAGTCTTCAACCTCGAATAATTCCAACCAATATCGTTGCCTCTATACCTTCTCCTTCTTTATGTACAAGATGGTCTCCGGCCGGCCTCATACAGGGTTGCAAATTTCAATTCATAAGATTAAAGCTAAGTGATACAAGAGTTCATGTTGACTACGAGACATATAATCAACTCCCTATTCAAGTTTATTAGATGCTCAAATTCCACACTCAATCAAGTCTGCAGCCTTTTTGTGATGCTAATTTTTCTTTAGAGATTACTCTATCCTCTCGCTCGATCACCACCTTCATCTAGTCTGCAGGAGATACGTCATTTTTAATGTGAATCTTGAGATTATTCCAGCTTATGGTCAGCTTTTCAAGTTTTATATGATTGAAATTTTGTAGTGTTGTAATACTTTCGGTTCTTTTTTTCATTTTCCTTTTTTTTTGTAACTAAGTTTCTTCTTTTATATATGTATTCTCATCATTGTAAAAAAAAATTCTCTAACATAACAAATTAGAGAAACTGTACGTGCGAGAGAGGTTTCATCTCAGCTGCTTGTGCTATCTGCTAATCTCGGCAGGAATAAGAGCGTTGTTCTTAGGGCTTAAGAGGAGCTACAGCTACTCATTTCCTTCAAGGCTTAGGGTCATCCCGGTGGAGTGGTTGAGCTGCAGAGAGATTAAAAGCTACCAAGATTTAATTTAAAATACCAATGTGCCACGTATCAAAATAGTTTTTCTGTAGTAAAAAATAAAATAATTCAACGTAGAGCGGTAAAGGCTGCATGATAAACTTTAGTAAATGAGTTCTTCCTGCATCAAACAAAACCTGAAAAGAACTGTTTCCGGAGCTTTAGACGTTATTTTTTATATATAACTGCAAGAAATAATCAAAACAAAAAATAACAAAATTTTAAAATACATTTATAAAATAACTGCAAGACGATTTTTTATGCTACAAAAAGACATTCAAACTCTTTTTTAATCTAAAAAAAATAGTAATTTTTTATTGTTTTTCACAAATATTATTCTATTTTGAGCATATCTATCATACGCTCATAGCCTAAAATACATCAGAATCTCTTAATGTATTTTTCAGACTTTAGTTAGATGTTTTGAACTTCAACTGAATGAAAATTGATTGATAATATGGAACTTTGTGGATGAAATCTATAACAAGCAAAACTGGGTGAAGATGTTGAAGAAAGAATTGAGCATCCTTCAGCTTTAGATCTCATTTTTCATTTAGAAAAAATAATTTTGAGCTATAATTATATCTTACCTGAAAATATATGACTGAATATTAAATTTTAGTAATGAGTTTTTTATAATTTTGACTGAAACTAACACACATAGCCACAATTTTAATCATATAATCCTTCTGAAAAAAAATTATGATTGATGCGTGATTAAAAAGATTTAATCTTATTTTTATGAAAATATTGTTCAATAACTACTTGAGTCACAAATACTTTCAACCACAAGAAACATCAATACTCCTTTTTGAAAAATGGAGTTAAGATAAAGTGTACTGTTTTACTTCAAAATTTCAACCCCATATCAATACATAATAATATAAAAATGATCAATCATATAATACAGTAATATGCATACATTTTTCTATTCATTATTTATTGAACTGGTGTTAAAAAGATCGCTTACATTAATGCTTTCCTCTAAAATTAATGTAACAAAATTATAGTTTTAGCCGCTCCTCTTAAAAAAGTATGTGATTAATAATATAATATATATATATATATATATATATATATATATATATATATATATATATATATATATATATATATATATATATATATTAAAATTTTATTGTCCATGCATGCACGTACGTAGTGCTTTATTTGTCCTTCGATACCATTTACAAAAATCAGAAAAAAAAAAAACATTACGTTTAATGAGTCTGTAAGTTTTGTTTACCTTGTTTATCAAATTCAAATCCAAATTTCAAACCAAACAAATCAAATCAAAAATCAAGATCAAATTTCCCTCTTAAGCCTTATGACTCACTCTCATAGGCTTAGTCAAACATTAACCCAAATTATCCCAAACTTGATTGATTTCTTTATAAATTAATTATTCCTTCATTTATATTCATAAATATAAATGAAATCTAAACTCAAATGAGTCAAATCAAACCAAACTAAATCAAACCAAATCAAAACCTTTCTTGACTTACCTCCATAAGCTTAATCAAATCTCAACCCAAATTAACCCAAAATCAATTGATTTATTTTATAAATCAATTATTCCTCCCCACCCCTAAACATTTATCAAATCCAAATCCAAATTCCAAACCAAACAAATCAAAACCAAGATCAAATTTCCCTCTTAAGCCTTACGACTCACTCTCATAGGCTTAGTCAAACATTAGCCCAAATTATCTCAAACTTGATTGATTTCTTTATAAATCAATTATTCCTTCATTTATAATCAAAAATATAAATGAAATACAAACTCAAATGAGCCAAATCAAACCAAACTAAATCAAACTAAATCAAGACCTTTCTTAAGCCATATGGACTTACCTCCATAAGCTTAATCAATTCTCAACCCAAATTAACCCAAAATCAATTGATTTATTTATAAATCAACTATTCCTTGATTTATATTCACAAATATAAATGAAACCTACCCTCCAATGACCAAAAATAAATCAAACTAAATCAATTCCCTACTTAAGCCTTTTTGACTTACATCCTTAAACATGGTCAAATTTGCTTCCAAATCACTCCAAATTTAAGTGATTTTCTCATGAATCATTTATACCTTCATTTACATTCACAAATATAAATGAAATATAAATCAAAATGGCCAAAACCAAACCCAAATCAAATCAAATTTCTAATTTTAGCCTTTTAAGCTAATTTCTTGAACTTGGCCAAATCCTATCCAAATTAATTAAAAACTTATGGATTTATTCATGAATCAATCATTCATTCAATCACTCACTCAAATATAAATATAAACTACAGTTATTAAACCAAACTCAAGTCAACCCAACCCAATATGAACTCATATGAACCCATTTGATCAAATGAAGCCAAAGCCCAAAACCAACCCATGGGACCCTAAGGGCTGACCAAACCTGACCCAAATTGACCTTAGGTCAGCCCAAAATCATCCCAAAAGCAAAGTGGACCCCACCCAAGGGAATTAGCCACTGGACACACCTCATTTATATTGGATTCTCTCCATAAGAAGCAAAGTCCACTCTCCCATCACCATGACAGCCATCTAAGTGCCAAATGGGGTGTGTCTAGCTTTCCTAGCCCAACCTAAGCAAGCCTAGGACTCACCATGGACAAAAGGGAGGTGAACCAAGTCACCTCCCTTCATACCTGAGCACCCAAAGGACCAAGCAAAATCAATCTCCCATATCTTGCCTTAGGCAACTTGCCATAGCTTCCTCCACTCCTGGCATGCCACATGGAGTCGATGGCGACCCCTCCGGTAAGTTGGTGGTGGTGAACTGGCTGAAAATCAGGGACGGATCTCGTCCGTCTATCAAGCTCAATTGAGGGGTATACTCCCTCAATTCTCATAGGGATTGACACAATTCGAATTCACTGAGCTTCCCAAGTATTGTTGAAATCCCAAAGAGCCTCCCTAATCCTTCCTGAGTTTCCCTTCGCCAGAATTCTCCATTCCCGTGCATAGCCGAAACAGGGCATCCCACCTTTGATTCAAACTCATCCATCTCTCAACCAAACTTCAATTAACTCATACACACCATCCTCATGTGTTGTCAAAGCCATTGAAGCCATTTCCCGAGCTCCAAATCCACTCTAGGCATGAGTTCGATCAATATAGAATGCTCAAAGGGAGGATCTTGGTCTCTAGAGCAATCCACCTCAAATCAAAGCTCGGGCAGCTCAACAGAGCTTCATTTCTACCAAACAAAGCTTCCTCAATCATTGGAATAGCTGGTCACAAGCTTCGGTGAGGTATGCCTTTAAAACTAATCCTTGTATGAAAATGTGTTGGTCCTTTCCGAAAAAACTTGCATTTAAGCCCATCCTAGCCGTTGGATCCTTGTGGATCCTTCGTGCGAAGGTGTGGGTTGAGTTTGGAGTGGATCCAAGCTTGGGTGAGCTCGAATCGAGAGATCCATGGTGGGTGCTCCGTCGTTCGTCTATCATAGGAGGATGGATCATGGGCCATCCTTTTCACGTTATTGGAGTGGACGATCGTGATCAACTCACGCTTAGATCCCCTCTACTTTCTTCTTAACCGTGAGATTTAATCGTGATCGGACGGTCCATGGGAAAGCTCATCCACCGCCAGCAGACTCTGCTGCACGATGTGACAACTTAAATAACCTATCCCGTCGCACCACGTGAAAAGCACGCCGCTTCAGCAACCACGTGGCGTCGATGTGATTAAGGTTTAATTAAGGCTGTTTAATTAATTTTTAAGGCTGAAACTTCTAAAATTCATAATTAATTGTAAAAAAATTCAAAAACTATAAATGAGGACTCATTTTAAAGGTATTTCAGAGTGGAATCTGCTAAAAATATCCTTAAGAGATTTTGAATAGTGATTTTAGCTTAATTAGAGTTTAATTAAAAAATAATTAGCTTAATTACTATTTGATTAAGCACTAATTAACTCTAAAATTTTAGAGTATGTTTAGGGGGATGACCCCTACCTCCCCTATTTTTCTTGAAATTTATTGGACGCTTAATTAGGGAAATTGGTTAATTGAATCTTAATTACCCTCTTAATTCAATTCATGATTAATTAAGCAAATGAATAGTAAATTAATCCACTAATTAAGCTTATTTCCATCTGTTAATAGTGAAAAGTCTTAGGAAAATGGTTTAGGTTTACTCCTTATGACCATTTCATTAAACCTCTTCATTTATTTCAAATTAATTAAAGTTTAAGTAATGAATTAGCCACTTAATCAATCAATTAGAAGAAAAAGGAGTCAAATTATTTCAGAGCCTAATTGATTGTTTAAAATGACTTAGGGATTGGGATTGACCTTGATCTCTTTCCCTAACTTAACTTCATTATCTTAATTAAAATATAATCAAAGGATTTAATTAACCAATTAAGGGCTTAATTAAATTAATTTAAAATTTAATGCATTCCTAACTTTGATTAATCAACCTTGGGTATCTCTTTAGATGTTTAATAGTCTAAAGAAATTTAGTAAAATTATGATTAGCTTACATGTGTGAGAGAATCATAAAAGTAATTAAACAAATCCCTTAATTAACTATTAATTATGAGACAATTGCATTAGACCCCTTTCATTTCTTAGGAGCATTGCTAATTTACTTTTCTATATGGTCACATCTCATGTTGGCTCATCATTATTTAGTTAATTAATTTAAGGTGATGTAGGTAAGGGTTTAATTAATTGATTTAATTCATACCTCAACCTAATTAAGCTATAAAATCAATTTAATTGCTTTTCATTAAATCAAATTAACTCACACATATGGAAAAGGGGATTAGGATTAGCAAACCTCTTTCACATCCCTTAAATCAAATCAAACATCAAATCAAAAATGGCTTTAAGAAACTTTGGTTTATTTTAATTAAGCTTATTTAATGTGATTGTCCTTAGGAATTAGTTGGATTGAATGAAATTACATGCTTGTGTTGCATTATTTCTTCCCAATCATGTTAAAATATTGTATGACACTTGTAATCATGCATTCATTTCTTTCAAAAATTAATTAAATAAAAATGGCCTCCTTTATGTCAAATTTGCATGTGTTGACTTAATTAGAAATATGTGTGGATATTATCACTATTAAATCTCAAATATATTTTCAAAAGCTTATTAATGAATAATAATATATATATATTGTGACTTTAGTTACATATATATATATATATATATAGGAGGTGCATGTGAATGCAAGCTTAGTGTATGAAGTAAAGTCTCTTTCTTACATTCATATGTTGATTTGAATAAGTTTGAATGTTAATGGGTATATTAGTTTGGACATTTTGGGGATGCATGGCTTTAAGTAGCCCCAAGGAGGTTCTTACCATACTCTCCTGGTGTAGAACAATAGCAACGTACCTGTTTGATTTCATTCTTATACATTTTAAAATTAGAATTTGGATAAAGCTTTGATTCATTCACACAAAAAAATCAATTAAATCAAACTCTACTTTTGCATGGTTTTCTATTCTTATAGTTGTTTATACATTCATATGTATTTAAGAATAACATGTATACTAGTCTGGACATTCCGGGGATGCACGACTTTAAGAGCCCCAAGGAGGTTCCTACCTCACTCCCCTAGTGCAAAACAATGGTGACATACTTGCTTAAAACTTTCATACATTTGAATATGTATTTAGCTAATGAATGAAAATCCTAATTTTCTATTAAAAAGATATGCATTCATATTTTGTTCAAGTGGTTGGATTGATTAGTCATATGATTTAGAGTTCTTTTCTTATGCTTTTGTATAAGAATTTAGATAGTGCTTTAAATTAATATGATAAAATAATTCAACCAAATGAAATATCAATTCCAAGCACATTTGCTTACATTCATCATTTAAGTATGCTAAGATATAAATTGCATGTATAGTTATGTTTAGGACTTAATCATATGCATACTATATATGATGGAAAGAACTGAACAAACATATATTATGTGATAGTAATTAATTTCAATTAATCTTAAGATGCCTTTCTTATTGAATGAGATTATTTAAAGTGAATCTAAACTTATGTTTAATTTAAAATATGTAATAACTCATTCACTAAAGAGAATTGATTAATTAATTAGCTTTAGATGTGACTTAAGGTAGGGATGAAAGAGAGTGATCCTCTCTTTCCTTCTCTTAATAACATTTAGTTTTTTAGTATAAACCAAGTGAACTGAAAGAACATTAAGCAAAAGTTTACAATCAATTAAACTATTTAAATTGAAACACACTTTATAATTAAATGTCCTTCTTACTTAGGGAATAATAACTCTAAAACCTTGTTAAAATATACCACACAAGCCTTAATACACACACATTAGATTAAATCACAATTTCTAGCTTTATGTTAGGGCGGTGCATGGTTTGATGTATGTTTATTTAATGATGTATTATTATAGATTGGATGTTGGGGTGTATGCTTTGTAGACTGGATGTTAGGCCATGATTAATCTAATTTTATCTTCTGTAAGACATTATGCTTAAGGGGTGCTTAAAAATAAATATAAATACTCTCTTTTACAAGTTGCTTAACCCCTAAGCATAATCTGAATTAGGATAGGTGGACTTGGCTACCCATGTGCATGGTGCTAAGTCCAAATTATACATATAATTGCTTGGGTTGTATGATGTGTTTAGCTAACACTTGTCTTGCAAGTGTAGTTAGGTTTACTTTTGCTATTTTTAATATAATTGTGTATTAGGAATTAGGATTAGTGTTATGGGGGATTAAGATGAGTGGAGGCTGGGAGGGTTTTGTCCCTGCCCATCCTGAAGGAAGATAAGAAGACTATAGCATTTATTCATTTGTAAATTTATAATTATTCCTTCAATACTTTGTAAGCTGTACCACCATTTCTTACCACCACACCCCTATTATTCTTTTTACGTTGAGTTTATAAATTGTTTGATGCTTTGTTTACAATTGTGTAATAGAAATTACATGTATTTTCCTAGTTTCTTCAATATGATGATTTAATGTGTGGCATAGATCTGATTAGGCTCTTAGGAAAAAAGTAATTTTTCTATCCCAACTATAACTCGTAACTAATTTTCTAAATAACTCATAACCTCATTTAAAGCCTAATTATTAAATCAAGATATTTAAAAAATGTAACAACCCCTTAGCTGAATGTTGTATGCTTAATATCATGCATATCATCTTGTTTCACTCTTGCTAAAAGAGGGTTTCCTTCCTTGCACGATGGGGGAAGACTTGACATTTAAGGGTCTCTCTTGTGGTGGAAAATACATCTTTCTCTCTGATTTAGTCAATAAACCTATTTCATCATGCATTTAGACATATAAAATCTTATTACTTTTGTCAAATGAAGAGTCCAAAATCAAATAAAATTTGATAAAATTTGCATTAAACTAAGTCATTATTCATATCACTCATGCTCTAGTCTCTTAGGGAGTAGGTTTAAGGACTTTAGTTTCTTTCTAAATAATAACAACCTAACCATCTTGCAAAATATATGACTTGACCACATGATTTTAAAACATAGGAGGAGTTAGCTGGCTGCCACTCGAGGCAGTTATAAGTCCAGTAGTCGGGCGGCTTACCCTCTCTTATGGAGGTAAACTATATTCCAATTTTTGCTTAGATTTGGGATGTGCTTTGGCCTTCGCTGAAGCTCCCTAGATTTAGGATCTGAGGATGCTACCCCTTGGGCTACAAGCATAAATTCTCACCTCTTAGACATTTCCACAATATTGTATTGTGGGATTATAAGTCTTAGTTTTCTAATAAAATTTCAACTCAAATATATAATTCTCTCCAATTTTAAATATATAAAGCCAAATCATAGGATAGTTTGAGATGCTCACTGGGCTTCCTAGTATCATGACCATCCCCTACTTATCTCCTTTTGGCTTCGATAATAAGTCTCTCCTTTTGATCTATCCCACTTGATTTTTCAAACATAGCCAATTTATTGATAGTTCTATCTTTGAAATTTTTGGAGACAACAATTGCCTACTTTAATCGAGAGTATTCATAAGGAACTCACCTTTCTTAATATGTAATTAACTATGGGGGCATGCCCCCATAGGGAACTTTAGAACCCAGTTTAAATAAACCCTTCTTTATTCATCCATGTAAAGTAGGGGAAATTTTTTTTGGTATATTCGAAGACCCATCATACCTTAGGAGTCCTTATTAGGTGATTAGGTTCATTATAGGGTAATGATTTCTATCTTTCAAGATAGTACACTATTCCTTAATGTCATTCCAGATCACCTCAGTAAGTACACCCTCAGATCTACGTGGTGTTCCCATATACAAATTAAAAAATAAACACCACAAGCTTCTAGTTTTTTTTCTTAATGATAAAGATCAAGCTTTATTGTTCAATGATCTTTACCTCCAATTTATAAGAACCCTTAAAGATGCCATATTATATGGTCATGATACAATAAGTTTAGATAATATCTAAAATAACTTATTTAAAAGAAAGTAATTTCTAGGCAATAACTAGTTGATAGTTTAAAGTAAAATGAAGATTATACGAGGGTTCACTTGAAATCATGATAAGAGTAAATCTTAAAATGAATTTAAGAATATTACTTACTTTTGGCAAGAGTAAAAGCACATAAAAAGAATTGTTTTGCCTTGAAGAAGAGAGAAAGATTAAGCCCATAATAAGAATAAGTCAAGTGTTCAAATATATATATATATATATATATATATATATATATATATATATATATATATAACTCGCTATTTCTTATAACACTCTTAATGGTGTTATTAGAGAATCTATGTTTTGTAATATAAGCACTCAACAAATATTAAAAATTATTTTTTGATACATATTTATGTTTTGATTATAATTTCTATTTCATACATCTCCATTTCTTATATATATTGTTATTAGGATATGCAAATATATATTTATATAAAAATGGAGATGTATGAAAGATTAGAGGCTATGGCATGAGAAATTCAAAACAAAGGTGATGGCACTATATCATTAGTTGGACTTAATTATGTATCAAATTTGATGATAATTTAATATTTGTTTAGTGCTCTTAGTATTGCAAGACATAGATTCTCTAATGAAGCTAACACCCTTAAAAGAGTGTTAGTCATATTGAAGCAAGCAGAGTTAGTAGACTTTGTAATATAGAATGCAACATTTTTCTGTAGATGTGTTAGATTTAATAAATATTATGATAGCTTATGAAAATATTAATGATAATAGGAATGTGACATCAAGTGCCATAAAGTAAAAGCCACTATGTAATTTATTATGGATGATTTTGAACAAGTAATGTTAAAAAATTTTATTAGGTAGAAGCTCTTAAACAATAAATGGTCATTGCAAGATAGGCAAAATTTTTGAATAAAAGATCAATGAAATATTTTGAGAGTTTGATAAATTTGCTACAAATAGAAAGATATTACAAAGTTACAATTGATCATTGTGACTGATCACATGGAGATGTTGCATAGATAAGTATTTAAACAAAGCATGGAGCTAGCTCATACTCTAAGTCAAAAATTATTAAGCATAGCCTAATTTCATTAATCATCTTGACTAAGATTTGACCTTTTTTTAATTTACAACTACAATAAAAGTTTAAGTAATGGTTACCAAAAAAATTTTTAATAGAGGCTACCATGAAGTGCTAAATGAAAGCTATCATAAAAATCTAAATATAAACTATAAACGTTTTCAATGGTGGTTGATAATTAATTTTTGAAGATGGATACTTAACTACATAAATCCACATAATTAATCTTTATTTGTATAGCATACATAAGAAGAAGAAAAAATGAGAGGAGGAAAAGGGAATAAGGTATCATTTAGAAAAGGAAAAAAAACTTTTAGGTGCTTGTAAGTAAAGTTTTTAGACTTCTTCACGATAGATGTAGTGTTGCCTTCATCTTTGTAGTAAGTGATATCATATTCTCTTAACTAACTACTATGTGACATGAATGTAAGCTTATTTAAGTCAACCCACATAAATTTTAATAATTTTAAATAATTCTTGATCTCTCTTTAGTAGTTACTTTGTGGTTCATGATATTTTCCTTAGATTGTTGGCATTCTCTTTTCTAACACATTAATTGGATTATGCATAGAATAAAGAAGTATAGACTATGGAAATAAAACTGATTAAGCGTTGATATGACACTCAAAATTCTACTAGTCGAAGCACGAATCTTGACGTTAAAAGCAAACTGATCCGAAGTTGAAACTGGTCGAAATCAAGAACTTAAAATATCATTGGAAACTTTGGGATATCAGTTAAACCCCTAAAAAAGCTCTCAAACATGGAGTGTTTATAGTCAAATCGAGCGTCTCGATGAGCTGGATCTAACAAACCCAAGATCTCAAAATTTTGACTTTATTTGAGCATTCAAATATTTAAAATACATCAAATGATCAAAGGGATCATTTTGAGCCATTCGATGAAGTGGAGTGGTACGGGTTTTGCATGTATTTACAGAGACGCCACTCCTCCAATCTATAAATAGCATCTCATTCTTCATATGAGGGGAGCCCAAGCAAGAGAGAGGAGAGAGCCCTAAAGCTTGAAGATCCTCCAAGCACAATCGTGCCACCACTCAACGATCGTTAACCACCGCCGCCAGTCGCCACCGTCAGTCACCGCCGCTGATCCTCACCATCGTCAACCTCTGCTAGTCTCCATCATGATGACCTTCACCGTCAGTCGTTGTTCCTCGTTGTTCTCCATCATCTACTACCACTAGCAATTGTTACCACTGACTGTAGATAGTTGTTCCTTTCTCATATACAATTTTGTAATCTCATTATCGGAAGATTTTGTACTCTAGATGATACATAGTGGAAGCATTTTCTAGCCATGATTTTTTCCCTCTTTTCGAGATTTTTCACGTGAAAATTTTGGAGTTTTCTTGTTCACTATTTAAATACCTATGTGTGTGTGTGTGTGCTGGATTTCACAATAAGGCTAAGGCATAAACTTTTACTCTACCACAATTGATTTTTTAGCACACAATAGTTTGACGCCGTCTGTGGGAAAAGAACCCTTCAACCATAATTTCTGTGAACACACGCATTATGGCCAATAGGCACAATACTCCTCACAATAGAGCCTCCCGTTCCAACTCTCGTCACTCTCAAAACCAATCCTTGAACCAAGGATGCCAAGCTTCTGCCTCACTTCCCCCTAATAGACGTGACCCTGTTGATGAAGGCGCGATAGGGATCTCTTTAGAAGATCATGTCCGTCGAATGGAAGAGTCTCAAAATGAGATGATCCTACTTTTGAGAGGAACACAACAACCATTACCACGACAAACACACCTCCCCCAAGATCGATTGTTAGCCGCGGGAGGTCAAAATACCGATCTCCTTAATAATGAAGTTCCTCTGCTTCCTGATCGTGATGCTGATCACCTTGACACTGCTAGTTCTACTCATCCATCACGTGCAGCTCAACCGACTGCTAATCCACCAATTATTGCTGGTAGCTTGACACATTCTCATCCTGTTGACCCCACTAGTCATATTATACGTGCAAAATTATGACGCTTAATGCAAGATGAATTTCACCTTCAAGACAGAAAACATCTTCTCCCTCACCGCAGTTATGAAGAATCCTCACCTTCAGCTGAAGCTATTCTTCAACATCTTATTCCCGTGGGTTTCAAGCTTCCGAGCATTGATTCCTTTGATGGGGCTACTGACCCATATGAACACATCGACCATTACAGGATTATCATGCATATCCAATGAGCTCACACCGCTTTGTCGGTCTTTCCGTACCCCTCAAGGGCAAGCTCGCACTTGGTTCTATTCCCTTCCAAGGGGATCCATCCGCACTTTGATGAACTCGCCAAGATTTTTGTGGAACAGTTCATTGCAAAGGAGGATCATTAAAGATTCCTCCCATCTCTCCGGCATTCGTCAGAAAGAGGGTGAATCACTTAAGGAATACTTCCAGAGGTTCTCCTTAGAAGCTCGCAAAATACCTGGAGTAGACCCTGAACTATTAAGAGGAGTTTTCCTTGGAGGACTCCGTTGAGGGCCTTTTACTCATCACTAATGCAAGACACGGTCCGCTCATATGCCGACTTGGTTCATCGTGGAAGCACAAATCTCTATTGATGAGGCTATTACTGCCCATCGCAAATAATTTGAGCAATCTACAGGAAAATATAAAAGCACCCCAAGGAATACGGACCGACAGTCCTATCAAAAGAAGCAACAATGCAGTCATGATCTCCCTCCACGCCCCCCATATCAATGACGTGAACCACGACCCGAAAAAGAATACACGTCACTGAACACATCTCATGCTAACCTCCTAATGGCTATTCAAGATGAAGAAAATATCAAGTGGTCGCATCCACTGAAACCAAATTCAGGAAATCATGAGCAATATTATCCATCAAGTCATGGACATACTACAGGCATGCAAACAACTCAAAGAAGAAATTGAGAGGCTCATTCAAAAGGATATCTACGTGATTTGTGAAGAATCAATCGACTCAAATAAACATACCTCAACCGGGGGCAACTAGGACAATCATCACGTAAATAATAAAAAATAATCATCAAACAATTGGAGAAATTGAAACAATCGCATGAGGACCAATACTATCTAATCAAGTTCTCATTACCATCTCTGAAGAGTCGGAGTTAAAGAAGTCTCGATTGATCATCATTCCATCACTTTTAATGACTCATATTAGAAGGAGTACATGTTCCTCATCAAGATCCACTTGTCATCGCCAGGGATCGCTGACCCATGCTATAATGTTAAGAGAATTTTGATTGACTTGAGTATGATATCTTATTTTACTCCACATTTCTTAACATGGACCTCGGGAAAAGCTCCAACCGCCGCAGGACCATTATGCGGGTTTGATAATCGCCGCGCAGTAGAGGGACAATCACCCTTCTGTTGTCCTTGGTGAATTTCAAGTGGCTCATTTAATCCAATTCATGGTGGTCAAGTCAGATTCAGCATATAACGCTATCTTTGGAAGGCCCCTCTAATCAATTTTTGGTGCAGTCACTTTAGTATCTCATCTTAAGATGAAATTTCCAACCCCATTGGAGTTGGAGTGGGCTGTGGAAATCAAAAAATAGCACAATCATGTTATCTCAGATAAGCTCAACCACGCCTTCTACCTTCGATCAAAGATTTTAATTTTGAGATGAAGAAGTACCCCTAAAAGCTTCAGAAGACTTACGCTGCATTATCGATGACCAACTACTACTCGTGCAATCTTTGCTCATCTAACAAAGGAAAAAAATACAGACTTCTTGCGTAAATCAAGACATCTTTGCTTGAGTCCCAGATATGTCGACCCCAATGTAATCATGCACTCCCTCAAGATTGATCCAACATTCAAACCAATCATCCAAAAGAAACAGAGTTTTGCACCTGATCGTCTCCAGGCTATTGAACAAGAAGTTAACAAGCTCATAGAAGCAGGATTCATATGAGAGGTACATTACCCTACATGGCTAGCAAATATTGTCATGGTTAAGAAAACAAATGGAACATGGAGAATGTGTATTGATTACACTGACTTTAACAAGGCTTTCCCAAAAGATAGTTTTTCTCATCCTTGAATTGATCAATTGGTTGATGCTACGTCTGAACATCAAATGCTCAGTTTTTTGGATGCTTACTCTGGTTATAACCAAATAAAAATGAACCCAACAGATGAAGAAGCTACAACATTTCAAACATATAAAGGTTTATATTATTACCAAGTTATGCTATTTGGATTAAAAAATGCTGGCGCTACCTATCAACGACTTATGAATAAGGTTTTTAAAGACATATTAGACCGCATAATAGAGGTATATGTGGATGACATGTTAGTGAAAAGCTTGTAAGAATCACAACATATTTTTGACTTAGAAATATGCTTTAATCTTCTTCAACATTACAACATGTGACTTAACCAACCAGTGTACTTTTGAGTGCCGAAAATTTCTTGGATTCATGGTAACCCACTGTGGGATAGAGGCCAACCCCAAAAAAATCAAAGCTCTTAAAGATATGACTTATCTGAAGAATATCAAGGAAGTTTAACATTTGAATGGACGAATTGCTGCATTATCCCAGGTTCCTAGCCCATTTTGGGGATAAATACTTGCCATTCTTTAAAATATTAAAGGGAGCTAAAAATAATAATTTCCAGTGGACTGATGAATGTCAGTATGCTTTTGAAAAACTAAGGGAGTATTTAGCATCTCCACCCCTACTATCCAAGCCTATTCAAGGAGAGATGTTATACTTATATCTCACAGTCTCTTCCCATGATAAGCTCGCTTTAGTGAGAAGAGAATGGGATACAACAACCAATTTACTATGTCGAAAATTCTCCGATATAGAAAGTCATTATCCACTTGCGTGATAAGGTGGCTTTGGCTTTAGTTTTCAGAAAAAATTGCCCATACTTCCAAGCTCATACTATCGATGTTTACACTCATTTACCATTAAGGGCCATCCTAAAACCGTAAGCATCCGGGAGGTTAATCAAGTGGTCCAGAAATTGGGAGAGTTTGATATAAATTTTCTCTACCGCTATAAAGTCTCAAGTCTGAGACTTTATAGTGGAATGCACCCCAACTGGATGAGCTATCGCTACATGCCTTCGCCTCCTCAATGGACCCTCTATGTTGATGGAGCTTGGATGTATGTCGGTGTGGGAATCTTACTTATTTCCCCGAGAATACTTTAGAGTATGGACTTCGCTAAAATTTCTAGAACTAATAATATGGTTGAATATGAGCTCATCATAGGTTGAGACTCGCCATTGAGCTCAAGACTTAATGATGCACACGACTCTCAACTTGTCGCCTCCCAAATTGAGGGAAACTTTAATACTCATAATCCTCACCGCACAATACCTCCACTTGGTGAAGTCTCTTCTTGCCCATTTCAAGACACATCAAATCATTCACATATCAAGAGAAGAATACTGACACGCTCTCGCTAAGCTTACATCGCTACTAGGGATCTATTTAAGAGAAGGCATGTTGAAGAAATATATTTTCCTAGTATCCAAGGGTCATGGGTAATTCAAGCAATTAATGAGATAAAGGAACATTCGTGGATGGACCCCATCCTGCCTTTTTTACAAGAAGGAACCCTTCCTGAAGACCCAACTTCGGTAACTTATCTCCGAAGACAAGCTTCAAACTTTACTATTATCGGAGGTAAACTATACAAACAAGCTTTTTCTGGACCGTACCTCAAATGCTTCTCACCTTCAGAGGCCGATTACGCATTAAGAGAGGTTCACTCAAGGATATGTGGAGAACACCTAGGAGGAAAGGCGCTAGCCCTTAAAATTATAAGGCAAGAGTTCTATTGGCCTACGATGAAACAAGACGCCATGGAGTTCACAAAAAATATGCAAGTTATCAGTTGCACTCTAACCTCTCTCACATGCCACATACAAAGCTCTCATCCCTTCAAAGCCCATGGCCTTTTGCTCAGTGGGGGATTGATATCATGGGACCTTTTCCGATAGCATCAGGGCAACGAAAGTTTATCATTTTAGCCGTCGACTACTTTACTAAATAGGTGGAAGCCGAACCACATGCTAAAATTACGGAGGAAAATGCTAAACAATTTGTTTGGAAAATATAGTATGTCGGTTCAGTCTTCTTGCAAAGATCATCACTGACAACGAAACCCAATTTACTGGAAAAGTCTTTACGTCTTTTTGCAAAGATCTTCATATTCAGCTGTTGCATACGGCTGTAGCACATCCTCAAACTAATGGGTAGACTGAAGCTACCAAAAGGACTATACTCAAAGAACTAAAAACACATCTTGAGAAGGCCGGGGGGCAATGGGTTGATGAGCTTTCTAATGTTCTTTGAGCTTACCACATTACATCAGCACTCACCTGAGACACCATATAACTTGTGTTTCGCAAGCTATTATACCAAGTAGATATCGGGTTCCAAGTCCAAGAGTTCAATTATTCAATCATGATGGTAATGAAAAAACTCCTACACCACCTGGACTTACTCCCTGAAACTCGTGACATGGACTGACCGCTTCTATCACCAAAGGGTAGCTCGTCACTTCAACGTAAGAGTAAAACCTCATTCCATATCCCGGACTTGGTCCCACGGTCTAAGCCGCAGCAAAAGGCCCTCAACACAATAAACTCTCACCTCTTTGGGATGGTCCATATGTGATTATAGCTGTGGTAAAGCCAAGAACATTCAAGCTTAAGGATCAAGAGAGAAAAACTTTACCTCGAACTTAGAACACTGAGAATCTCTGAAAATATTATCAGTAATTCCTACTACATAACCGTTGCAACTTTTATTTTGTCTCGTTTGTCATTTCCTCTTTATGTAGCCGACCCCACTTAGTGGGATAAAGACTTGTTGCTGCTGTCGTCATTTTCTCTTAAAACTCATATCCGTGTTAAAATCGTCTTATGATTGTATCATCGAACTTATCAGAGTAATGAATTTATAGCTTTTTTCTTACAAGCTTGTTTCTTCTTCATTTAATCCTCCGCTTGAGAAATATACAACTCACGTTGTATCTCAATCGGGGCTTAATCAATCCCAAGTGGACTTGATCGGACCTCTTACATACAGGTAAGAAGCCAAGTAACACTTTGGTCGATAGTGGGATGGTCAAAAGGTCCTTGATGACATCCGACCTCTTTCCATACAGGTTAACGTCATCAAGTAACACTTTAGCTGATACCTAGGATAGCTCAAAAGGTCCTTGGTGGACATCCCACGATCTCTTCCATGCAGGTTAACGTCATCAAGTAACACTTTGACAAACAACCTCGAATTGGTCAAAAATCCTTAGTGGATTTAATTCAACATCATCCGTATAGGTTAGCATCGTCGAATAATATTCCGACCAATTATCCCGGATAGGTAAAAACAAAATAAGAGCGTATCATCTAAAAAAAATTTCATTAACAACATTAACATGATGATATAAGAAAGAATCAAGATTCTAATACACACTAATAACAATACATATAAAAAAATGCATCCTCAATGCTACATCATATCGGTGATATCAACATCCTCCTCACCACTAGGAGATGATCCCTCGGACTCACTCTCAACTCCTTCATCTCTTGAATTTGACGAAGTCTTCAGACACTTGGTTGGGGGAGATAGATCCTCAACACTAGCTCCGATCTTGCAATGCACTAAGCGGATTCCTTTTAGGAACCTTCGGATGAAGCCCTCCTCTAAACATTGGTGCTCCAAGTCCTTCACTTCAACATCAAGAATATGATTACGAGCTTCCTGAACATGATCTTCGACATACCGTGATAAGCCGAGAGCTCTTAAAGTCTTCCACCGCCTTCAAGGAGATTTTATTTGCTTCCGCCGACATTATATGCTCCTTTCTCGAAAGACGATCCTGTAATGCTTTCTTCTCTAGTTGAGAGCTCCTTCTCCGTTGTAAGTATCTTGAGTCTCTTTCTCAGTCTGCTCCTCACCTCAATCAGCTTATCACGAGTGTGCTCCACCTCCTGACATTGCAGAGAAAGAGAAGTCGACATGTTCGTTAGCTCAGTTCTGCACCCGGTTAGCTGATCCTCCAAAGTCGCCACTTCTTTGGCCTTAGCACTCATCTTTCGCTCATACTCGCCTTACAGATATTTTACCTTCACAAATTTAGTATTCCACTCATCTAAAGAGACACCCAAATGAGCCATCAGCCCTAATGTTTGAGTTACCTATAAAGAAAAAAAAACCATCACAAATATTACACAAAAGAAAAGAAGGAGGAAAAGAAGAAAAGAAGAAAGAAGGGAAGATAACGTACCAATTCATCTGCTCATTGATGCCCAATGCATATGTGATTTAACACCTCTTCAGGAATGTGCGGCTTCAAGAAATGAACTCCCCCATCATGAGTTGAAACAACTAAACTCTCAGATGCCAACTGGGAGCGAACATCTTCTTTGCAGATATCTGACGTAGTCACTTCAACACATGTATTCTTTCTTTTTAGGGAAGAAACATTGACACCACCTGATTTCGTGGGGCTTCTTGAAAGTACCCTATGAATATGAAGAGACCTTTCATCACCTTTACTTGATCTCTTTAGTGGAAAAGAATGAGATCTCCCTGCCTGGATGGAGATGTCAACCTTGAACATTCTATCTTCAACTATATATTTGCTAATGTGACGTAACTCATGCTGTAAGCTTTCTACATCAGGAACATTAAGAGTTTCCAAGATCTCATTCCCTTCAATCAGTAATGGATCTGGAAGGCATTCAATATTCCCTATCTCTCAGAAGGCCCCACTCATTTTTCACAAAAAAGAATCCATTAGACCAATTTTTAGATCCCGTGCTAAAAATTCTATCCAATTCTTTATAGATAAGAAACACATCCTTGAGCATCACATGTGAATCTACACATTTGGCACAAGTATTTGAAGTTCAAAGTAACACCAGCTCTCAAGAAGACACAAACCCGATGACCACTAAAGCCAAATAAAAAATTGTGACAAAGCTACACCACATGTTTTGAAGATCTCAATCTGGAGACAAAGGGAATCCAGATGAAGAATCATCTCAGAAATAGTGAAGTATCCCAACGGAGGTGAACGAGCTCGATCAGACCTCTTGGCAACAATAGCCACTAACTCATTAGGGAAATGAAATTTCCTACGGAACACCATTAAACTATCTGATGTGACAAGGGATGGTATATCGTCTGTAGCTGCCACGCTATGGGTTTTCCTCCAGCCATCACCTTGTGAAAATACATAATGAATAAGTAAAGAGGGGAGAAATGACAAAAAAGCTAAAATTTTGTGGAGCTACTCACTCACCCCAATACTTGGGCATACCCTTTTACTGCCGCTCATGGATAGCTTAGAATTTTTCATCATATATGACAAAAGGACATGCACACATATGAGATCAAAAAGAAAAGGGGGAGAGAGACAGAAACTATTCCTCCCCAATGATGCTCTGAAATTACCTGCCAAACTTTCTGAGTCATTCAAATGACGGCTCCTAATTATCGCTTCCGCCATCTTGCACCATCACCATTGAAAATCCATCAAGTTTGAAGAAATCCAATTTCTCACTTGGGTCTTGATCGCCTCAAACCCAATCCAGATAATAGTTGACACCTCTTCGAGAGAAAACCTGAGCTCCTCACTGTTTAACCTTGGCCTGATACTCAATGACCTCACTCAAAATTATCAAAAGAAGCACTAGAGCTGCCACAAACGCTCGGATCGTCATACCAACCTCGCTGACGCTCGCCCTCGACCCACCGCTCAAGGTGGCCGCTCACGCAACGAGGCCCTTCAAGCGACCCGCGCCTCCGACCACCGTGGTGACCTCGGGCGCACGAACCGCGCTGCGCATGCTGCGGGTTCTCGCCTCACCAGGCGCCTCAGCTTCGCTGGGGCTCACGAGATCCCGTAAAGGCTCGGATGACTCTGTAACCTCAAAATCTCGTGCCTGTGCATACCTACACTCATCCGCGACCCTGCATCTGCTTCTATAGTAATAATTTTGTGCTCTCATGAAGATCCGTTCTCAAATTGTGTGGTTAAAGGACTCTCAAATTTCATTGAAGAATTTGTTATTTTCAAGTATGATATATTTTTGGATGATTGAGATAATGTCATCCAAAAATAGGAGGAAACTAATATGACACTGAAAATTCTACTAGTCAAAGCACGAATCTTGATGTTAAAAGCAAACTGATCCGAAGTTGAAACTGGTCGAAATCAAGAACTTAAAATATCATTGGAAACTTTGGGATATCAGTTAAACCCCTAAAAAGCTCTCAAACATGGAGTGTTTATAGCCAAATCGATCTTGATGAGCCGGATCTAACAAGCTCAAGATCTCAAAATTCTGACTTCATTTGAGCATTCAAATATTTAAAATACATCAAATGATCAAAGGAATCATTTTGAGCCGTCCGATGAAGTGGAGTGGTACGGGTTTTGCATGTATTTACAGAGACGCTACTCCTCCAATCTATAAATCGCCCCTCATTCCTCATATGAGGGGAGCCCAAGCAAGAGAGAGGAGAGAGCCCTAAAGCTTGAAGATCCAAAATCGCACCACCACTGACGTCGCCAACCATCGCCGCCGCCGCCGCCGCCGTTGATCTTCGCCGTCGTCAACCTCTCAGGTCCATCATGACGACCTTCATCGCATGTTCGCGTTATCATCTGCTACCACTAGCAATTGTTACCATCTGAACGTGACTACATAGTTGTTGTTCCTTTCTCATATACAATTCTGTAATCCCGTTATCGAGAAGATTTTGTACTCAAATACATAGTGGAAGCTTTTCTTGGGCTAGCCGGTGGTTTTTCCTCTTTTGAGGTTTTCCACATGAAAATTTCTGGAGTTTTCTTGTTCAATCTTTAAATACCTGTGTGTGTGCTGGATTTCACAACAAGGCTAAGGCGTAAACTTTTACTCTACCGCAACTGATTTTCTAGCACGCAACAAGCATAGTTTAAGCTTTGACTATGAAGGCATGAGAACCTCTCTTGATACTAGCAATATATCAATTTCACACATTGAATATAAGACAGGGATAACAAGTATAAATTTATAAATGTATTATTTTGTTATATATATATATATATATATATATATATATATATATATATATATATATTATATATAAGTAGATGTTGATAACAAACCTTTTTTCACATTATAGCTACAAACACACACCCATTGTAGGCAAGTGAATCGACATGCAATAAGTGATCAATTATTCAGAAAGGGTTTATTTAAGAATAAATGTTTTAAATTATTATTTTATTCAATATCTCAAAAATCTTATGAATAGTATTTTTTTGTAAGCAAGTACATGCAATTAAGTGATATTCAAAGCCAAAGCTCTACATGAGAGGAATTCACAAGTGGCTTGTCTCGCCTATCAAATTGCAGATTGTAGATAGTAGACTCCTAGATGAAATGATAAGATAATTTATGGATTAGACTCACATGGCATTATTTATAATGTGAAGTCGTCCATTTAGATCTCTTATCTTGATTATGATTATGTAAGGGAGGAGAAGTGGTGGTGCTATGTAGGGATTATGAGTGATGATCTATAAGTTTGGATGAATACAAAAGCACAATCTAATAATGAATGAGTTAGCAGCACGTCACTACATAAGAAGAAGATGAGGAGGAAATGAGTAAAGATGAGCCCTAATGACAACTAGCCTCATAATGACAACTAGGTCTAGGTTAGAGGTTTGATTTCATTATAAAGTCTTTCTGATGGTTGTATTATGAACTGATAGATTTCTATATAAAAAAAATTATATTTTCGATAAATTTTTGCTCTTTCTGATGAATTTATCTACCAGAAATCAGCTATTTTAAATAGGTTATCTCTGAGACTGAAGTCTAACGGGACGAGCCCCGGAAGAACAAAACCGATAGGCACAAGAACAGAGAGAACAACTAGTGAAGCTTGGAAAAAGAACAGCTGCAAATTTTTCATTTTAGAAAATTGCTTGTTTTTGCCATTATCCTTCCCATGAATCACAACACAAATTCCAACATTGCGAGCCTCAACAGATTCCCATACAAATTCATTAACAAGACTCAAGAATGCTAAGAGAAATCATTGAGAGCGTTTAAGACAATAAAATCTGCCCAGGAGATGATGAAGTGTTTAGCAGGTTTCATACCTTAACATGAGAGAAGGCCAGGAAGAAGAGATGGGAGAGAGAAATCAGGAGGACGATGCCAGCATTCTCTGCAGGAAATTAAGTGAAAGCAGTCATGGAAATGGAATCCTTCCAAAGCGAGAACTATATGAGATGTGGACTTGAGTACTGTTCCTTATTTTACAACTGACAAACCTTATTAATCTTCGTTTACACATTTCAATTGAAGCCGCCTAATAAAAACTGCATGTCTGAATTGGAAAAATCTTGTCTGCTGTAAAACTTTTCTGGTCAAACTAAAATTTAAAAGATAGTATTCAATTAATGCGATATGGTACCATATCTGATACGGGCGTATAATTGAAATCTTTTAAATGAGCAAAAGTCGCCCAATTAATCGACTTTTTAAATAATTAATTATTCTTTTCTTAACATTAGATACCAACAGTAGATTGTCGATTAAAGATCAAAAAGTCACTGTCAACCACACTCATTTAAATTCTATTTTGGAAAATAAATTTAAATTTCTTTTAATAAGATAAATATTATTACCTGAATGATTTATTTTTATTATATTTAAAAATAAATAATTATTTTCATTCATTAAAATTGAGTAAAATAATTAACTATTTCAATAACTTTATAAATATTTATAATTATATCTATATTTTAAAACTATTATTATTTAAAACTATTATATTTATATTTATAATTATATCTATATTACAAATTACTTTTAAATAATAGTTTTAATACCTACTTGACAAACAATTATCACGCTCTAAATAAAACTAAAAGCTTTGTTAACCAAGAAAGAAAAACTTATCGAAAAGATCAAATTTTTATAAGAAACAACCCATGAGCTTACATCAGATTTTAATACATTAAAATATATCATAACACAAAAAATCAATACTTTAATTTGCATGCAACTAAAACAACTACTTAATTTGCAATCAATTACTTTATTTCTAAAATTAGTACATTTAATAAATATCCTACCAACTAAACTATAAGATAATGCTAAATAACATTACAAATATAATGACTAAGAAATAGTAGATAGCATTCTTTTAACTTATTAAGCTCAAACATATTTCAACCCAAATTTGAGCAATGAATTGAAATATAATTATTTCATCCCAAATTAAACAACTCCCACAGATAGCAATAAAAAAAAAAAACCAAGATGGGTTTTAAATCCCTTTATGTTTAAACAACCTCTAGAATACATTAAATTATTTAAGTTCATATTTACAAATGGAAGTTAAACATTATCACTTGAGACAAAAGACATATTTCTTTAAAAGATAAACTTAAATATTTATCACTTGTTTAAAACTATTATATTTATATTTATAATTATATCTATATTACAAATCACTTTTAAATAATAATAGTTTTAAAATATAGATATAATTATAAATATTTATAAAGCTATTAAAATAGTTAATTATTTCACTCAATTTTAATGAATGAAAAATAATTATTTATTTTTAAATATAATAAAAAATAAATCGATTTCAGAATAATAAAAAAAGAATTTAAATGCAAATGAGCTGGTTCAACATGACTTAGATCTTTAACTGACAATCTCCCAACCGAGCTATCTCGCTTAACGCATGAAAGAATTAATTATTTAGAAAGCCGACATTAATTATTTTGCTCATCACGCCATATTCGACGCGCCGCAAGTCGCCCACTAATTGGGCGACTATACCTATTCTTAAATTTTAGTTTGACCATACTTAATTAACTAATTCGTATTTTAATGATACTTATTTTAAAAAAATTGCCAAACTTCTCTGCAAAATGTTATTGCCTTATTATTGAATTATTATGTTTTA
>CM038221.1:148462180-148654154 GCA_021442155.1 Cymbidium sinense
CCTCTTCAAAGAAGCTATCTGTACTCGTGAGGAACAAATTGCAAAGATCATTCTCTGGCGTTACCAGGTCTTGGCTTGGGGCAAGTGGTGTCGCCGAATGCCGCGCATTGTGGCTGCCATGAATCAGATGAGAGATTTCTATATGGAGATCAATTTCCATTTCGAGAGCTCCGTGATTCCTTTCATATCAAGAATCGCTCCATCTGACACCTACAAGATATGGAAGAGGGGACCAATCTGAGAGCAGATATGACGCTCTCCGGCTTCGATGGTTTGAAGATCAAGCGAGCCGAGCAGAGCATTTTGTTTTTGGGAGGAGGTTCAGTTGACGGGAAGGTGCTGGTAGCTGGTATATATAATATCACATAAGGATAAGGAGGTACTCAATGCTTTGGATGGAGCAGGGGGGACTTCTGATGCGGAATTGCAACAGGAGGTTGATGCTCTGTCGAGAACCAATGTTCTTCGACCAAGGCTTGATGTCACCCGTTCGGTGCTAGTTCCACAGCTGAATTGGAAAAAGCAGCAATGGTCGGAAATGGTTGGGCCATGAAACGCTAAGGTGTACAATGTGCATCATGTAGTTGTCAGCATGAAGTCTCGCAGTGTTCCTGACCTCTTCAGTGATTACGAGAATGATGAAGAAAATGCTGGACTAAGCTTGAGATGAGCTTACGAGGAGAAGATAAAAATCAACATGCAAAAATATGTATGTATATTTTGTGTTATGCTGGTATGAAGATCTCATTATGCTCAGTAGAGCTGATGAGTTTAAAAGGCATATCTTAGAGCTTAAAGCAGTGAAAGAACCGGCGCCTCAAGAATGTCGAATGCTCGATAGCTATTGCGGGAAGATCTGAGGAATTAGAAATTCAAAGAGAGAATTTAATTAATTTAATACAAAATGAACTCAAAGCTCAAAATTAAAATCTAAATTAAAATTAGAAGTGTTTGAAGACTTATTATGCTCTAGAGCTTTGGTGAAAGACAAGCACCGATAAGCGATTATGCTCAATAAGAGAGTTGGGGAAGGCTGAATAGACTCGGCTGGGAAAATGTCGGGAGGTCAATTTTGGATTGATGGGAGACTTAAATAAGAATAAATAAAAGTGTTAACGAATTGAGATTTGAGAATGATAAATTAAAGAATAAACCTACATATATGCTCTTTATGCAGATTTGAAGACCCCATTATGCTCAATGAGCTAACATACTATGTCGTAAGAAGACGATTATCTCAGATGCTGGTGGGAAGCTAATAGATTCGATGGGAAGTTTGTGGGAGGTAATTTGGATTGACACAAATTAAATATGAGTATTAATAAGCTTAAGTTAAATTTAAATGAAAAATGATGAATCAAAGGCAAACCTACTCACAAAAAAAAATTCTAAAGGTCCTTAAATAAGAATGAGTCCGAAGCTTTTTAATCACGAAGCTGAAACTTAGAGAACTCAATGAGCTATGAACTAAATGCAAATAAATAAATACTAATCTAAATAATTGAATAAGATCTAAAACACTTTACGCCACTGGATTCAAAACACTTTGTACAAGCGAATAGAAGATGTTAGTTAAGGCATTCTTGAATAAACTTGCATGTGCTCGGACATAAAGATTTAAAGTGCAAATTTTAATGTCTGAAAAGGCTGTGCAGGCTAAATTAGAATCAATTAAATATTAATTTGAAAAATATAATAAGATATTTGATCAATCTATAACATCTTTATGCCACCGGATTCACAACACATTGTACAAGCGAACAGAAGACGTTAATTAAGGTATTCTTAGATACACCTGCATGTGCTCAGACATAAAGATTTAAAGTGTAAATTTTAATGTCTAAAAAGGCCATGTAGGCTAAATTGGAATCAATTAAATATTAATCTGAAAAATTTAATAAGATATTAGATCAATCTATAATATCTTCTACGCCATCGAATTCCTAACATATCATACAAGCGAACATAAGACGTTAATTAAGGCATTCTTAGATACACCTGTATGTGCTCGGACATAAAGATTTAAAATACAAATTTTAATGTCTAAAAAAGGCTGCACATGCTAAATTGGAATCAATTAAATATTAATATGAAAAATCTAATAAGATATCAGATCAATCTATAAGAAATTCTAACGCCAATCTTGAATTACATATCGCAAGGCGTTAAAGATTCAATTAAACTCTTAAACACTTTATAAAGCATGATTAAAACTCAAATTTAATACCTCAAAAGTATGTAAGCATTCTTAAATACACCGCATCTTGACACTATGCTAAATGCTTAAACTCAATGTCGGGTTGATTCGGTTAGTCTTAACAAAGCCTAAAAAATCTATTATAAGAATTTCAACTTAGTAAATTATCAGAAGCTAATTATATGATAGTAGATCCTCCTATTAGAGCTAAAAGTCATAGGATCTAAAGTTCTCAAATATATTTGATTTAATCAATAAACCACTGGTAATGTTGAATGAAGATTTCCAAGGGGATACCTTACCATCAAAATGTGCTTGCAAGCTCAAATTGAATTAATCAAAATCAATTATCAATGCAAATATAAATATAATTTTTCTCCACACATGCCAGCATTCGAAAGCAGCATGAAGTTAATTAAGACTTTAATTGAACTCTTACACATATTATAAAGTATGGTTAAACTCAAATTTAATACCTCAAAAGTGTGCAAGTATTCTAAATACACCGCATGGTCCACTATGCTGTGCTTAAACTCGTCTGAGGATCTTTGTTTGGGTTGATTCCGGTTTAGTCTTAAGACGTTTGCTTTAACAAAACCTAAAAATCTATTATAAGAATTTTAACTTAGTAAAATAAGCTAATTCTATCATGTGATAGTAGATCCGGTCCTCTTTAGAACGAGCTAGATCTAAAGTTCTCAAATATATTTGATTCAATCAATAAATCACCCCGATGATAGCTGTGTTTAATAAAAATTTTAACCGAAGGGGATATTTTAATCAAAATATGATTATAATTTCAAAACAAATTAATTTAGATTGAAAATAAATCTAAATGTAGAATTTAAAATATCGTTAAGCTACAAATATCTAAATGAAATTTAATCCAAAAGCTTAAAGCAAACTCAATTCAATTCACCTTCCATAATAATTTGTCGGAGATGATAAATTAAGAAAACCCTAGCTCACAAATGAGTCAAAGTCAAATCAAGTACACAACTATATTTACTCTCAAAAAATCTCATGTAGGTGGCGCATTTCCTCGACGGTTTGGCTAGTAGGCTCACACATGATGTAGTTATGACCGTCCTTCCGATGGTTGCCACCAAATAGAACCATTATATTACGATCATGACTATAGCCCGTATGCTCCCCAATGGCTCTGCCTTTTGCGTTGTAAACCATTGGATATACTTGATTGGACAAAAAACCCTCTGTTAGCTAAGGTAGGCTTAAGCATGTCTTTGTAGACAAACATCACCCCAAGTCTGCAAGGATTTCTTAAACGACGTAACCCATGTGTTGCTGATAAGGTTCCTTCGATCAAGTTGGGTCGACTACCTCCTCACTAGACTAAGGACGATAGCAGGATGATGGAATCATGAGATTTAGATCGGGCGCATCTTCGTTCCTCCAACCATCCATTTTAAGTTAAATATAATGAATTTCATAAATCTAAATTCTAAAACTCCACATGATGCTATTATACGCTATGCACTAAGTGACATAACAACTAGCCTTAATCGAAAGTTCTCTCTCAGTATTGAGAGGGGTAATTAACTATATGTGCTTGTGCTTATAAAAACCTAGAACCAGATCTAAAGTCCTCACAAAATGGGGGTGAAATCTCTGGGTAGTGTCTTATCTACTATTCCATCTGCCTTCTAAAAATTACATCGACACTATAAATCACTCTCTTCATCGGAGAGGGTTAATTTTTGAAGCCCAGTTCTGGCGACTCACTGGGTTTCTTTCCACATTTGGCTAGTTGAATCTAAGCTATAGTAATAGTGGAGTATAAAAAAATTTAAAAAAAATCAATTATCAATGAAACTAAATCTAAGCTAATCATATCCTTATGGTTAACCTATTTGCTCTTTATATTAATGGATCTTTAGAGCACATAGTTCATCATGCATGCGGAGCCAACATCTGTTTTGCTATAATCAATCGGAGAGATCGACCATTTGGTAGTGTAAACTTCCTTTATTCTGCGCAAATTCTTTACTTGAAGCCTCTCAGTACACACCAACTGCAGGACAATGGAATACTACTAGTGAGGTTTCTCGAAGAGAGCCTTTATATTTGAAAGATTGGGTCATTATAGGCGCTAGGAAAGGAACCTTCGGGTAGAAATAGTATATACACGTGAATCGACCACTCACTCGGTTGAACCTTTCGTACTAGGAAGGTATGATGATGAAGCATCCTCTTTTCGAGGAAAATTGCGTAGAAAGCAACAAAAAAATGTTGAACTACGAGTTCAGTAGTAGCTGTCTGAATCACAAATCATACAACCAACTTTATAACTAGAAGCGAGTATTCCTACCCCACAATAAGTTTGAAGTTTTTGAAATGGGTGAAAAGGAATAGCTCTTTTGGGCTCAACAACAATCAAACTCTTAGAAACAACTTGAAACTTTATTTGCTCAAGTACACAAAGTCCTGAAGGTTGTCAAGGAAAAAGGCCTTATAAAGAAGAGATATCAAAGGCCAATTATCAGAGATGCCAAGAATGCTCCATTACAGAAACTACCACCAGTGGTAGTAAGAACTCAAGATCATTCTAAACAAGTTTTGAACGGTGAGCATCGGAGCGTGACACTTGGACAGCACGTCCAAAAATCCGCTACAAAAAGGTCCCGATAGAATATATATATATATATATATATATATATATACTGGAGAGCGAAGCCTCGAGAGGAAGTCCGCAGAACATCGGGGTGTGACACGACCATATTCGAATGCACGAAAGATCATATATAATATATATATATATATATATATATATATATATATATGGAGGCCGAAGCTTCAAGAAGAAATGACAACACAAAAGCTTTCTCATTTGGAAGCAAGCTAACCCAGATGCAGCAGGGAAAGAGAAATGCTAAACTGCGTGCTCAACAACCATTGCTCAAACAAAAATTTTACAACTAGCTATGAAACCAGAAGAGAGTGTTCCAACCCATCACAGGTTCGACAACCTAAGATGGGTAAAGCAGAACAACTCTACTGGTCAAATCAAGCAGTCCTTCTAGACCTGACAACGTCAGGTTCTAGCTCCTCCAATGAGGAAACTCAAAATTGTATCTGCAAGGGTGCATCGGTTCTCAAAGTTACTAAAGAGAAAGGACTGATGAAAAAAAAATATCAAAGTCCTGTCATCAGGGAGGCAAGAGTTGCTCCTTCAAGGAGACATCCTCCTACAACCCTGATAAAATATCAACCAATTCAAGTCCCACACGATGAGCGTTGAGGCATGACACTTGGACTATAGGTCTAAGAATCCACCGTCGAAAGGTCCCATCAAAAATGTATGCAAATTTGGAGGACAAAGCTTCGAAGTGAAACTGCTTTAAAGAAAGATAATAGTGTAAGATCTTTATTGCACTCCCAGAGATCCGCCACAAATAAAACTCATCAAGAATGTATACCTAAAAAAAAGGTCATTTGTGATGAAATTTTTGACGGTCGTCACCTTAGAGAGTCATCCAAGAGATCCTGTCATCAACATACTCCATATGTTCGAGAGGAAATCAGGTTCGATCATAGTCCTCCGAGCCAGAAATTTATTGGAGGCATCGATCAGAGTTCCGCGTCCAAGAGGAAGAAGCTGATGTAAAAGGATACTCCTTTCAAATAAGACAAAAAAATGCCGAGAGGCTTTTGACAGTATTAAGAAGTATTTGTTAAATCTGCTCATTCTCGCAGCAGCAATCCCAGGAAAACCTCTCATCTTGTACACAATAGCACTGGAAGAATCTCTACGTGCTCTGTTGGTGCAACACAATGAAGAGGGAAAGGATAGTGCTCTATATTACATCAGTCAAAGATTGATAGGATCGGAAATATCTATGCATTGTTTGATATTAATTTTTGCTTTTTCAAAAGCCATGTCATTATTCTATCTCATAAAATACGTCATCTCAAGAATTGATCTGTCAGTTCTTGACAAGACTAGTGTTGACAGGTCGCTTGACATGATGGGCTATTATTATGCTGCAATTTGACATCACATATGTTCCCAGAAAGTGGTGAAGGGGTCATGCATATATAAAAAAAGCAGCAAATGTGGGGATTGTATTTTGATGGAGCTTCATCCATCAAATACACCTCAAATCTCCCAAAAGCTCGAGGGCATCGTCTCATCCGAATTAGGGTGGTATAATGAGGCACTCCTACAGGTTAAGTGAGCCACTAATACTTAAGTAGAATATGAAGTGGTGGCTGAGGAAGCCATCTCAATGGGAGTCCAAAATCTATAAGTGTATGGAGATTCTCAGCTCGTCATTAATCAGGTGTTGGATACTTACAAAATCAACAAGCTTGAATTGGCTCACTACCACAAAAAAATTCTTGAGGTTATGAAGCAAATTCCAAACATCATCATAACTCTGGTTTCTCGATGCAAGAATAGCAAAGCTGATTTTCTGGCTAAGTTAGCTAAAGAAATGACGACTATGTTCTAATTAGTGTTTGCTCTCGTTGGGTCCTAAAGCCAATAAATCAAAAATCTCCACTGGAAGAGGGGACCTCAAACGCAAGCTAGGAGGATGTAACTCATGTTGCTCCTCACACTCCCTTATGAATTGCTCATCAAAATCAACAAGATGAGGCTCAGACTATTCAGGAGGCAAGACCTCAATCTGAAGAAACTCCAACACCACAAAGTGAAATCCTTACAGTAGAAGAGAAGGAAGATTGGAGACAACACTTTGTCGACTACTTTAAGGAAAGAAAATTGTCGGGCATTAAGCCGATGGATGCACAACTTGAAAAAAAGGCTTTGACTATATGCATATATTGGTAATACCTTATATCATAGATCATTCAAGCAGATGTGGCTACGATTCTTAGAAATAGAAGAAGCCAACAATATGTCAGACAATGACCCAGCCTTCAAAAGCACTAAAATTTATAGATTTGTTGATCAAACATAAGATTTATTGACGATACTCATTGATTTATAATAAGCAAATTCGAGGCTTTCAACAAAACACAAGTCAAGCTACTCAAAAAAATCCTTACAAGAAATAAAAGGAAGTGACATACCAAGCTTATTGAAGCTTTATGAGCTTACCACACCACCTACAAGTCTCTCATAAAATTCACTCCTTATGCAGTAGTATTTGGGGCTGAAGTAGTTCTACCACTTGAAGTTGAACTACCTTCACTCCGAGTAGCCATTTAACACAATCTCACTTAAGATAAGAATGTCCATCTACGGATAGAAGAGCTTGATGTTCTTGATAAAGCAAGGCTCCAAGCTCCATACGACAAGGATGGCCAAGCATTCGATCATACCTGGTGTGTCCTCACACCTTTCAAGAAGGGGAGTTGGTCATGGTGCTGAGAAGACTAATTATTCCTCACTGTCATTACATGTATAAGTTATGCTTGGAAATTCTCTTGTAATACAAGAATGCATTTCCGAAATGAAGCAAAAATCCCCTTGTTAGACATGGGGCATTTTTTTAAATTTTACAGCAAAATGTCAAGCTCTCCCTGTGAAACAGGGGGCCTTTCTATTGTATTTGGGTTGACATCGCGCCTAAGACCGAGATCCCCATATACATATTCAAATTATGTATTCAAAGTTCATTTGTCTCAAAGTCTTACCGACCAAAAAGAGAAATTTTCAAGTCTACAAATTATAATAAATCAAGTTGGAAACACATCTTCCATTCATATTATTCAAGGCAGTTGGTGCATAAGTCGACTCAACAAGCCCAAATATGGCCAAGTTGTCGTCTATTTACTCAACATGCCATAGTAAGAGATCCCCCACCTTGTTAGCCTGATGATAAAATCCTCCTTCAATTGCTCAAGTCCAATACTCAAGTAGTTGCATAAGGTTGGACTCAACAAGCCCAAATATGGCCGAGTCACTCACGTGCACAGTCAATATGCCATAGGTAGTAGGGATCCCCACTTTGTCAATTCAAAGATAAGAGCATCCAATCTCCTCCAACTTGGTGAGTTCAAGTGACCCAGACTAGGAGATCATCCCTAATGGTCGCAAGGTCATTTTTTTTTCAGAATCCAACAAAAAGGTCCTCACTTGAAAAAGCACTAAGTCAAGTTTGGTACCAATAGCAAATGAGAAATGTCAACTCCTTCAACAAGTTTATTAAAGCAGAAAGCAAAGACCGAAGGAAATTTTCTTCAGCAAGTCCAACCAAGCAAAAATCAAGGACCGAGGAAGTCATCCCAATGTTCATACAAAGCCAAATGCTGAACTAAGGGAGTTATGTCATCAATATGTCCGCGATGTGATTCTTTTTTGACCCAAGCTCTTAGGGCTAGGTCACCGACAGACATCCTTTTATAAGCCCATGAAAGTAAAAAGCTGAGGCGGAAGGTAATGTTGTATCACCTAATAAGGCTCCAAGACAATTTAGGACTTTCCTACATCAAATCTGTCAAGGCATGAAGCCAGGATAGAAGGAAAATACAAATTTTAAAATTTGAGATTGAATCTTTAACAAGTCCGTCAATGCATAAAGCACAGGACCGAAGATGTTCTCATCTCGCCAACAAGTCATCAACTCCATAGTGTTCATTGAGGTAGAAAGCCAAGACATGAGGAAAATATAATTTTTAAATTTTGAGATAGAATCTTCAACAAATCCGTCAAAGCATAATGCATAGGACCGAAGATGTTCTCATCTCACCAACAAGCCATCAACTCCATCAAGTCCACTGAAGCACGATGCCAGGATATGAGGAAAATCTAAATTTCAAATTTTGAGATTGAATCTTCAATAAGTCTGGCATAAAGTATAGAATCAAAGATGTTCTCATCTCAACAAAAAACCATCAACTCCATTAAGTCCATCAAGGAACAAAGCCAGGACAGGAGGAAAATACAAATTCTAAACTCTCAAGAGGAAGTCTTCAACAAGTCCGAAAGCACAAAGCACAGGACCAAAGACATTCTAAATTCTCTCTCTCAATTCACAAAAGCTCCTTAGAGAAGCATTTTTATATATTTATCTAAGTCGATATCGTGCTTTTAAGCCGAGGTCCGATAGATACATATTATGATTGAAAATATATCACTTCTATTCTACATTAAAAGAAATCAAGAATATATCTTAGAACTAGTTTGCAATCCCTTGTTATACAAGGAGCATCATTTTATGATCAAGATTGTTCAACCTTCTTATATGAAATAGGAGGTCTTCTTGTATATATTCAGGTTGACATCAAGCTTTATGCCGAGATCCCCTATATATAATAACGTTAAAATTACGACTCTTGTAATAGCAAAATAATCTATTTATGTGCACAAAAGACAACTTTAAATATCAAAAGTTTTCTCAAGATTCCAAAAATTTGAAGATCAAGCTAGAAGAACTCCTAGTTTTGGAAGCTTCAATCAACTAAGTTAGAAAAATATCAACCCCTACATATTCAAGTCTAGGACTTAGATGGGTTCTAAAGGTTGGACTCAACAAGCCCATAAATGGTTGAGTTGTTGATGCTCTCCTCTCTCAACAAGCCACAAGAAAAGGCCGCAATGAAAGAGCTGGTCTAATGACTAATGACAAGCCATCACAGTCAAAACTTGAGTAGGTTCTAAAGGTCGACTCAACAAGCCCATAAATGGTCGACGCTCTCCTCACAACAAGCCACAAGAAGTAGTGAAAGAGCCCCCCATCAATACAATGACGGTAGTATTCCCAAACCAAATCCAGCTTAGTGACTACAAGCAACCAAAATTCAAGAGATCTTTCCGCTTGATCGAGGACCAAGATAATCTGAGGAAACTCTCAATTAGCTCAAATCAACCTATATTTAGTAAGGTGATATTCAAATGATCAATCAAAGCACAAAGCACAAATCAAATTCCCTCATCAAGTTTGTAAAGTAAGAAAGCGGACCAGCGATTTAGTTCACACAAAGGCAATGGGGACAAAAAATTTCATGGTTATTTAGTCTATTAAAGCACACATTGCTAGTGATAACTCAACATTGACTTAATATGAGCCGGAAGGCTAGGTCAACTATAAACCCTTCAATGAGCACAGGACTTTCACACAAGTCCATATGGACAAATCGGTCAATCCTCAATCAATCAAATCAAGCTAAGACGTAAGGAATGTCAAATCTCAAAGTAAATAAACCAATTCCTCTATCCAACCCGATCAAGCAAGAAGCTAGGGTCAGAGGAAATCTAAATCTATAAAGACACAAAAGAAGAAGCTCTTCAGTGAACCCATTGAAGTTCGAAATAATCCAAGTTCTATAACCAAAGGGTCAACAATTTTCAACAAATCGCTCCATGCATGAATCACATTTGTTGAGGGGCATTTGTTGACCTTTATATATATAAGTTGAGTCAAGCTCACAAGTTGAATTGACGGACTTGAAGTGCGGACACAAATGACTCAAAATGCACCGACGTTAAAAAAAATGATCAAAATGACCTCGATCGATGAGCGACTTCACCATCGCAGCTTAAAATAGAATATAAATATGTACAACTTGATGATCAACTGATCAAGTGGTCGAGTCGTCAACATGCTTACACGTATATCGAGATTATGAGGCACCGATGTAAATCAAACAACCTCCGTTCATGAAATTGATCATGATGTTTGCTCCAAAATGTTGAATCTATCAAATGAGACTATTGCGTGCTCAATTTGGATGAGTTTATATTAACGCCGAAGCAATAATACATATTTTGAATTGAAAGTGACCTAATGTCGAGCGAAACGATCCGTTGTCTCTATT
This sequence comes from Cymbidium sinense, assembly GCA_021442155.1. Lineage (NCBI taxonomy): Eukaryota > Viridiplantae > Streptophyta > Magnoliopsida > Asparagales > Orchidaceae > Cymbidium > Cymbidium sinense. Next base: position 148,473,123 of record CM038221.1, read on the forward strand.
ACATCATTACATTAGAGTGCCAAAATTACCTATAGACATCCAATTTGTCTAAGGTTGTTGCACTTAAAATTTCATCAAAATTAGTATGCATTTGAGATAAATCCATCTAATTATCTCTTAATCTTGGCTTGAAACTTGCCCATCCCAATACCTCTACCTCCCATTCGACTAATAAGAAGCTGCCACATCATCTATTCCATGTGGGAACGACTGAACCTTTTTTTTATGCCTTGTCCATCCCTGTGGCAAAGAAAAAAAAAGAAACGAAAATTTTTTTTCCAATTCCTTATCCCTCTCGAGCTGTCCATCTCTTTCTTTGCATAGCCGCACGCGGGTCTGGATTTTCTTCGGTCAATCGCATGAGTCCATCCAATGCTAATCTCTCTCTTCGCCCAATGGAAGACGCTAACAACCAGATGTTGAAGGATGCAGAGCGATCCTCTGCAGCCTTTTGGCCATCGGCCCGGCGATGATATCTATGGCCGTTGAATCTGACGAAGCCCAGCTTGAGATGATACCCTCCTTATTACTTCCAACATGGGGGCTTCGATTAAGGAGATCTCGGTGCTCTTGCATCTCGAAGCCGGAGCAGGAGGACCAATCGTCGGGTCCAGCTGTTGTGACCCGTCATAGTCCCTCCACTCCTCTCGACTTTGGCGGCACTTACTTGCCTTCAACAAGCGACATCGATGATGCTCCTTCCCTGTCGGCTATGCCAATGACCAATCACCGCCACGTCGGTGACTCCTCTGTCCCTTTCTGTGATGTCGAACAGAAGTTTCCGATTAGCACGGCCGGGCAGTCGCCGTTGGTTGGGGTGACAATCTCTTCATCGGAGCCCTCTTCAAGAAGCTATCTGTACTCGTGAGGAACAAATCTTAAATATGATTAAAGAAGAGTATTAATAAGCTTAAGTTAAATTTAAATGAAAAATGATGAATCCAAGCCAAACTTACTCACAAAAAAAATTCTAAAGGTCCTTAAATAAGAATGAGTCTATAACCTTTTTAACGATCATGAGCTAAGTTTTATTGAAATTTAGTGTTGACCATATGTATGTCAGCAATAAGTTGAATTTGATGGACTTCAAAAATCGGCTCAAAATGCATGTCACCAAAATGGTTGAAACGACCTCGATCAAACGACTGCATTGAATGTCAAAATTGATCAGAATATAAATATTGTAAAATCTAATGAGTAATCAATTAAGCGCTCGAGCTATTAATGTGTCAACATGTATATTAGGGAAGTTCTACGATGTCCAAACGATCGGAGGAAGTAGTCAACAATCGGCAAGGATCCTTATCGCCAACACATGGGTTCATCTAAGAAATCCTTGTATCTAGGGTCGTGTTTGTCTAAGGAGATAATTTTAAGTCTACCTTAGGGCTTTTGCCCATTAAGTATGCCCTATGGTTCACAACTCAAAGCGGAGCCATTGGAGAGCATACGGGCTACAGTCATGATCGTAATATAATGGTGTCATTTAGCAACAACCACCCGGTCAGAGGACTTTGATCGTAACATCATCATGGGTGGAGCCTACTAGCCAAACCACGCAATGGAGGACACGGCCACGCCTTCGGCATGAGATTTGAGAGTAAACATAGTGTACTTGATATGACTTTTCCTTTCTTTGAGTTTTCTTAATTTGTTACCTTCGACAAATAATTGAATGGTGAATTGGATTTTGTTCTAAAAATAAATCGGAATCACATCCTCGACAATAAATTTAAGCATTCAATATAGTGCAATATTTATAAGAATTTAGACACTTTTATTTCGAAGTTATGCGATTGATTTCGATTACTTAATTTGATTTGAAAAATTGATTAATTTGAATATGTTTAAGAGTTTTAGATCCTGCTAACTCTATTTAGCTGCTAACAGAGGATTAGATCTACTGTCACCTAACGAAATCAATTTTTCAGACATTTCACTAATTTGAAACTCATATTATAAATTTTTAGATTTTGTTAACCCGGACCCAGTCCTAAGACTAAATCGGGAAGCAACCCACGCTCCGCACTTGAATTGAATTTAGTATGTAATAGTATGCGGGTATCTGTATCTAATTAATGCGTCTTTTGTTCACTTGTACAAAGTGTTGTGAATCCTAAGACATTTGACTCTTATTCAATTAATTGAAATATTTGCTTTTGCATTTAGTTTTGAATTCATTGAATTCTTAAACTTTAATAAGTCTCACTAATGTTTATTGATGAGCTCACAAAATCATCACTAATCTCATCTTAAATTCATCCAATCCATCAAGTGCAACTCAAGTGCTTATTGAAAGGCTTTACACATCTTCATTGACAAGCTAATTTATTTTATTTTCTTGCTTCTATGTGAACTATGATGAGCCTTCAAGTTCTTAATAAATTCATCATTTTTTTTATTTAAGTTTTTAAGCTTATTATTTTAATCATATTTAAGCTTTGTGTCAATCCAAATTTTGGTCTCCGGCCTTCCCCACATGGGGGCATTGGGGTATTCCTTCCTTGATCTGATAACTGCGATACTAACTCTGATCTTCTAAATCTTATGTAAAAGAGCATATATGTAGGTTTATTTTTAATTTATCATTTTCAAATAAGTTCAATTTATGCTCATCAACACTTTTATTTGTTTTAAGTCTCTAAGTCAAAATTAACAGTCTCGATCGTCCCCAGAGGGCATCGGGGGGCTATTCGACCTTTTCACGTCTGGCGTAATATAATGGGTTCTTGCGACTCGATCATGATCTTCAAACATGTCAGCTCTACTGAGCATAACAAGGTCTTCAATCACCTAGATGAAATCACATATATCATATTTGTATACATTCAGACATTTATACAATGCGAGCAGCCTGACAGCATTCATCTCAGCTTTTATGTGGTTTGCACACCAATTCTTGTTGCCGCCACATCCTTCTCTCTGGTTTTGGTATGTTCTCTGCGAAATATATTGTTGATCCTCTTGCTCATAGTCTCTCAAACTATAGTCTTCCGCATTCTCTAGTATTCGCTGATCTTGTTGTAGTGAAATATCATCTCCAGTAGTATGATCAGAATTGTCTGCCTCATCCTTCTGAAGTTCATATGCAGAGCCAGATTGAACGGAAATGAATTCCATAATATGAATATCTTCTTGTTCATCCTCATGCACTATGTCACTCTGACTATCTAGCACAGGCTGCTCACTAGGTTCAGAAACTAGTATTTGGCAAGTAGCATTGTACTTGCTCACTGCGTCAGCAACATCAACTGGAGCTTTCAGCTCAGGGGTGGTCGTGTAATAGTCTGAAGCCATAATCTTGTTTAGCTTTTCTGTTAGGCCAGCATAGGTAACAGAGGATCCTCGAGCAATTGGTTTCTGGGCTCTCTGTAGCCAAAGTTTAGGGTGTTGAATGCAGCCCTCGAGTGCGCTCCGGTGAGATATCCCAGAATAGGGTGCTTGATGTAACCAGCTCTCCGAGAGTTTAAATCATATCGAGATCTTTCTCCCTGAGCAACTCAGTGGACTCGTTCGTGACATAATCGTATGTCAGGCAGCACCTGAGCTCATGGATCCTCGTCAGCATCATCGATGTGAACTCGCTCTGGGGCTTCACGTCGAAGAGACAACCAAAGTAGAGCAGCGCAACCAAACCATCTAAGGCGTTATCAATCGATGAAGAAGCATTCTCTGCCGCCACCGGTAAGAGTTTAGGGTTAACCTAGGATGAACAGGAGGCCGCGAGAGTGAGTTCCTCCTGGACGGCAACAACGAGCGGCAGCCGAAGCTGGTCGTACTAAGTGATAAGGCCCATAACGCCAGGCTTTGACCGAAGAACTTCTTCCTGCTCCTTGTTCAAGGTTTTTTTTGTGCCAGGCTAGCCTCCATCTGAATAATTCGATTATGCTTCTTGCGCAATGCGTGTAGGCGCTTATTCATCAGACTTAGAACCGGCCCTTCAGACGCTGCCGACGTCGTCGCCGTCGCCGTGCCTCCGAACCTGAAGGTGATGGAACCAACGCCATTATAACAGCAGACTCGACGATCTCCCTAGCGAGAACCTCTCTCAGCAATGGGGCGACGGTATCTGTAGAGCTACCGAGGAGGGATTATAATTGGAGAAGGCTGAGAGGATTTTTGGGAGGTGAAGAGTGCTCAGATTTTTTTGTTCCTATAGCCGACACCAAGCGACCATCCTCATCAACCTTCTCCTTCTCCTTGTTGGAGGGAATTGCATGCAGCACCTTGGGGCAGGCCAACTAAGACCTCAAGGCCGTAATCTTCAGTAACCTGCTGCATAAGACTATTGACCTCAGTCTCAGGAGTAGAAAGGCTAGTAGATCCAGCCATGGCACCGTCCATGAACTCAGCCTGAACCTCCATGTTGACGAACTGATGCTCGAACTGGTCCATGGGTCTCCAACATATTCTGAAGATTACCGGTGGCGACAGCTGAATCAAGGGACTTAATGATGGAACCCATGGACTTTCCAATGACATCTTCTCCTGGGTTTCGAGGCGATAACGATCGATAATGTTTATTAGAAACTTCAAAAAAAAAAAAAAAAAATAAATAAATAAATAAATAATAATCTAAATAATTGAACAAGATCTACACTTTCACAACATTTCGCGTTTTATGACAAAGAGATGAATTAATTCTTGGACATAAGAACTAAAGATTTAAAGTGCAAATTTTAATGTCGAAAAGAAAATTGGAATCAATTAAATATTAAAAAATCTAATAAGATATCATATATAACATTTTCTATCCATTGAAATTACATCATACAAGCAAACGAAGCGTTAATTAAGGCATTCTTAGATACAATTTATGTGCTCGACATAAAGATTTAAAGTGTAAATTTAATGTCTAAAAAAGGCGCAAATTGGAATCAATTAAATATTAATCGAAAAATTTAATAAGATATTAATCAATCTATAACATCTTCTACGCCACCGGATTCACAACATATCATACAACAAAATGTTAATTAAGGCATTCTAGATACACCGCATATGCTCACATAAAGAATTAAAGTGCAAATTTTAATATTCAAAAGAAAGCTAAATTGGAATCAATTAAATATTAATCTAAAAAAAAATCTAATTAGATTAATCTATAACATCTTCACGCGAATCATATCATACAAGCAACAATAATTAAGGCATTCTTAGATACACCGCATGCTTCATAAAGATTTAAAGTGCAAATTTTAATGTCTGAAAAGGCTAAATTAGAATCAATTAAATATTAATCTGAAAAATCTAATAAGATATCAGATCAATCTATAACAAATTCTAATGCCACCGGATTCGTAACATATCATACAAGCGAACATAAGGCGTTAATTAAAGATTCAATTAAACTCTTGCACACTTTATAAAGCATGATCAAAACTCAAATTTAATACCTCGAAAGTGTGTAAGCATTCTTATGGGCCCCAACCCTATGAATGCTTAAACTCTTATGCTGCGATCGCATGGGTTGATTCCCCAATTAGTCTTAGGGTGGTGGGTTAACAAAATCTAAAAATCTATTATAAGAATTTCAACTTATTTAAATATTTGCTAATTCTATCATGTGAGTAGATCGATCCTCAGAGCTAAACAAAGTCGAAATGATCTAAAGTTCTCAAATATATTTGATTCAATCAATAAACCACCCCGATGATAGCTGCGTTGAATGAAGATTTCAACCGAGGGGATACTTACCATCAAAATGTGCTTGCAAGCTCGAATTAATCAAAATAAATTATCAATGCAAATATTAATATAATTTTGCTCCACATACATACGAATTCAAAATATCATACAAAACGTAATGCGTTAATTAAGACTTCAATTGAACTCTTACATATTATAAAGTATGGTTAAACTCAAATTTAATACCTCAAAAGTGTACAAGTATTCTAATACACCGATGGACCACGACACTACTGAATGCTTAAACTTCGATTATGGATCGATTCTGGGTTTAGAGTGCAGGTTAACAAAATCTAAAATCTATTATAAATTTCAACTTAGTAAAATACTTGAGAAGCTAATTCTATCATGTGATAGTAAGAGATTCCTCTGCTAAACCGAAAAGCGTGATCTAAAGTTCTCAAATATATTTGATTCAATCAATAAAACCAATGATGGTCGTGTTAAATGAAAATTTTAACCGGAGGGATACTTCAATCAAAATATGATTATAATTTTAAATTAATTTAGATTGAATATCAATAAATGAAAATTTAAAATATCGTTAAGCTACAAATATCTAAATGAAATTCAATCAAAAAGCTTAAATCAAACTCCATTTAATTCACCTTTCGCAATAGTTTGTTGGAGAAATTAAGAAAACCCTAACAAAGGAGCCAAAGTCAAATCAAGTACATGTTTACTCTCAATACTCAGGATGGCATGTGTCCCATGCGATGGTGGCATGTGTCCTCATCATGGTTGTCGCCAAATGGATTATATTATGATGGTCCTCACCTATCTTTTGAGTTGTGTGCCATAGATGTCAAAAAAATTTCTGGTTATAGGTTCTTGGACAACAATGTATATGTTGTTGATGATAAGGATCCTTGGTCGGGTTAAAACCTCCTCATTAGTAGAGTGACGGGATGATGGAACCATGGGATCTATGTCTTACCCCCAAACTTTAAGTTAAATATAATGAATTTCATGAATTCTAAAACTCACATGTCTCTTATCTATGGCCTTTCTCCTAATACTCTCGAGATTAATATCTCTTTCTCTCTACACTAAAACCAAAATTCTAAAAATTCTCTAAAAAAAACTCTAAATATTTATCTCTAATTATTAATTAACTATATCTTGCCATAGAAACGAACCATCTAAAATCCTCACCAAAATGAGGGCTAAATCTCTGAGTGTCTTATTTACTATTCCATCTTTCTAAAATAGCTAAATCATTCTCTTCATCGAGATGGTGTAATTTTTGAGCCCACATAGCATGTTGTATAAATAAAAGCCTTGCATTGTAGTGTGGTATGTTTTGCTACATTTAGTGTGCCATTTCTACTTCAATAATTAAGAATCTTGTACTAATTTGTGGAGCTCATATTATTTTCCTTATGAAATTGTTATTATTTACATGACATCTTTTGTTGTTGATGAAGATATCTTCCTGACACCATTGATGTTCGGAAAAGAAAGATCATCGTGATGCGATTGCTAGATGAACCGCTAAAATTCAACCCTTCGCTTTCTTCACTCTGTAATTGTCTTCCAAATTGTTTAGAAGAAGATTAATTGTTACCATATGTATTTTATGTCTCCTTATTAGGTGTGATTGCTTCTATTTTGTTTGCACTTCGCTTTATTGTGTGTTTGTATTTGTAGATATTGCATAAGAAATTGATTACTTAAAATCTTAAATTAACTGGATTTAGATGGATATATAAATACGATAGTTGGTTTTAGTGATTTGGGTACTATAGTTTCTATAATTTCAAATTTTATTATTCTTGATATATTAAAAAACTATCAGCAATCAAATTAAATAAATAAATTACTTCTCTTTCTTCCTAGATTGAGTGATGCTTCTTTTGAATTTTTTCTCTTTTAATTCTAAAAGATGAAATTATTTTCATTTTGATGAAAGGATAATTTTATACTTAATACCAAATGTCTCCTCTTTCGTGGAAGATCATCCATATTGAACTCTCTCAAAGTTTTTTTTTTAATAAGATTTGATGGAATGTTAACTATCTTTTCATAAATGGATATATTGCCTCTTAGATTCAATATCAAAACAAAAATATGTTGTTAGATGGTTAATTATCAAAATGAAGCATTAATTTAACTTAAAAGGCTAATTTGCTCATTGCATATTGCACTCTGTGGGCTCCAAAAATTGGTCACCGTCCTCTCAATTAAGAGAGTAGATTAAATGTTGATAAAATTTTCAAGGCAGATGAAATAGTAGACAAGACATTACCTAGAGATTTCACCCTCATTTTGTAAGGACTTTAGATCTGGTTCGAGGTTTTCTATAGGCGCAAGTACCTATCGGTAATTATCCCTCACAATGCTGAGAGAGAACTTTTAATTAAGGCTAGTCAGAAAATCACTAATTACATAGCATGTAGTAGCAGGATGTGGAGTATAAAATTATGAATTTATAAAATTCATCATATCAGCTTAAAGTGGATGGTTGGGGGAACGATGATGCGTCCAATCAAGATCACATGGTTCCGTCATCCAGAGCTATCATGGTCCCTAGTCTACTTAGTTAGAGGAGGTAGTCAACCCAACCTAAGAGAAGGATCCTTGTCAGCCGCCATGGGTCATGTCATCCAAGGAGACCTGGGGTGGTGTTTGTCTAAGGAGACAAGCTTATGTCCACCTTAGCATATGATTTTTTTCCCTATCAAGTATAGTTCATAACTCAACTCAAGTATTGGGAGCATACGGGTTGATCGTGGCGTAATATAATGGTGTCATTTGGCGGCAACCACCCAATCAAAGAACTCTAGTCCAATCATCATATGTGGAGCCTACTAGCCAAATCGCTGAGGACATGAACCACGTCCTTATTGACATGAGATTGATTGAGTGAATATAGAAATACTTGACTTGACATTGGCTCCTTTATGAACTAGAGTTTTCTTAATTTTCCACCTTCACCAAATAATAATGGAATGTGAATTGAATTTTGCTTTAAGTTTTTTGATTGATGATTTTCATTTAGTCATTTTGAGCTTAATAATTCATCAAATTTTTTTTATTTGGATTGATACTTAATTTAAGTTAATTTGTTGTGAAATTACAATCACATTTTGGTAAAAGTATCCCCATGGTTGAAATCTCCATTCAACATTGCCATCATAGGATATGAATGATTTGAGCATTCACATTGTAATTTGCTAATTTCATTTTCAAGATAGAATCCCACCGATTGAAATCTACAATCAGCACAATCATCACTAGGGTAGATCTTGCCAACTCTGCTCTTTTGTTAGCAGATGATCGAGTCTACAACTTGTATTTAGAAATTTGAATTTGAGATACAATGATTTTAAAATCTTAACAATAGTAATTCCCCTTTGAAATCTACCACCACGTCATCGGGAAGACCTCAACTCTACTTGTTTGTTGTCAGATGTGGTCTATGACTAAAATTTGCAATCTTATTTTTCATACCAAATTAGAGAATTTAGGATTTTAAATAAGAAATTCTTCTATTAAGACCTTTGATGGTCATATGTAAATGTAAAAATCAAGTCATCTTTTAATAATTGAACATTTGATTTACAACCAATCTTATCAACTTTGACCCTAATAAGATGGAGGATTAGATTGATTAAGTGGGACTTATGACTTCACCATATAGATAAAGCATCTCATGGAACCCTTCCAATTGAAATCTACATTTAGCGTAATCATCATTAGTACTGCTATTCATTTGTTAACAAAGGATCTATAACTTGTATTTATGAATTTGGATTTGAGGTGATTTAACATAAATACTTTGAAAATGTAGATAATAATAATCCCCTCTGGTTAGATTCTATAATCAACACAACCATCACTAGGGAGAGTTTGATCATAAAATTTCTCTATTTAGAACTTTGATGTGTAAATGTATAAATTAAATTTTCTTTTTGGTGATTGAACATTAGATTTAGAATCGATCCTATCAACTCCTATTTTGCAAAGATGATTAGATTGATTAAGTGAGACTTATGACTTCACCATATAGATAAGCAGCCGCAATTCAATTTCAATTTCATTGAATTTTGTGCAATCTATACATGCTTTTGCAATTAAGGCTATGCCTAAGACACTCCTCATGAAATATGTAAGTCAATTGAGAGTACTTACACAATTCTTAAAGAATTTGAATTTATATCATCTTATTATATACAAAAATTTTGAAGCAGTAAGTAGAAGTTTGATTGCCTCATAATGCATATAAATTTTAATTTCATTTGAGCATAATTGACTACTCGTGCACATTTTAGCTAAATCTACATGAAGCTTACATCGAAATGCGTGCAAACTTCATTTCCATAAGCTTGCACGCGATTTTTCGTGCATTTTACTTGATGTATTAGCTTTATAATCATGTAAGACTCATCTCCTTATAATATTTACATGCATCTTGGTGTGATATACTTGTATGTATAGTTTCTTTGGAGTAAGTATCTTAAAATCGACTTGATATGGATGTCTATTTAATATATTGAGCTTTAGGTTTGATAACCTCATTTCATGGTCATTTAAGGTTCTCTTAATCATCTCAAAATAGATTGTTAAACAATCGATATTCAACAAAAGTTGCATTCGTTAGAAGCTATCGGTTTAGTAGAAGAGTTATTGAGTTCAATTCCACTTTGCTTCAAGCCCAATTGAGTCTCATTTGTGTATAGATTCAAGAGATCTCAATGTCATCGCAAATTTCATTTAAATTTTATTCTAATATGTTTTTTGCAAGTTCATTTTTTGTTTGAGAATTTTGTATTTTAATTTAATATCAATTTTGACTTCAAGTGTCTTTTATTGTCCATTGTTAATCCAAATTCTGACGAAATTTTGGCAACACCTCCATAGCTAGGGAGATTTCTACCAAAGCGAGGCCTGCCCACCCATCTAAAAAAATGTGCATGGGTGGTATTTTGCAATACCACGGCTATATAAGCTCCAACCTACTCGTTTAAAGAGGCGCGCATCAGCTATTCAAATACCTGCACAACGTGAAACACATAAACAAATACATTCATGTATATACACATCATGTTATACCTTTCCAAAGAGTAACACAAGACAATGAAATATGGCAAAATTTTCTTTTCTTGAAAAAATTTAAGTAAAATTTATTATTTTTTCTATATTTGTGGAAGTGGTTCGGGTAGAGGAAGAATTATGGAGAAGAGTTAACTCTTAGGCTTGCAAGTGCGAAATAGAGGAGGACATGGGGAGATAGATGAATCAAGTTGCTACCATTCAGTTCACTCTGAGTACAAAAGGAATCCAAACCATAACTTTGTCGAATGTCGGATGTCTTGTGATGATTAGCTCACAAATGAAGTGTTCAACCTGGGGAGAAAGAAGTGAGATAAAGGGACAAACCTTTATTTGCCCGGTGGTTCATGTACAAGATGTCCATGAGGGGATCGGCCTTGAGGTGGTTTGCGATGTGGGGCTCATCAACGAGAGATAGAGAGTCGTTGGCTCGTGTGGCGGAGTGGATAGGGAGACAGGCAAGGAGGGAAGGTGTTACAACCAAAGCTCGCTTTCTTGGCGTTGATGGCAAGGGAGGAACCATGGGGTTCGAATTAGTACCAGTGAGGAGGAGGATCGGGTTCGTGAGGGAAGGTCGAATGGATCACTGCTTCATGGAGTCTTGGGAGATAGGATGGGTAGAGTTGCTCATTCGATTATTGTGCTTGCATCGCTGGGGGGAAGGAATGAATGGGTAGCCGCTCAATTTTGGAAGCTCCAACCGAGAGCTCTGTGCGTCGCGTGTGGTATAGTATTAGGGCCAGCTGGAGTCCCCTTAGGGTTAGATATTAAGATGTATATATAGGCCTTTTTATTTGAGTGCTTAATTGATCCTAATATGAACTTTTATGGCAGAATTATTATATGGCCAATATATATATTGATTCTAGGTTATTTCATTATTACGGATGCAACAACGAAGTCATTTCATGATCATAGACTGTTTGGTTCAAGTCGGCGTCGAATCAGATCAATTTCAGTTCAAAATTGCGCGTCGTCGCTTCTAATGGCTCGATATTTATGTAGACTCATCCAAATTGAACGCAAATAGTCTCATTTGATAGATTTTTATGTTTTGACATTTTGATGCTAATGACATGATCAATTTTATGAATGGAGTCATTTAGGCATCCTAGCTTCCCAATCTCGACATGCACATAGGCATCGATTTTTCTTCTTAATCGGTTGGCTGAATTGTGCAATATATTTATTCTAATTTATTTTGATATTTGAACATGATGGCTAAGTTCATTCATCGATCATAAGTTAATTGATTTTGGCGATGCATTTAGTGCATTTCAATATATTCATGCTCATTCAAATTCACGTAGATAGTCTCATTTGATATATTTTGATATTTTAAAGCTAACGACACCATCAATTTTATGAACATAGATCATTTGTGCATCATCGCAGCCTCTCGACTTTGATATACACGTAGGCGCATTGATGGCTCGACTTCTTGATCGGTTGATCGTCAGATTGTGCAATATGTATATTTCAGTCAATTTTGATATTCTGAATGTGACAAAAAAGTTTGTTCATCGATTGGAGATCATTTTGACTATTTTTTGGTGATGTCTGGTGCATTTTAGCCTCGATTTGTGAGCTATTGTGAAGTCCATCGAATTTGGCTCGTGAGCTCGACTCGACTTATGGCGCTTGCATGGAGGTCAACACACCCTTGATATATAAGCAATGAAAACAACAACTTTCAATCGAGGCATTTATGGAATGCATCGCACTTCATAGTTTCTTTAAGAATCTCTCTCAAGTTTTACTCAAAATCTCTCTCTAGATATCTCTCAAAATCTCTAAAATTTTCAATTGAAACACCTTTAGATTCATCTCAAAATCTCTTTTTTAGATTTCTCTTCAATTTATTTTATAAATATAATGGATCCTTTTAAATTTTGATTCTCTTTTGCACTCAAACTCTTGCACCAAATGTCTTAGGATTCTATCTTTTTCATTGATGGTATAAGTTCATTGGCCAATAAAGCAAGGTTGGCTCATTATGAAGATAAAGCATAAGTTGGGTGTGATTCCAAAATATAATACCACTCATCTTGACTTAGTACTAACAAATAAGGCTCAATATCTAAACTATTTGAAGTGACATGAGATAGCAAAGAAGTCAAAGGCCATCAACTTCTATTACTAATGATCCATAATAATCTAGCTTGTCCTATTGATGTCCATAGTATACTTTACTATATAAATGCCTTTATAATGGGTGTATCTCAACCTTATATGTGGCACATCATTAGCTTGATGGACTTTACAAGTACTTGGGAAATCTTTCTTAGTTTAGTGGAATTCATTATATACTTGAGGAAGCACTTATTGATCTTGTGAGATTTTCATCATGGCCTAAATATTTTCTCAAAGGTACAAAATTCAAGGAGTCTAATTGCACATTCATTATAACATTCAATATATAACCAATCTTAGAGGAATGCTTGCCTGAAAAGTTTATATCCCTTTATCTTGACTCTTAAAAGGGACCACTAATCTCGATAATGATGCATATACTTACAAGAGTGTGATGTTCTTGTATAAATTTTATGACACTATTACATGTCACATTCTCATCAACACTCTTAAAGGTTTTATGCATATATTGTTCAACTTCTTACATCCCTTTAATATTAACTGTATCGAGGCTTTGTTCTACTCTTTTGCTCACATTTTGTAGCAATGAAGAGATTGGCTACGAACTCTTATTCTTGCTTCTATATTCAAAAGAATAAAAGGGAATCACTATGACTTTCGTCATAATTTCAAGAGGGTTACCCATGAAGTCACTTGTAATGACATGAACATGGGGCAACTTTCACTATGGGGAACCTTTTGAACCATTTTAAACTTTTTCTTTCTAAAACCTTCTCGATTATGGAGGGCTTACTGACATGAAGCTCAAAATTTATCAATATTGAGGAGCATATGATTCTTGCAAAATAGCTTAGGTTTAAAGTATCTTACTAATGAGAAATGATATAGAATGTTAAAACATACCAAAATAAAATGAAAGTTAGGAGAAGCTTTGATAAAGATGAGCCTGCAATGAAATCTTCTTCCAAAAGGTGGGTTTCCTCAAAGTAAAGGTTAGCCGTTAAAAGGCCTATGTCAAAATGCCTAAATTTATTAGGTCATAAGCATATGAATTTTATAACAATAAAAACCCTGATTAGGATGTTGACTCTTGCCTATGATTGATCCCTCACACAAATTTATTGAAAGCCAATATCTCATAGGTTGGATAGATAAATTCATTTTGGTATTTTAGTTTCTTTAATGTTCAAGGCCCAATCTCTTGGATTTTCATTAGGGTGTTGTATTTGATTTTAACATATTAGTTTTTTTAATGATAATTTGACCTAAGCATGTGCATCATGCTCTGTAATTTTCTCATGATTGAAAATTTCTATGCTTTAGAAAAAATGAAGATATTGATTCTTACTCAAATGACAAATAGCACTAAAATTGAGGTGCCTAGTCATATATTGGTTTTTGTGATTAATATATTTGGTTGATCACATTGATTATATATGGCTAAATAATTATCTTTATTGGGGTAGAGGGCGAATCAACCATAAGTTTCATGGGAGTCAAAATTTCTATGTTATGACAAAGGACAAAAAAAAAGGGGTGTGTGTGTGTGTGGGAATTAAAAATTGAGAGGGGCTTTTGTGCTTTCCTACTATCTACACTATCAATCAATATACTTGATACAAATGTGATTAAATTTACTCACATTATTTAAAGAAGCACAATTAGAATTTGTGCATCCAACTATTCTAAAAAAAATATAACCGATGAACAAGTTGTGGGCTCTAAAATTTACCACTCTTAATGAAGAGTGATTTAATGTGTAAATTTTCAGAAGGCAGATGAAATAGTAGATAAGACACTACTCAAAGATTTCATCTTCATTTTGTGGTTTCAGGTTTCCTATAGGCGCAAGCACCTATAGTTAATTACCCTTCCCAATACTGAAAGAGAACTTTCGATTAAGGTTAGTCGTTAGATTGCAAAAACACGATAGCGTATAGCGACATATAGCTATAAAATTTAGGTTCATGTAATTCATCATTATTTAACTTAAAGTCGATGGTTGGGAATGATGATGACGCATCAAGATCCCATGGTTCTATCATCCCTGTGACCCCTAGTCTACTTAATCGAGGAGGTAGTCGACATAACTAAAGGATTCTTGTTAGCCATGTCGGAACTTTGTAGACTTAGGGTGGAGTTTGTCTGAGGGGACAAATGCAAGTCAACCTTAGCTAATAGAGGGATTTTTTCTCAAATAAATACATTCTATATTTCACAGCTCAAAGAACAAAGCCATTGGGGAACATATGGGCTACGATCGTGACTGTAATTTAGTGGTGTCATTTTGCGACAAGCCACTCGGTCAGAGGGCTCTAATCGTAACCGTCATTTATATGGTATCATTTTGGGACAAAACTATATGGATAGAGGACATGGGCCACGTCCTTATGAGCTTAAGATTATTTTAGCATGAAAAAAGTTATGTATTTGATTTGATATTAGCTCTTTGTAAGCAAAATTTTTTTTTAATTTATCACCCTCGACAAATGATTGTGGATGGGTAGATGGATTTTACTTTAAATTTAAATAATTAATTTTATTTAATTTATATTTTTAATTTGAATATTTGATTATTTTATAATTGATTTGAATTTGAATATATAAAGATTGATAAACCATTAAACCTTAGTTATAGCCTGCATGACTATTGTTGGCTAATAGATCATGTCAACTTTGCCTCTTTTCTACAGAGGATCAGATTTAAATTCTCAAGATTTATAATTATCTAAACCTTGTCAACTGTAGCTTGAGCGTAAAGGATTGGGTTTGAGACTTTTCACTTGGGAGCTTGAACTTGAGAAGCCATGTCAATGAGTTTATTTTTTTTATAATTGTATGACATAATTAGGTTCTCAGATTTTATTAAATTAAATTTTTTATAATATCATATTTGGATTTTTAGGTTTTGTTAATCTAGATCTGGTCCTAAGACCAAGCTAGGAATCAACCCGCACAGCTTCCTCAAACACTAAGTTTAAGCATTCAATGTAGTGTTGGGGCCCATGCAGGTTTTTTCTTTCAATTCAAGTGTTCATATGAACTTTTGAATAATTTAATATATTTTGATATCAACGATTTGATAGGAATTCTGGAATACTTGAACTGAATTAGGAGTTTATCTTATGATACATGCATATCAAGTTAAATTCATTTGGATATTTATATGACTTTTAAAAAAATATCCAAATTAAATTTAATAAATACCTTATGAAGCATGTGGGGTTTATTTAGAACTGAAATTAATGTCTTCTATTTGCTTATACAATGTGTTACAAATCCGGTGGTGCTATTATTTTAGACTTATATTGCATTCAAATCATTGCATTCTTTCTTGCATTTAAATTATTAATGAGCTAAATGTAAGCAAGATAGTTATTTAGCTCACACTCAAGAAAGAACAATTGAGTTTCGCAAAGCGTCTTGCAACTCAACTCTCTCTCTTTTATATCATGCTAGCTTTCAAGGTTGTTAAAAGCTTCCTATGATCCAATTGTATGTTTAACTGAATTTTTCTTCATATCATTTAAAGTGAGATATTATAGGAGGTGCACCCAAATTTATTGACGAGCTGTTAATTTATTGTGAGTCTCATTTAAAATTTATAAATTATTTTTTTATTATGTAATATGAGTTATAAAACATGATGTATGTGCACATCTAAAAGTCTTGGCTATCCTCATCCTAAACAAACTACTCCACCATAAATCATTGTTGCATAAGATACAACATAATCCAATCATTCATTAAGGAGCTTTAGTAATGCTTGCCAACATGTTACTTAGCTTTGCCATAGGTCTCTTATGAATCTCATTCGATTTCTTCTCTCTTTTTTTAAACATGACACTCAACAAATTTTCCATGATTTTAGTTTTACATTGAAATGCAAAGTCAGATAGACCTTGAAAGTGTAGCATTCATGACTATCAACAAGTCATCAAGTTATGCTTGTGAGTAAGCTATTGAATCTTTCATAGTCATTTATTTTGAGTTTGAATCAATCTAGCTCTTTTAATATATAATATTATTTGAATCCTCACAAAGTTTTATTCATGCTCATCCAAACATCATCGCATTTCATATAAGTCTTTGCATATGATATCAAAGTCTTCTATGAATATTACTTGTGTTTAATAATGAGCTTTCAAATCCTTTATATGTACTATATAGGTTCTACTTATGCTTAATTTTATTCTTCATTCTCCACTTCATTCAGTCTATAAGATAGCACAAATATTTGTTGGAGGTTTTCACTTGTATCCTTTAGCAAGCATTCAAACTTATTGTAAATATGATTCTGTTCTTTTGATTTCACCTATTTGAGGGTTGTAGAGTGTATATCCAATAATATTAATACTCATTGGCTATCGATCATGTTCTTATTTGTAGGTGATTTTCCAAGTCCTTTGTGATCCAAATTTGCCTTTAATCTTTGTTTAAAGATGATCTTTCAAGCTTATTATACACTATTTTCTTTATAAGCTTCATTTGAATTCTATTATTACTCATATGCGAGCTATTGGGTCCCATGTCAATTTTAATTTTGGCAGCCTCCTGGCGTCATCCCCGCATAGGGGGCTACTTCGGGAGTCTGGGCCTGCTTATCGCATTACAAAGAGCATGTATAATAGGTATAAACCATGGCCTAAGTCTTTATTTTCTCTACCATGCTATAAAGAGCGTGCATAGGTTACTTGCACAAAAAAATCATGTACTTTTCCCCATCACGTCATGTCCCTGAGTTTTCCCATCGCGCACAAGATCATGCGGGTTTATTTCGTCATGCCAAACGCACTGCATACAGGATTTGAGTAGGATTTAGTTTACATCATGCCAAACAACAAAGAACTATAGTTCTAAATTCTATAGAACTTTGCCTTATCTCCTCTATATTTTACCCAAAGTTCTAGATTGGATGAATTCTAGTAATGGGTTGCTCAACTTGAAATCCTCTTGGCCCATTATCTCCTTGGGCTCTATACAATAAATGGAAAAGGGAGGTGGAAGAGAAACTTAGTTGCATTAGATTTGATCAAGATTCAGGATAGATTTAACTTAAATCTAGCCAATGATAATCTTTAAAGCTGGTTTAGCATGGAAAAATCTAGGAATGCAGTTGATGAATTTAGGCAAATTTGAGGCATGTACAAAGTGGAAGCGAAGGTAAAAGAAATTTGAGATTGATGGATGGGATTTTCTATGTCGGAGATTTGGAGAAGGTGAGGGGAGATTTTCTTTAACTCTCTATGTGGAGTTCGCAAAGTTATCGTCCATAGAGAAAGGAAGCGGAGAGGTAGGGCTTGCATGCATAGGATTCTAACAGAGGGGGAGGGAGAGAGGATCTAGAGTTCCTCGAGAAGGTCGGTAGAGGAAATTAGATGCCAGCAGGGTCGTGTGATCCTCTTGCAAGGGACAAGACATGAGCTCGCATGGGCTTCTTGGCTCGCGTGACTAGGAGGAAGGAATGGGTGAAAGGGGAGGGAGTTTGATGCTATCCTTCAGTTCCTCATCCAAAGGAAAATGAGAGTGAAAGGGGAGATCGAAAGGGGTTCATTTCAATTTGTAGAAAGAGGAAGAGGGAGGCTCAGGTTTTCTATCCATTTTCCATGCGTGTGTGTTGGTTGAAAAATTCCTATAAGGGTGTCACCTTCAAATCTGTGGGGACAAATGAAAGAGGCAACACCTATATAAAAATTCATCTTGGTAGAGATGATGTACTTATTCAGTGATGATATGTCATTAAGGAAATAGTGTACTATCTCGAGAGATAGAAATCACTACCCTTTAATAGAACCAATCACCTTAATAAGTACTCCAAAGGATGATGGGTCTGCATATGTACCAGAGATTCTTCTCCTACTTTATATGGGAAAGTAAAGTAGGGTTTATTTTAAATTTGGTTCTTTAAGTTCCGTACAAGGGCAAGCCCACATAGTTAATTACATCCTAAGAGACGAGATCCCTTAGGAAAACTCTCGATTAAGGTAATTGATTGTTGTCTCTGAAGATTTCAATATGAAGGACTATTAATCGATTGATTTATGTTTAAAGATCAAATAAGATTGATCAAAAGAGGGAGTTATTATTGAAGCCAAAATGGAAGATAAGTAAGAGATGCCCATGATGCTAGGAAACCTAGCGAGCATCTCGGACTATCCTATTGTTGGGCTTTACATTTTAGAAATTGATTTAGTTTGTTTGAGTTGCATTTTTCATTAAAAATTTAGGACTTAAGATTCCTTAACACAAGATTAAGGAAATTTCTAAGAGGTGAGGAATTAAGCTTATGGCCCACAAAAGAAAGAAGTAACCTCAGAACCTAAATCTAGAGAGCTTCGACGATGGCTAGAAGCACAACCTAAATCTAAGGCAAAAAATGGGTAATTGGTTTGCCTCCACAAGAGGATAAACCAGCTTGACTTACAACCTCCACGTGGTCTAACTCCTAGAATTTTAAATACATGTAGACAAGTCTTTATGCTTATGCAAGATAGCTAGGATGTTATTTATTAGAAAGAGACTAAGTCCTTAAACTCACTCCCTAAAGAGACTAGATCATGTAAAAGGCATGATTCAAATGACCTAAATCTAATGCAATTCAAATTTTATTTTATTTCATTTTGGATAATTATTTTGACTGAGGTTAATAGGATTTTTATGAATAATGCATGAAAAATCAGATTATTGGCCAAAATCAGTGAGAAGGGAGGAGGTGAGTTTCCACCACGGCTCTCAAAGGTCAAGCTGAGTTCTTTGGAAAAGGTGTAAGCCCTCCAATTAAGAGTGAAATAAGATGCATTTATGCATGATATTATAAAGAAATGCTCATCCAGCTAAGAGATTGCTTATTCTTTTATCTTAATTTTAAACCTAAGCTTTAGGTGAGATTATGAGTTGTTTAATTTAAATTTAAATTTTTAAGTTGGGTAAAAGATTTATTTTTCCCTAAAGAGCCTAATCCACATCCAGGCCATACATAAAGTAAGGAAGAAACTAGAAAAATCATGCCACTTAATGCAAAAGCTAAACAAATCATCAATCAATTTATAAAGCTAATCGCAAAAGAATAGAATAAATGGTAGAAAGACGCACACAAACCCAAAATATCAAACATGGGTAGCTGAGCTCTATCCTTATACAACTCAAATTATAAATGAATTAAATTACAATTAAGTAAAGGAATTCATTGTTATGGAGGTCTTCAAGCTTTATTCTTCTTTCTTCTTTCTTTCTTCTTCTTTTCTTCTTTTCTTCTTTGGTTCCTCCTTTGGATGGTTGGAAGGTGGATGCTCGAAGGCTTCACAAGGTGCATAAGATAGGATCTTATGACCAATGTTCATCCTAATCCCATAACAAATCATTCCAAAATCCTAGTTATATAAATTTTTACATGAAAAGGAAAAGTGAAAATCTAACTAACACCTGCAAAACAAAGGTTAGCAAAAACACACCACACAAATCCCAAGCATGCATATTGGACTTATCACCTACACAATGGATGACTAAGTCCACCTGGCCTATGGATTGTGCTTAGGGGTATAAAGCACCTACAAGCAAAAGTATTTATATTTTTATTTATGATAGCACCCCTTAAGCACAATCCCCTGAAGAATGGTTAGAAGATCCTACTATTCATTCTCATACACCCACCCATCAGTCTAAAATATATATCACAAATAAAATATAACATCAAATCATGCACCGACCTAATAGCTAGAAGTGGTGACTTAGATTAATGTGTCTGCTTTGAAGGTTTGTGTGGTATGCTTAGTTATGACTTTAGGTTTAAATTTTTTAAGTGTGAAGAACATGTTCAACTTAAAGGAGGGTTTCATTTAAGTTATTTAAGTATTTTGGGTTGGTTTTATTTCATATTTTTATTTGGTTTAAGTGAAATTTACAATTAATTACTAAGTTATGAAGAGAGGGAAAGAGAAGATAACTTATCTTTCCTTCCCTAACCTTAAGTAATTTTTTAAAGTAGGTTAATGTTTTAGTTTCATTTTAGGTGAATGTTTTGATTACATCTTTTAATCAATCATAAGTTTATATAAACTCTAAACAAACCTATTATAAAAGAAAGGTATTTTAAGATTAAATAAAATGAACCAAAATTCACTTAACACATATTACTTCATTTCTTTCCCCAACATATATAACATGCAAGTGGATGGACCCTAAGCATATCTATACATGAAAATGAGAGTTTTTAACACACTTTATGATGCATGCTAAGTAATCAATTTAAGGAAATTTAGAAGTTGAATATGCATGATTTTTTTATTAAGTAGAAAGAGTGTTCCTTATCTAAATTTTCACATACATACATGAAAGTAAGAAAGACATAAGTGAGTACAGTGCCATTGTTAACCAAACGTGTAAGGTACAAGACCTACTTAGGGCTACTTCAAGTTTTGCAATCTCAGGGTTGTCCAGACTAATATACCACTTTCCTTAAATACAAATATGCATATAAAAGAAATGAAATAGAAAAGGAATATGCAAAAATTATTTAATGGATTCATTTTATCTTATGCAATTTATGTATGCAAGTATAGGTAACCCTTCTTAAATGATAGCATAGGGATGAATAGGGTCTAAAATTAAGTAAGTGTTGGGTTCTTTTCAAATGAACCCTACATCTTACCAACTCATATTCAAAACTATGCTAACATAAGAAAGAAAGGAAAAACTATGCTAAGCATGACTTTATAATCTATCACATGCAAGCTTATAATTAAAGTATAAGTAGCACACTTTCAGATTTGGTATTTTATTTATGTACTTTGAAAATAATTTGAATTTAGTAGTGATAACAACCACTCATATTTCTACTTTAACAAACACATACAAATTTGACATAAAGTGAACAATTTCACTTTAAAATTTGAATTCCAAAACTATGAATGCATGAAATCACATGGCATGCAATTTAACATGTTGAGGAAAGATCCAAAGCAATGAAAGCATGTAAATAAACTCACTTTACTTAAATCCTAATTCTTATAGAATAAGAAAATTTAGAATAAATCAAAGTGAATTTCAAAATGATTTTGTTTAGTTTGAAATTTGATTTAATTTTGAAAAGGTGAGATTAGTTTACTTTTTCCTGATCCATTCCCATATGTGTTTGATATTTTTAAGATAAATTAGATCCATTTTATGCATTGATTAGGTTAAGATATGAATTAAGTAGCTTAATTAACTTACCCACCACCTTAGAAGAATTAACTAAATAATTATGAGCCAATGAGATGACATAAAACCTACAAGGAATTTAAATTTTCAATGCACCTAATAATGAAAAGGCCTAATGCAATTTGGCTCACAATTAAAAGTTAATTAAGCTAAGGATTTAGCTTAAGTAATTTCAAAACACCCTTTCAGATATGTGAATTGAATTTTAATTTCTTTAAATGAACTTAGGCTATTGAACACCTAAACATCTACCCAAGGTAGATTAACTATGTTTTGAAAA
The DNA here is from genome assembly GCA_021442155.1 of Cymbidium sinense. Taxonomy (NCBI): domain Eukaryota; kingdom Viridiplantae; phylum Streptophyta; class Magnoliopsida; order Asparagales; family Orchidaceae; genus Cymbidium; species Cymbidium sinense. The sequence goes on from CM038221.1 coordinate 148,495,438, forward strand.
TTTTTTTTAGAATTTTTAGAAATTGATTAAGGGAATAATTAATGAATTAACCCTTAATTAAGAGGAGATTATGGAGAGACGAGGGGGTTTAGGGAATATCTTAAGGTAAATGCCCCAAAATTATTCCATAAATCTTCTATTTACTGGATCTGACCTTAATCAACCCTAATCATAGGGTAAATCTACTAATCATACTCTAATTATGTTTAATTACATGAGAAGGGTAATTAAGAAAATCATATGCAATTACTCTAATCAATCCTTTAATAAATCCTAACAAAATTAGTGGAGGTAGAGGTCATCCCCTAAAACTTAGCTAAGAAATTTGGGATTAATTAGAGGCCTAATCAAAGAGTAATTAGCAAAATACACTTTCCAATAAAACCCAAATTCAGAGAAAATCATAATCAAAACTCATCAAAGTTAATTTTAAAATGTTTTAGGTTTAATTATCTATCCATAGGTTTTTATTTCATATTTTTTAAATTGTTTATGAAGAGTTATGCATTTTTGAAGATATATGGATTAACCAAAAATTAATTAAGTATTTTAAATAATCCCTAACTAATCCTTAGCTCATGGCACGACATGTGGTGATGGCGGTTAGCGTGCTTTACACGTGTCGTACCATGAGGAGACAACTTAAGTTATCACCTCACAAACGACGGTGGCGGCTCACGCGCTTATATTCTCTATCGTCCGATCAAAGATTAGATGACTAAGGATTCCCCCCACATTTGATAAAGGATAAGAATATAATTAAACGTGTCAAATAATCTCAATCGTCCATCTAAAATGCGCAGATGGATGGCTGAGATGATCCAAGTTCTTCCCCTTGATCAATAGAGACCGTCCATGATCAAGGGGAAGATCCAAGCTAGATCTAGCATAGAATCACACCAAATTCAACCCACACCATCTAGAGACAGAGAGCGCCAAATCTAATGGTCAAAACTCAATGAGGTGAATATTTCTTTCACAAGCTCCACACCACATTGAGTTTAGTGATTGAAAAATTTCATACCTCACCGAGATGAGGTAGCTTCATCACGGTGGAGGCGAAGCCACCTATGGACCAACACCACTTGAAGATCCTTGAGGCTTTGATCCAATTGCTCCTCTCCTTGCTATGGGAACTCTAATGGAAGCTTGAGTGAGCTCGGATTGGTCCTTAGAAGAAGTGTGTAGGAGGAATTGAGGTGGTTTTTAGTGTGGAAGAAATTCAAGATTGGATTGAGCTCCCCTATTTTTGCACTGTGCAAAATCGAGAAATGGTGAATTCTAATCCTCTCTAAGAAGCTTGGGAGTGCTCTCGATGATTACTGGGTTCCTTAGGTTCAATCTGAGAGGGTGTAAAAAATTGAACTAGGGGAGTATATCTCCCCCTTGAAGGATCGGACGACCAACAATGTCCATGCCATTTTGATCCAATTGATGAGATTGGGAGGGATGTTTGATCTATTTTGAGTGTGCACATGGTCAGTTTGATCCAAGGAGTGGATTGCCAACCTCCCATGTGCCTTAATTTGAGCTTAAGAGGGAGTTTGAAAATTCAATTTTAAGCTGGGGGAGTTTGGTCTACCAAATGGGCTAAACCCATTGGGTTGGGTGCACCACTCATCACTAAGTCCCATTGAGCTTTTAAGAAAGCCTCAAGTGATTATGAAGAGGGTATGACCAAATTACCCATGGGTTAAGCCAAAATTTGTTCTATGGCCTAGGAGTTGGATGGTCATTTTACTATTTTTTTACTTTGTATATGTTTGGTATGTGGAGAAACTAGGTTTGGCCAAGTTTCATTGGATTTGAAATCCATTTGATAGGGTTTGGCTCATGTTGACCCATTTAAGTCAAAATGGGTCAACTTTGGTCAAGTTGACCAATTGGTCAAATTGGATCAAACCAAGGGTTGATTCAAGTTCATATGACCATTTGAAATATTTTGGTGGCTTTGGTTTGACTCAATTTGGTATATATTTGGTTTTGGCTCATATGACTTCATTTAGGTCAAATGGGTCTAGTTGACCTATTTGACCCATTTGACCTATTTGAGGTAGGTCAAGGGTAAGTTTAGGTTTGGTTAATCATATGGAGTGGATTGGTATCTTTGTTTCCAATCAATTTTGGTTAAGTTCAATTTTGGCTCAACATGCCCCCTTTAGGTCATGTTGGGTCTAAAGTCAATTGGGCAAGGTTGGGTCTAGTTGGCCAATTGAGGCTTTGGTCAAGTTTGACAAGTGATTTGGAATGCATTGACCTGTTGGTTTCAATCAATTTATCTTAGATCAAGTTTTGACACATTTTGACCCTTTAGGTCAAAATGGGTCAACTTAGGTCAAGTGGGCCAATTGGGCTAGGTTAGGCTCAAATATTGGCTTGGTCAAGTTCAAACATAGGTCATGAGTGAACTTAGATCAGTGGTTTCAATCAATTTGGCTTATGGTGGAATTTGGCTATGTTAGGTTTCATTTTAGGTTAAGTGTTGAGTTGGTCAACCCTTAGGTTTGACTTGGTTTGACCCAATTTAATTGATTGATCATCCCATGATGATTGTTGATCATGATGAGAGGGATATATGAGTTTGGTTCAATCCAATTTGGAGAGAATCAAAAGTTGGCTCATAAGAGTACTTTAGGTCACTTTGGGTCAAGTGAGCCTAAGCGAGTCAAATGGCTTGGTCAAAGCTTGATTTGAAGTTGGTTGATCTTGTATATGGACTCATGATTGAAATATGAATCCATTTACAAGTGGTTTGAGGTCAAATGGATTTTGATCCATTTGAAAATTTCATATTCAAAGGAAGAATATGAAGGGGTCTTGGGTTTGATTTTTGATTTGGGTTTTGATTGAATGATTGAAGTTTGATTTATATATGAGCTCATGATTGTAGGATTGATTGAACCATGAGAGAAAATCAAGAGTTTGGCTTGATTTGAATGTGATTTGGCTAAGTTCAAGATTTTTTGAAAGGCTTAGATTTGATTTTGATTTGATGAGTTTGATTTTTTGAAATTGGTTTTGATTGTTTGAATTTATATTTCATGTGAATATAATATAAATGATAATATAAATAGATCATGAGAAAATTTTAAGGATTTGAAGTGGTTTAATCATGATTTAGGTTAAATCCATTAAAGGGAATTTAAAGGATTTAAGAGAATTTTTAATTTAAAATTTAATTTTTGAATTGGATTTTATTGATGTATATTTATATTTCATTTATAGTTTTGAAAATGAGAATATAAATAGTTTTAAAAATCTAAATTTGAATGATTTGATCAAATTTAAATTTAAAATTTAAAAGGAATTTAAAATTTAAGGAATTATTTAATTTAATTTTTTGAATTTGGTTTGATTATAAATATTTCATTTATATAAAAGAATATATAAATAATTTGAAAATTTGGAAAGATTTGAATAGGTTTGATCATGATTTTGAATAAGTCTCATGAGAATTGATAGGACTTAAAATGTAAAAATGGACTTAGAGAATGATGATTTTGATCATGGTTTCAATCATGAATTTTAATCATTGATTTCAATCATGGAATTATATCATGAAATTGATTTGATTTTGGAGAAAATCAAATATAATTGATTTGTAGTTTGACTTAAAGGAAGCAAAGTGAGGAATGGTTTAAGTTAAGGGTAGGAAATTTTCCTAACACCCTTAAGGCATGACCTATTCCTATGGCTAACTCTTCTAAGTCTTCTAGGGCTAGGTTTGAGTATCCACCTAATCACTAGATGTGTCTTAAGACTAAGGAACTCTTAAAGTCTAAGAGAAGTCATATGTCTAAGATGGAGGAGTTGAGAGCTCATTCTAAAAATGAGGTCAACAATGGGCACCCAATAGATGTGGTGTGATTGACAAAGAACACAACATGTATTTGTGTTGACCAAAATGATCAACAACACCAAGAGATCACAAGCACTAACAGAAACAATCTATCCTTAACATAAGGAAAGGAAAGAATCTAAAACTTACTTAGTGCACTTATACTTAGACATAAGACATAAGAGAGAGGGAAGAAATCCACTAATGGATAAAGTGTGAACCTTCCACTAGGGAAGCAAGTTCAAGTCATCTTCAAGGAGATGAAAGGTTTGATTTGATTTGAATCTCACTAGAGAGAGATCTCCACTAGGGGAGAGTGTTGAATTTGTTTTAATTTTTGTTTTATTAGGTTTGAATTTTTTTAAGAAGAACCCTATTGGTTTGCAATGGGTTATACTGAATAGGAGCCATAGAGGCTAAGACCTAACTTAGATTTATCAATCCAAAGGGGTGGTCTACTAAGCACATAGTAGGACTAGCTAACCAAAGGGATGCCTTTTGGTATCTGATGGTACTAGGAAGAAAGTGGACTTACATCCTCCTCAAAGGGGTAATCCATTCAAGGCAACATATTAAACCCAACCTAAGGATTGGATGTGAATGCCTTGGGGGACTTAGATCGACTCAAAGATAGTCAAGATTGATTTCATTTTTAGTTTTGTTTGTTCTGATGATGATGGATCCCATAGGTTTTGAACTAGTAGAGCCATGGAAGCTAGACCCTAGATTTACCAATTCAAAGGGATTAGTCTACCCACCACGAGGTAGGACTATCCAACCAAAGGGGAGCTGGCTTTTGGTATCCAATGGTCAAATCTTAAGAAGAAAGCATGGGGACTCACATCTTCTAGAAACATGAACCCGGGTGATGGGTTGCTTTGGGCAACCCAACCTAAGTCTGAATATTGAGCGAATGCCACTAGGAGACTTAGATCAGCTCAAGGATAATTGATGATTAATTTCATTTTTAGATTTGTTTATTTTGATAGATTTCATTGGTTGATGGATCAGAAGGAGCTTATAGAAGCTAGACTATCTTAGATTCTTGAACCAAGGAGGGCTTCTACTGGGAGAACTATCGACCAAAGAAGTGCCTTTTACAATGATCAATTGAAGAAAGCTTGAGGTCTTCCTAGAAAAGATCACTAGGGTGATTGCTTTGGGCAATAATTTGAACCCCACTGGGTTTGATTTGCATGCTAGAAAGAATGCATCATAGTCTTATATCTTCCAAAGTGGAATGACTATTAGGGTATCTTGGTTGTGGAAAAATAGATTGAACCCAGCCTAAGGGTGACTACGAAGTGAGTACCAACCTGAGGATTTATCTCAACTCAGGTAGTCAGGCAATTCTTATAGGGAGTTCTGCTGACACTGCCCTGAAGGTAGGATGCCTGCTTGAGAAAAGAGGCCCTTTAGAGGCTTGAATTCCTAATCCACAAGCAAATTAATTTTGATTATTTTATCATTTGTTTATTTTATCATGGACCCTGTTAGTTTATCAGGGATCAAACTGAGAAGGAGCTTATATCATCTATCTCAGATTTCAAGAAAAATCTAGCATTCAATTTTACAACCATAGGGTTGGATACTAGGAAAGGAGAATTATCCAATCCAAAAGTGACCCGGATAGTGTCTAAATGGGATCACAAAGGACTTGATCCAAATAGAATGCCCACAGGGGATGGGGCCGATAAAGGCTTAATCCCACGAGAAGATGACATGGCTAGTATATCTAAGTAGTGTCCAACTCAAGGGAGAATGGGACTCATATCAAGAGTGTAACCACTTGGTGAGTCGTGTTGTGACATCAATCAACCTAAGGTGCGTGTTTGTCAGGAAGAAAGCTGGGGACTCACATCCTCCTATAATGGAATTGCTAGGATAGTCTCTTGACGTTTCCATCACCTAGGTGACTCTTGAGTGAATACCACTGGGGACTTATATCAACTCAAAAGTAGTCAAGAGGAAAGGAGCCTCTGGGGGACTTATCCTAAACCCCAAAATATACTCAACCTAGTTAGAGTATGATGGCTAGTTCAAGAAGAAAGCACGGGGACTCACATCTTCTTAAATGAAGTCAATCATAAAGTAGCTTACTATACTAACAAGGTGCTCATTGATTTACAATGGTCAAGTTAGGAAGAAAGCGTGGGGACTCACATCCTCTAACAAATGACCATTATGGTGACATATTAGCGAGGTAGCATGTAGACCAGACCTAGAGCAGCTAATGAGTTAGTACCACAGGGGGTTTGATCCCACATCAAAAATAGCTCAAGATAAAAGATTTTTGTTTGTTGTGTGCATGTGTTAAAAGGAATAGGATGCTTCTAGGGAACTGTTACGCCTACCTTAAAACACACTAGAGAATTATGAAATGATGCCATGGATCGAAACAAGAATTTTCACTAAGAAAGGATGCTGCTTGGGTTCTCTCACACCTATCTTATTTATGCTAATCGAAATAGGATGGGTTCTCTTACACCTATTCTAATAGCATTGGGAGATTGTGTTTGTGTTGTGAAAAGGGATAGGATGCCACTAGACACACTTACCCTAAACATGTCATGACGGATTCCCAAGATAAGCAAACAACACTTCAAAGGAAGAGAAGATTTGATGAGTGGAATCAAATTTTGTTATTTTTATTAATGAATTATTTTCAAACAAGTTTTATTTCATGGGTAATATTTCTTTAGATAAAGCCTATTAATTGGAAGCATCGGGTGTTCCCCTTTACAATCAATAAGTTGATAGGATCCTCCTTGGTAGGCCTTCTATGACATGAGCCTTCCAAGTGGGTTCAAACTTGCCTTTCATCTTTTCGGAGCAACAATTTAAGACACAAGTTCTCTACTCAAAGACCAGGGGAGCTTGTGAGTTTGAATCATTTTGGCTTATACAATTAGAGGTTCTAGCATGCTCATAGGCGACTTTCCTCCAAACCTTTGAGCTCTTCTAACTGTAACTTTATATTCTGCTCTGTAGTGATCTTGTTACCCGATGCTATCTTTAGTGATTGGAGTTGAACTTCTAAGGGAAGAACGGCTTCAAACCCATACACTAAGGAAAATGGGATAGACTGAGTTGGAGTTCGGTATATGGTGTGGTAAGCCCACAAGGCTTCAACCAACTGCTCGTTCCACTATCATTTGTTGTCATCAAGAGTCTTCTTCAGTATATGGTTGAGAATTTTGTTGAATACTTCTGCTAAATCATTAGCTCTAGGGTAATAGATGGTGGAGTATCTCCTCCAATCGTGTCTTGGCATTTTGATCTTCACGCTTTTGAATCGCAATTATATATAATTTGATGAGGCACCCTATATGATATGGTTCTTAAAAATTGAAGCACATGGTGAGAGTGTGACCTCTCTAAGATGGGCTTCCACTTGGGCAGATGGGTGATGCCTGCCTTGGATGAAGGAGGATTGATCGGACCTACAATGTTGGTACCCCAACACTCAAATGGCCAAAGTAGGGTGTAGAATGTTGGGTGGTGGAGGACCACACTGCACACGCGATGGCATCTCTTAGCTACGACCATGCATCTATGATCATAGAAGGCCAGTAGTATCCCAAGTCTTTTAATCTTCATCTTCATCTTTAGATAGAATTGATGAACTCTTCATGTACTCTCGTTACAATGTACCATGTTCATTCTAAACATAACCACATCTCGTCAAAGGATCAGCCGGCTGAGTGCCATTAGCAAGAGCATAGGAGAGAGCTCTCTGTTTCACCTGATGGGCTTGTGACATCTCTTGAGGTAGTTTATCGGTGTTCAAGTAATCTATGAATGGTTTCCTCCAATCCATCTCCTTGTCCATTTTGGCAACGGCAACCTCCCCTTCAAGAGAATGTTTATCGATGAGTTCAGAATCAATATGGGATAGGACTTGTCTATTTTGAACCCTTATTGAAATGGAGTCATCTTTCCATGACCCAACTCTTTGGCAAGGTTGGCCAAGGGCATCCTCTTCGTTCTCGCCGAGGATGGAACCCAGAATGCACAGCTTCATGGTATACTCATAGTAATGATGAACCTTAGGCTTGAGAACCCAGGACATATCGGTTGATAACCAACCGAGAATCCCTAAAGATGATGCTCGATAGCGATGGATAACTCGGATAATAAAAGCCTCATACTCAACTTCGTTGTTGGTGTAGGGGTTGGAAAGATAGTATGAGAATCTCATCACATCATAGTTTGAAGTTAGAAGAACTATTCCTACACCTGCCTTTCCTGGGAGAATAGATTGTGGTGCTTCACCTTTAAGAAAAGAAGCAGTGCCATCAAAATATCCCCATCGGTGTTCGGCCTCCCCTAAGTTCATGATTTGTTCATCTCGGGAGATCATCACTAAGCGGAGAATCGCCAGAAGTGAGTTTTTAAGAAATCGCTAGTGCGACCTTTCACGCAGAGGACAAATATAATATCAAACTATGAGAGTATCATGGACCAATGAGCCAAACATCCAGAAAGCATTGGCTGTGTCATAAGATACTGTAGTGGATTGGTTCGGGAGATCAAGTTCACCTTATGAAAAAGTATGTAATGTCATAGCTTCTGAGATGTGAAGATCCTAGGCAATGTTTCTCAATAGGTGGATAGTTTGCTTTAGCAGGGATCAGATGATAGTTGAGGTAGTAGAGTGTGCTTTCCTTCCCCTCGTCATTGGCTTGGGCTAACAAAGCACCGAGAGAGTCATCTAATGTATCAGTATAAAGAATCAATGGGGCTGGGAACAGATAAAGCTTCACCAAGTACTCTTTGATGTCTTTGAAACTTATCATCCCACTTAAACTTGGCATCCTTTTTGATAAGTGCTGAAAATGGCTTGCATCTCCCTGATAGGTTTGAGATAAACATTTTAGATATTCCAACCATCCTTGAAAGGATCTAAGTTGAGTTAAACTCTTAAGAGGTGGCATTTCTAAGATAGCTTTGATCTTTTCAGGATCTATTTCTATTCCCCGATGTTGAATAACAAACCCAAGGAATTTCCTTGAAGTGACTCTAAATGCACACTTTAGGAGATTCATCTTAAGGTTATATTGTCTTAACCGCTCAAAAATTACTCTCAAGTTAAAGAGGTGGTCTTCCTTTTCTCTACTCTTGACTACTAGATCATTAACGCGCACTCCTGATGGATGAGTTTGTTGAAGATAGTCATGGCTTGGTATGTAGCACCGCATTTTAAGGCGAGGCATGACATATCATGAAGATTTCGATCGGGGTTCAAAAAAAGTGTTTCTTTCATCTTAGACATCTTGATTTGGTTATATAGCGGATGATCCATCTATGAAAGAGAAGACTACATGAGATGAGGCGATGTCCACCATTAATTCATAGGAAGAGGAAACTCATCCTTAGGACATGCCTTTTTAATTCCCTAAAATCAATAAATGTGAATTTGGCCATTCTTCTTTTTTTGGGATGACTAGCTAACCAGGTAGAATATTTTTCTTCCCCGATGAAACCAAAATTGATCAGTTTCTTGACTTCAGAAATGACCTGTTGTTCAATTTTTAATCGCATGCATCTAGGAGCTTGCTTAATAGGGGATCGTTAGGATCTTGATAGCTTTCTTGCTTGTTAGGAGATAATCGAGAATTTCTTCATAACTCCATGCGATCTTTAAACTCAATAAATAACTAAGTCATTGGTTTCTTCATTTCATGTATGGGGCGATGGTTTTTCTTCTATCCCAAAGTTGATTTCTTTAAGCTTGTCAATTATTGAATGAATCTCCTCTTCAAATTTGCATGCCTCTTTGACTTGGAGATCATCGGATCATCTAAAATTTCTAAACACACATTCTCATAAGAGTTGGGGATGTGTGAGAAGAACCTATCAGATTCCAAATGATTGGTAACAACTAGGCAATAATCTTCGTCATCGACCATACCCACTGTACTAAATCCTAGACCTACTTTTGATTGTGCTTCCCTATATTTTTCCATAGCTTTTGAAGTATTCTTAGCATGTAAGGAACTAAACCTTTTTGTATAAGATTTTGAACACATGGTGAGTAAAAGTCAAAAGGTAATTCCATTAATTCTTTAAAAGTATCTTCCTTAAGTCCTACATCAAGCTCTAAACTTGAGGATGATGAACTCAAAAAGAACCTCTTTTGCTTTATGTCACTGGAAGACTTAGGGACTTCCATAATTACTAAACCTTCAACTTTTTGAGATGTAAGTGAGGTAAAAGCTAAGGTTCCCAATTGCTGCTGAATAGTTTCACATAAATCAGATTCAAATACTTTGCTTTGCTTGGAGGCCTGGTCTTCATTTCTGGCTGGATCAAAAGTCACCTCCAATGAAGAGGGGTTGTACTAATACTAAACTCATCCTCATCCGATTCCAAGTTTGTGAATAGTAGGGGTACTCTATGGACTAGAAGACCTCTATTGGATGAAGGCTAACTAGGGGTCTCCCACCTCAGATTGCCTGTTTACGCCTGTCTCTCTCGGTGGAGGTTGAGCCATCCTACCCACATGTCCTTATGATGGAATGAACCGTGGGTGGAATGTGATATGCGGATCTACTTCTTCTTCAATTCCCCTTTCTTGCTCACTTAGACTTTTATTTTTCTTTCCATTTTATTTTATCTTGTATTTTGCTTCATTTTCTTTTACTTTTACATTTACATTTGAATTTTGTCCAAGTTCATGAGGAAGGGTGTTTTGAGAAAGATAGTAGGTCACAACCTCATAGATCTCAACCTCTCTTACTAAAAATAGCTTTTCATCTCGGTACTCAATTCTATCTTTTCTAAACTTAATGCACTCATGAGAACAAAATATGATGTATAAGCAAAGCAATAAATGAAGTATTCAAATCAATGATGTAGAACTTGGCTTGATCTTCCAGTCTTGATCTCCAATGTAACACTATAGAACCTAAAGCCCGCTCACCTTGATCATTGAATCCTCCTCATCCTGAGTGTAGAGATGATCTTCAAATAGGCAAGGGTTTAAACTCATAATATTCATGATGCACATCTGAATCCATGAGAACCACGGTGAGTCGTCTATCCATGTCAGTAATGTGTATAGATGGTTGTGCTCCAAGTCCCCTAAGAGAAGGCCTTCATCTATGAAGGTGATCCCTTGGGCTTATTTTGCATAGTGTGCTTTCTCACCTATAGCGATCAACTAAGCTAAGAATATTTCAGGATCAAGGAGAGCCTTGATTAGTGATTCCCTCATCTCTTTGGAGAAGATAAGGGCATCCTATATCTTTATCTTGGATGGCAACTTTCTTAGATGAGAAAGGACGTTTTAGTCCACCTTCGGCTGGTCTTCCATAAGCATATCTAAGGGTGGAGCATCCTATGGAAGGGCTTCTTGATCTTCGGTACCAATGACTTATTTCCCTCTATCTTGAGGTGCTACCCTAGGAGGTAGAACTCTGGAGGACTAATCTCTTGAGGTAAGGTGGTGGCAAGTTCTACACTTGAGCTCACTTATAGCTTCTCCTATGGGACTCTGGAATCGATGATTCCAAGTCTATCTCAAGAGGTGAACCCATTATATTTGAGTTGGAAAGTCCAACTCAATCAGAAGGAAGATCAAAATTGTTATAGTTAATTAGACTTGAAGAGTTATCGTTAGGAATAGAAGAAGATAACTCATCAGAAGAGACACTGATGTAATTCAAACTAGCTTTATTCTTTAATTTTTTGGAAGTGTTTGTGGGTACAAAGTAGAAGTCAAGTAGAGTAAGTGGAGTAAGGGATTTGATGCCTTATCCCGATACAAGAGTTCTAGCGGAAAAAAGAAGAGCTATGAAATGGAAGAAGTCAGCGGTGTGGGCTGAAGGGCGGAGGCTGGGCACCGATTGTGCTAAGAGGCTATCCCCGGGTTGTTATTATTCTTCCTTCCCTTCCGCTCCCTTTCTTAGAGTTGGCACCAACTTACAAACCTTCCTTGGTGTTGGAGGTTTGACTCAGAACTGCAAAGCTTCTTGATCTTCTAAATTATTTTCTAAGAGGTTTTAGACAAAGAAATGTCCCAACCTTCTTTGGTTTTGGTAGGATCACTTTTATCCCCAAGGATTACCCTAATGGAACTAGAAGGTTGTTCCACAAGGTATTCTTCCGGGATACAACCGGTTTGAAACTATGTTCAAGCCTTGAATGTGAAGCAATCCTCCAAAATGTATATGGTGTTAAGGGCAAAATTTTGGATCATGACTTTTTGCCTACTTCCTCAGGTCTAAGTTTAGGTAAAATCGTTTCTTTAAAAGATTCTTAAGATTTTTCGATTAACTCCCTAAAAGAATAAGGTTTGTTTAACTTATCTAAAAGAGGTGGACCATAGCTACACGGCGGCGGATATGCATGTCATTGATGGTGGTATGGGGCGTGTATGGAAAGTGGTGGAGGCGTAGGGGTGCCTGGTGTGTGGAAAAGGAGGTGGAGTCCTGGGTCATGGTCTCTTCTGGTGATCTCTACCGCCATCAACCATTGCTATTGCTCCTGGTTTCTTCTCATAAACTTTTTTGGATTTCTTCTTCGGCAATTGTTCTAAAAAAGGAAACTATTTTGCCTCTCCTTGTAGACTAGCCGCCTTGTTGATTAGCTTCTCAAATATCTTTATGGTGAAGCCCTTAAACATGAAGGTGACCGGGCCATGGATATTCTTCAAGATACTCTCAATGGCATGCTGTTCATACAGCTGTGGTTCACACTTCATACTCAAGTTATGCCATCAGAGAATATAATCGACAAGTGCTGGCGTTACAACAGATCACCTCCTTAACCTTTTATTGAGCTCCAACAAATCTCTTGATGAAAGGTTGCTCTAACTCAGCAAATATCTTTACTGAACCATTGGGCAGTTCAACATACTAATCAAAAGCAATACTCACTAGGCTACTAACAAAAAGTCTAAAGAGTAAAGCATCACAACCATCTGCGTTGCAACAACTTGCCCTGAAGTGAGCTATATGCTGCCTCGGATTCTCACTATCATCAAAGCTTTTGAAGGAAGGAGGCACGAAATCCTTGGGATACTGGATAGCATCGAATTCCTCTGGGTAGGGTCTACCCTTTGGAACCGATGATCCTCCCTGGACTTGAGCCATTGCTTCCTGTACCTATTGCTCAACCATGGATTTTAGATCTTTTTCTTATATGGAGGTACTTTCCACTTTTTATATAGTGCTACCTTGCTCAATGGGAGGTAGAGTCTTAACTAGGTCTAAGACATGCACTAGCTCAGGTTGACTGACATCGACTGTAATAGGATGACCTGGAGGGGCTTATTTCTTAAGCACTAATACTGCTGCTAATAAGTCCTATAACTGATGTGCCATCCTATCAATCTGCTCGTCCTTCTTCCTTAACTGAATTTGGAGGTGTTGGGCTGATTCTGCGGTGTCCTCTTGATCAACCTCATCACCTTCCATGGCCTATTGCTCCCTAAGAAGAGATCCTCTAGTATATACATACTGAATCCCCATCAAGTCATCTTCATTGGGATGGTCTCTCTCTTCAATGGACCGGTGTATCCTAAGATCTAACTCAATAAAATTGTGCAACTATCTCATCTAAGGATCGATCCTCAAAGTATAAAAGTGGTGACTAGTGTGATTTATCATGCTTGAGAGGCACCGACCTGCTTATCGTTGGGAGTCAATCACGTGGGATTGTACTCACTAGAAGAATGATACTCGACGTAATAGGGTAACAATCTTAGGATGATCCTCTACCACAAACGTCATCTCGGAATATCTGATAACTATCACCATCTCCGCATTCGGCTATATGGGTGGAGTTGGTGAAGGAAAACGACTGCTCGGGATCGCCACTTCCCCACTAGGAAGGTCGAGCGGAGAGCTCGACCTACCACAATGGGTGGTGTAGGAGTAGGACCCCCCTTGGTGGGATCACCAATGGGGACATTTTCCACGGATCCTTCATGGCTTAGATGGAATGGGAGATTCGCGATGGAGGGAGGGTAGAGCGGTGGGGTGGAGATACCAGACCGCCTCTCCTGTGGTGGTCCCCATGAAAAGAATACTATCGTATGGTGATGGGTAGCATGCTTGGAAAATCAACCAAAAGCGGGTAATGGTTGAACCTCGCTCTCTAAATGTGTGTGATGTGGGCCTCAGCCCTCTGGCGATGGATCTACCTCCCTATATGGGATAATGGGTCAGATCAAAGCTGGTACTCTGTATGCTCAGCCCCTGAGCATTAAGGCGTCACGACCTCTTACTCCTAGAAATTGTTGTCTGTAAGTGCACCACTGGAGGAGGTGATGAACAGATCCTCCTAGCATCCTCTCTGTCTCATCTCGAGAGAGGATGAAACTTGTTTTCTATAACCAGTGGTGAAGTGATCATGGGAGACTCATCCATGGCTGATCTAGCTGCTGCCTCTAGCTCCTGGCTATCCGAGTGTGGAACCATTTGATCATACAATTTTTGTTCCTACACTGGGTACGAGTAGGATAGAGGAGTGTGAGCTAGACCTGTACTCAAATGTGGGGGAGGCAAGCCCTGAAACCAGGGGAGCCTTACCCTTGGAGGGTACAGATGGTAGGGTACTAGCCTGCATTGGAGCAACATGGGCAACTCTAGGACAAAGCGCATGCAGTACTCTTTGGACCTCTGTGAAGTGTACGCCACAACTTTCCTCTTCAATGAGGAGACATATGAATTAGAAGGCAAAAATCGATGACCCTGCGGCCACCTTCTTCCTCTGTGGTGAGGAATGCCCCTCACAAGTGATCCTGGCCCCCCCTCTCGACCAAAGTGGATCAAGTGGGTATGGTCTGACAGGGAAGTCATGATCTAAAGCTAGATCCATACCATGGGGAAAGTAAAGACATATTTCTTTTTGGCTTGGTAAGCGACCACACTGCCGATTGAAAAGAATATACAATGAGAAATGAACTTGTATCAATTTTCTATCTCCATAGATTTTGAATTTTGAATTTCAAAAATTTGAACCCACATCCAACAACTTGGAAGTGTTAAGTGGGGTTCAAATGAATTTGGAAAGATTGATTGAAAGAGGAATTTGAATATGAATCCAAATTTTGGCAAATTTAAGTATGTTGAAATATGGATTCAAAATTTTTGATAGGATGCTTCCATAAGTTCATTATTGTTTTGAATCTGAATTTGAGGACCTTTTCCTTTAACAAATTTAGGTATGTCAAAGTAAGGTCAAATTGGTTTTGTTTTGTTTGAATGTTTTTGAAATTTTACTTACTTAGCAAATTTATGTATGCTAAGCAAAGTAAAAGTGATTGTTTCTTTTTGTGAATTTTGTTTTGTTTTATTTTTTTTATGGAAAATTTGGATTTCCTACTTAGCAAATTTAGGTATGTATGCTATAGTATTTTTTGTTTAATTTTTGAAAATAGGATTCTTAGCAAATTTAGGTGTGCTAAAAAAATCATAAGTGTTTCATTTGTATTTGGAATGTTTTGATTTTTCAAAAGGGTAGGATCCTTAGCAAATTTGGCATGCTAAGGAGATCCTAAGTGTTTGATTTTTTTTTTTTTTTTTTTGTTTTTGAGGTGATTGAAAGTGGAGATTCAACTTTAGCAAATTTGGTATGCTAAAGAGGAAGTCCCACTTAGTTTTATGAAATGGAAATAAATTTGAGTATGCTAAATGAAATTCCAAATGGCATGTTTAAAATTTTGATTTCATTTTGGTTTTGAAAAATGGAAACTTCCCCAAATTTGGTATGCTAAGGGAAGTTCAAAAGGTGTTTAAAATTTTGTTTTGACTTTGGAAACTTCACTTAGCAAATTTGAATATGCTAGGTGGAGTTCCAAAATATGTTTTGAAATTTTTTGGATTTTGGATTTGGAAACTTTACTTAACAAATTTGGGTATGTTAAATGAAGTTTCAAATATGTTTGAAAATTTTGAATTTTTGGATTTGGAGACTTTAGTTAACAAATTTGGGTATGTTAAGTGAGGTTTCAAAATGTGGCTTTTAAAAAAAATTTAAAATATGATTGTTGATTTTGGATTTGGAGATTTTAGTTAGCAAATTTGATTATGCTAAATGAAATTCCAAAATGTGTTCTGAAAATTTTTAAATTTTGGGATTTGGAGACTTCACTTAACAAATTTGGGTATGTTAAGTGAGGTTCCAAAATGTGTTTTGAAAATTTTTGAATTTTGGATTTGGATACTTCACTTAACAAATTTGGGTATGTTAAATGAAGTTCCAAATATTGCTTGAAAATTTTGAAATATGATTGTTTATTTTGATTTTAGATTTGGAAACTTCACTTAGTAAATTTGAGTATGCTAAGTGAGGTTCCAAATGTAATTTGAAAAAAAGTTTCAAACATGATTGTTGAAGTTTTAATTTTTGAGAAAGGGGACCTCCATTCAACAAATTTAGGTATGTAGAATGGAGATCAATTTTATTTTTAAAATGTGATTTTTTTTGTGTGATTGTTGTTTTTTGAAAGAGAGGAACTCCAACTTAAAACACATGTGAAATATGTTTAAGTAGGATTTCCTAAATGATATTTTATTTTTACTTGGGAATGAAATTTTCATTTAATAAACTTGAGCATATTAAATGAATATGTTCATGTGTGCTTTTTGAAAATTTTAATTTTGTTTACAAATGAACTTTCTATTCAATAAGTGTGAGTATATTGAAAAAAAAATTTCATGTGCTTTTGAAAATTTTATGATTACGATTGTGATTTTTGAAAAGGATGATTCTTTATTTTATTTTGAAAATGAAATCTTCATCAAAGTGAATTGAAAGAAGATGATCATTTGTGCTTTTGGAAACTGTTGTTTAATTTTATTTTTGAAAATCCATACATGTAACAATTATGGGAATTGTTAAATGAGGGTGACAAAATTTGGTGGAAAATATTTTATTAAGTGCATTTTTAAAAGTGCTTTTAAGCAAAGTTATTTATGGAAGATTTATTATTTTATGAACCTTTCCTTATCATGAAAATGGTAAGAGGAAGTCATTAATATGCTTTTTATTTTTATTTAGATCTTTTCATGTTACCCATTGGAGAACCGGGGTTTTAAGACCAACAGAATGCGGTCCTAAAACCTAAAGATATTTACTAACTCAAATGAAATGAGTTAAGTTAAGTGCCGAAAGAAGGATAGTCTTGGATTCATACCAAAGTACAAATCCACTATCGATACTCAAAGATAATGATCATTTATCAAAGATGGAGAGAGGAACCATCCCCAGTGGAGTCACCAAAAAAATCTGTTGGGTGAAAAATTCCTATAAGGGAGTCACCTTTAAATCTATGGGGAGAAATGAAAGGGCAACACCTATATAAAAATTCATCTTGGTAAGATGTCACGTAGATCTATAGATGTACTTATTCAGGTGATCGGATACATCATCAAGGAAATAGTGTACTATCTCAAGAGATAGAATTCACTACCCTTTAATGGAACCAATCACCTCAAAAAGAACTCCTAAGGATTATGGGTCTGCATATGTCTAGAGATTCTTCCCCTACTTTATATGGTAAAGTAAAGTAGGGTTTATTTTAAATTGGGTTCATTAAGTTCCATACATGGGTAAGCCACCATAGTTAATTACATCCTAAAGGACGGGATCCCTTAGGAAAACTCTCGATTAAGGTAAACGATCGTTGTCTCTGAAGATTTCAATAAGAAGGACTATCAATCGATCGGTTTATGTTTGAAGATCAAATAGGATTGATTAAAAGAAGGAGTTATTATTGAAGCCAAAATGGAAGATAAGTAGGAGATGCCCACGATGCTAAGAAATCTAGCGAGCGTCTCGGACTATCCTATAGTTGGGCTTTATATTTTAGAAATTGATTTAGTTTGTTTGAGCTGTATTTTTTATTAGAAATTTAGGACTTAATATTCCTTAACACAAGATTAAAGAAATGCCTAAGAGGTGAGGAATTATTCTTGTTCCCCATAAAGGGGAGAAGCAACCTTAGAACCTAAATATAGGGAGCTTCGATGAGGGCCGAAAGCACAACCTAAATATAAGGCAAAAATTGGGTAATTGGTTTGCCACCATAAGAGAGGACAAACCAGTCGATAGCTTGGACTTACAACCGCCTGGGGGTGGCCGTCAACTAACTCTTCCTACAATTTTAAATACATGTAGACAAGTCTTTATGCTTATGCAAGATAGCTAGGTTATTATTTATTAGAAAGATATTAAGTCCTTAAACTCACTCCCTAAAGAGACTATATTATGTAGAAGGCATGCTTCAAATGACCTAAATCTAATGCAATTCAAATTTCATTTTATTTTATTTTGGATAATTATTTTGACTCAGGATAATAAGATTTTTATGACTAATGCATGAGAAATCAGACTATTGGCCAAAATTAGTGAGAAGAGAGGAGGTGAGTTTCCACCATGGCTCTCAAAGGTCAAGCCGAGTTCTCTAGCAAAGGTAGAAGCCCTCCAATTAAGAGTGAAATAAGATGCATTTATGCATAATATTATAAAGAAATGCTCATCTAGTTAAGGGGTTGCTAATTCTTTTATCTTGATTTTAAACCTAAGCTTTAGGTGAAGTTATGAGTTGTTTAATTTTAATTTGAATTGTTAAGTTGGGTAAAAGATTTATTTTTTCCTAAAGAGCCTAATCCAAATCCAGGCCATATATAAAGCTGGAAAGAAACTAGAAAAATCATGCCACTTAATGCAAAAGCTAAATAAATCATCAATCAATTTATAAAGCTAATCGTAAAAAGAATAAATGGTCGTTGCATTCGGGCACCACCACACAAACCCAAAAATATCAAACATGGGTAGCCGAGCTCTACCCTTATACAACCCATTACAAATGAATTAAATTACAATTAAGCAAAGGAATTCATTGTTATGGGGGTCTTCAAGCTTTATTCTTCTTTCTTCTTTCTTTCTTCTTCTTTTCTTCTTTGGTTCCTCCTTTGAATGGTTGGAAGGTGGATGCTCCAAGGCTTCACATGGTGCATAAGATAGGATCTTATGACCAATGTTCATCCTAATCTCCAGAACAAATCATTCCAAAACCCTATTTATATAAATTTTTACATGAAAAGAAAAAGTGGAAATCTAACTAACACCTGCAAAATAAATATTAGCTAAAACACACCACACAAATCCCAAGCATGTATATTGGACTTATCACCCACACATGGGTGACTAAGTCCACCTGGCCTATGGATTATGCTTAGGGATATAAATCACCTGCAAGCAAAAGCATTTATATTTTTATTTATAATAGCACCCTTTAAGCATAATCCCCTGCAGAAAAGAATGGTGAGATTAAGAACATCCTACCATTCATTCTACAAGCATACACCCTAACATCCAGTCTAAAACATATATCACAAAATAAAACATAACATCAAACCATGCACCGACCTAACTTAAGGCTAGAAGTGGTGACTTAGGCTAATGTGTGTGTTTTGAAGGTTTGTGGTATGCTATGACTTTAGGTTTAAATTTTCTAAGTGTGAAGAACATGTTCAAGTTAGAGAGGGTTTCATTAGTTGTTTAAGTGTGTTTTGGGTTGGTTTTATTTCATATTTTAATTTGGTTTAAGTGAAACCTACAATTAATTACTAAGTTATGAAGAAAGGGAAAGAGAAGATAACTTCTCTTTCCTTCCCTAACCTTAAGTAATTTTCTAAGAAGGTTCATGTTTTAGTTTCATTTTAGGTGAATGTTTTGATTACATCTTTTAATCAATCCTAAGTTTAGATAAACTCTAAACAAACCTATTCAAAAAGAAATATATTTTAAGATTAAATAAAATGAACCAAAATTCACATATATTACTTCATTTTTTCCCCAACATATATATATATGCATGTGGATGGACCCTAAGCATATCTATGCATGCAAATGAGAGTATTTAACACACTTTATGATGCATGCTAAGTAATTAATTTAAGAAAATTTAGAAGTTGAATATGCATGATTTTTCTTAAGTAGAAAGAGTGTTCCTTCTCTAAATTTTCACATACATACATGAAAGTAGGAAAGGCATAAGTAACTCCATGTTAACCCGAGGTGTAAGGTACAAGACCTACTTAAGACTACTTAAAGCCTCACAATCTTGGGGTTGTCTAGACTAATATACCACTTTCTTTAAATATGAACATGCATATAAAAGAAATGAAATAGAAAAGGAATATGCAAAAGTTATTTAATGGATTCATTTTATCTTATGCAATTTATGTATGCAAGTATAGGTAACCCTTCTTAAATGATAGCATAGGGATTAATAGGTTATATAATTAAGTAAGTGTTGGGTTCTTTTCAAATGAACCCTACATCTTACCAACTCCTTTTTCAAAACTATGCTAACATAAGAAAGAAAGGAAAAACTACACTAAGAATGACTTTATAATCTATCACATGCAAGCTTATAATTAAAGTATAAGTAGCACACTTTCAGATTTATTATTTGATTTATGTATTTTAAATATAATTCATATTTAGTAGTGATAATATCCAATCATATTTCTACTTTAACCAACACATGCAAATTTGACATAAAGTAAACAATTTCATTTTAAAATTTGAATTCCAAAACTATGAATGCATGCAATTTAACATGTTGAGGAAAGATCCAAAGCAATGAAAGCATGTAAACAAAATCACTTTACTTAAATCCTAAAGACATTATTATAGAATAAGAAAATTTAGAATAAATCAAAGTGAATTTCAAAATAAATTTTATTTAGTTTGAAGTTTGATATAATTTTGAAAAAGTGAGATGAGTTTGCTATTCCTAACCCATTTCGATATGTGTTTGATATTTTTTTTTAATTTTCAGATAATTAGATCCATTTTTTATGTATTGATTAGTTTAAGGTATGAATCAAGTAGCTTAATTAACCTTTACATACACCACCTTAGAAGAATTAACTAAATAATTATGAGCCAATGAGATGACATAAAACCCACAAGAAATTTAAATTTGTAATGCACCTAATAATGAAAAGGCCTAATGCAATTTGGCTTACAATTAAAAGTTAATTAAGCTAAAGGGTTTAGCTTAAGTAATTTCAAAACACCCTTTCACACATGTGAATTGGATTTTGATTTCCTTAAATGAACTTAGGCTATTGAACACCTAAGCATCTACCCAAGGTAGATTAATTAAGTTTTGGAACTTTTTTTAGAATTTTTAGATATTGATTAAAGGTATAATTAATGAATTAACCCTTAATTAAGATGAGAGTAAGGAGAGAAGAGGGGGTTTAGGAAATAACTTGGAAATGCCCCAAAATTATTCCATAAACCCCTACTTCTATTGATAATAAACCCTAATCATTGGGTAAATCCACTAATCATACCCTAATTATATTTAATTACATGAGAAGGAAAATTAAGAAAACCATATGCAATTACTCTAATCAAGCCTTTAATAAATCCAAGAAAATTAGGAGGAGGGATCCCTACAAACATTTGGGATTAATCAGAGGCTTAATCAAAGAGTAATTAGTAAAATACACTTTCCAATAAAACCCAAATTCATAATTCAAAAATCATCAAAATTAATTTTAAAATGTTCTAGGTTTAATTATCTATCCATAGGTTTTTATTTCATATTTTTCTGAATTTTCTATGAAGATTTATGCATTTTTTAAGATCCATGGAATAACTAGAAATTAATTAAGTATTTTAAATAATCCCTAACTAATCATCTTTGGTTCTAGCGATGCATGGCGGTTAGCGCTTTACGCATGAGGGACAACTTAAGTTGTCACCTCACATGCGCAGCTTATACGATACGTCCAATCAAAGATCGGATGGCTAAGATTTCCGTTTTATAAAAATTGATAACTAAATGTGTTAAATAATCTTGTCCATCTAAAATGCAGGATGGACGGCGAGATGATCAGTTCTTCCCCATCAATGAGAGACCAAGGGAAGATCCAAGCTAGATCTAGGAATCACACCAAATTCAACCCATCTAGAGGCAAGATCCAATGGTCAAAATTTGATGAGGTGAAAATTTCTTTTATAAAGCTCCACACCACATTGAGTTTAGTGATCAAAAAATTCCATACCTTGCCGAAGGTGATCACCAGTGCTCGAGATCGATGAGGTAGCTTCATATGGTGGAGACGAAGCCCTGTTGAAATTCCCAGTCCTTGGGATTGAGTGGCTTGCTCTATGGACCAACACCACTTTAAGATCCTTGCGACTTTGATCCAATTGCTCCTCTCCTTGCTATGGGAACTCCAATGCAAGCTTGAGTGAGCTCAGATTGGTCCTTAGAAGAAATGTGTAGGAGGAATTGAGGTGATTTTTTGTTTGTAGGAAATTCAAGAATGGATTGAGCTCCCCTACTTTTGCACTGTGCAAAACCAAGGAATGGGGAATTCTAATCCTCTCTAAGAAGCTTGGGAGTGCTCTTTGATGATTGCCTTGGGTTCCTTAGCTTCAATCGACAGAGGGTGTATGAAAACATAAGTGAATTAAGGGGAGTATATCCCCCCCTTGAAGGATCGGACGACAGGAAATTTCCATGCCATTTTGATCCAATTGATGAGATTGGGATGGCTATTTGATCTATTTTGAGTGTTCACATGGTCGATTTCATCCAAGGAGTGGATTGCCAACCTCCCATGTGCCTTAATTTGAGCTTAAGAGGGAGTTTGAAAATTCAATTTTAAGCTAGGGGTCAGGTTTGGTCTAGGGACCAAATAGGCTGACCCAAATCTATTAGGTTGGGTGCACCACTGATCACTAAGTCTCCTTAAGCTTTTAGGAATGCCTCAAGTGATTGTGAAGAGGGTATGACCAAATTACCCAAAGGTTAGGCCAAAATTTGTTCTATGGACTAGGGGTAGGATGGTTATTTTGCTATTTTCTACTTTGGGTGTGTTGGGTATATGGAGAAACTATGTCCGGCCAAGTTTCATTGGATTTGGATTCCATTTGATAGGGTTTGGCTCATGTTGACCCATTTAGGTCAAAATGGGTCAACTTAGGTAAAGTTGACCAATTGGTCAAATTGGGTCAAACCAAGGGTTGGGTCATGTTCATATGACCATTTGAAATGTTTTGGTGGCTTTGGTTTGATTCAATTTGGTATATATTTGGTTTTTAGCTCATGTGCTTCATTTAGGTTAAATGGGTCAAGTTGACCTATTTGACCCATTTGACCCATTTGACCTATTTGAGGTTTAGGTTTGGATTTGGCTAGTCATATGAAGTGGATTAGTATCTTTGTTTCCAATCAATTTTGGTTAAGTTCAATTTTATCTCAACATGACCCCTTTAGGTCATGTTGGGTCTAAGGTCAATTGGGCTAGGTTGAGTCTAGTTGTCCAATTGAGGCTTTGGTCCACAAGTGATTTGGATTGGACTTGACACATTGGTTTCAATTAATTTGGCTTAGATCAAGTTTTGACACATTTTGACCCTTTAGGTCAAAATGGGTCAACTTGTCAAGTGAATTGCTGGGTTAGGCTCAAATGTTGACTTGGTCAAGTTCAAACATAGGTCATTAGTGAACTTACATCAATGATTTCAATCAATTTATCCTATGGTGGAATTTGGCTATGTTAGGTTTCATTTTAGGTTAAGTGTTGAGTTGGTCACTAGATGTGTCTTAAGACTAAGAACTCTTAAAGTATGATGTCTAATATGAAGGAGTTGAGAGCTCATTCTATAAATGAGGTCAATAGTGTGTGAGGATGATGAGGTAAAATGGTGTGGGAGGGATGATCCGGTGGCCTGTTGTTGGTCGAATAAGAGGTGGAGGCATGGGGATGGGCGACTGCGAGTTCCAAGGCATTGACTGGGTGTGATTAAGAAGTAATCAGATAGATTTATTATGAAATATGTGCTAATCTTGATGAAATTTTAAGCGCGATAACCTTAGTAAAATTGGATGTTTATTCTAGGTAATTTTGATATTTCAAACACAACAGCACAGTCTGTTTTGCAATCGGAGGTCATTTGGTTCAATTTGGCAATTTATAAGGTCACTTTCAGTTCAAAAATGTGCATTATCACTTCAAGTCACTTGATGTTCCGAATTGAGGATGGATAGTGTCATTTGATAGATTTTAATATTTAAAGCACAATCAATTTCATGAATGAAAATCATTTGGGCATTATCGTAGCCTCCCAACTTTGATATGCGTGTAACCACTTTGATGGCTAGACCTCTTGATTAGCCAACCATCGGATTATGAAAAATGTATATTTTGATCAATTTTAATGTTATGAAAGTGATGGAGAAGTTCGTTCATCTATCAGAGATCATCTGAACTAATTTTAGTGATGCCCAATGTATTTCAGTTTTGATTTGCACGATATCACATCCAAAGCTCGTCAAATTTCTCTTATGAGCTCAACTCGACTTATGTATTATACATTGAGGTCACTAAATGCCCCCAAACAAATTTGATTCGCACATGAAGTGAGTCATGTTTGTTGAAAGCTGATTGACACTTTGAGTTGGCCATGGATCTTGAATCACTTCAGTTTCAATTTCAAGTTTTTTTGGAGCTTTGATGGAATTCGTCATTAGTATGATGCATTGTGTTTAGATTAGCTAAATGATGGGATTGACCAATTTTTCAGGATTGACTTATTGGATGGATAAGAGTCTCTTTCACCATTTACTCTCTACTTTAATGGGTTTGCTGAAGTTTTTTTTTTCTTTTGTGTCATTGTAGATTTGGGTTTTCTCCGGCCATAGCTTCATACTGATGTTGAAAGTCAACTTTTCCTTCTTGTTCAAGATTGATTGAGTTTGATGGAGGAATTGGTGCTTTGCTTTGAGTTTTGAAACTCTTTTTTTTTAAGCTTGATGGACTTGATGAAGGATTGTCCTAATTTATCATATTGACTTGTCGGGGAAGGGCGGTATGTTTTCTCCTATGTTAGGCTTTGATGGACTTGTTGAAGGGTACATATGACCTAGACCTTATATTAGGTCTATAATGTTGAGTTATCAATTCGAGCTTTAATGATAATAGATTGAATAATAATCTCTTTAGTTTGGCCAAAAGCTTTGTATGAACTATGAAATTTCTTCCGGTCCTATGCTTTCTACTTTGGCGGACTTGATGAGAAAATTGACTTTTGATTGCTTGGTGCTTGATCGCTATTTGAAAATAGATTGTTATATAAATGATATAAAGATTGATTTGAGAATTTCCTATTCTTGGGTAAGTTGATCTCTTAGATTATGGTTGCTTTTAATCATTGAATTTGATGAGCATTGGATTGATCTCTTTGACCTTTTCTTGTTGTTGAGTGAGGAGAGCATAAGCAACTCGACCATTTATGGGCTTGTTGAGTTTGACATTTAGAACTCATCTGTGTTCTAGACTTGAAGATGTAGAGGTTGATAGTTTTCCAACTTAGTTGATTGAAGATTCCAAAATTAGGAGTTCTTTAGACTTGATCTTTGACATTTAATAAATCTTAGAGAGAAACTTTTAATATTTAGGGTTGTCTTTTCATATGTAGAAATATATTCTTTTTGTTCTTGTAAGACCTGAAACTTTGACCATAATAGTTATAGATATATTCAAGGATCTCGGCATAAAGCTCGATGTCAACTTGAATGTATATACAAGAAGATCCCCTGTTTCATAGGAGAGGATTGAACAACCTTGATCATAAAAAAAGCTCATATCTAATAAGGGGATTACAGAATAATTCAAAAATATATTACAAGGCTTGATTTTCTTTACTGAAAAATAAACGTGATATATTTTCAAGCATACTATTTATATATCTATCTAAGGATCTTGGCTTAGAGCACGATATCAAATCAGATAAATATACAAAAATGCTCTCTATCTAATAGGGGAGCTTTCACAGTAACTGTTAAGAGAATTTGGAATGACTTTGGTCCTATGCTTTATGCTTTCGGACTTGTTGAAGACTTCCTCTTGAGAGTTTGAAATTTGTATTTTTTTTTTTTGTTCTGGCTTTATGCCTTGGTGGACTTAATGGAGTTGATGATTTATTGCTGAGATGAGAATGTCTTCGACCCTATGCTTTATTTCGGACTTATTGAAGATACAATCTCAAATTTTAAAATTTGTATTTTCCTCTTGTCATGGCTTCGTGCTTTAATGGACTTGCTGGAGTTGATGACTTGATGGCGAGATGAGAATATCTTCAGTCCTATGCTTTGTGCTTTGACGGAATTATTGAAGATTCAATCTCAAGATTTTGTGGTTCATATTTCTTTCTATCCTGGTTTTATGTCTTGATGGATTTGGCAAAGGAATTCCCTAAATTGTCTTGAAGACTTGTCAGGTGATATGAAGTTACCTTCTACCCTAGCTTTCTACTTTTGTGGGCTTGTAGAAGGATGCTAGCAGATGACCTAACCCTATGAGATTGTGTTGGATAAATGAAAAAAAGTCATCAGTCCTATGCTTTGCAATAACAGACATGTCGATGACATAACACCTTTAGTTCAGCCTTTAGCTTTGTATGAACATGGGAAGACTTATTTGGTCTCTTGCTTTTACGCTTGGTTGGACTTAGAAGAGCTTCCTTGAGCCGCTTAACAAACTTGTTGAAGGGATTAAAATTTCATAATGGATATTGATACCAAACTCGACTTAGTGCCTTTTAAGTGAGGATATTTTTTGTTGGATTTTTGGAAAATGACCTTATGACTATTATTGATGATCTCCTAGTCTAGGCCACCTGAACTTACCAAGTTGGAGGCATTTGGAGATTTAGATGCTCTTATCTTTGAACTAATGAAGTAAGAGGATCTCTATAGTTTTCTGACATCTTGAGTAAAGCAAATTTGTCAATGACTCGGTCATATTTAGTGTTGAGTCCGATCTTATGCACCCACTTATGCCATAGATTTAATGTATGAATGGAAGATGCCAACTTGATTTGTTGCAATTTACAAACTTAAAATATCTCTTTTTGGTCGGTAAGACTTTGAGACTTGTGAACTTTGAATACATAATTTGAATACGTGTATGGGGATCTCGGCCTTAGGCATGATGTCAACCTAAATACAATAGAAAGGCCCCCTATTTCATAGGGAAAGCCTGACATTTGCTATAAAATTTAAAAATTCCCCCTGTCTGATAGGGGGATTTTTGCTTCATTTTGGAAATGCGTTCTTATGTTACATGAGAATTTTCAAGAAAAACTTACACATGTAATGATAGTGAGGAATAATTGGTATTCTTAGCACCAGGACCAATTCATCTTCTTGAAAAGTTCGAGGATGCACCATATGATTGAATGCATTCTTGTGATTACATTTTTATGTGTAATACTTTTTTAAATATTGACCATTGATTGGCGGCATTGGTATTTCACCTTTGAAATCAATGAGCTTGCAGGCTTCTCCTTGATATAATTTATCAATGATGAAGGATCATTCCTAATTAAGCTCAAATTTATTGCCAATTTTATGGTGGGGAATAATTCATTTTCTCAGCACCAGAACCAATTCTCCTTCTTGAAAAGCTCGAGGATGTATTGTATGATCAAATGCTTTAGATATCCTTGCTCAATAGACTTTTAAATTTTGCTGAGCTTGGAGCCTAACTTGGTCAAGCACATCAAGCTCTTCCATCCATAGATGGGCATTCTAATCTTGGGTAAGATCGTGTTGAATGACTACTCGGAGTGAATGTAGCTCAACTTTGAGTGGTAGAATTGCTTCAGCCCCAAATACTAGTGCATAGAGTGGATTTTATGGGAGTTATGTTGGTGGTGTGAGCCCATAAAGCTTCCACAAGCTTGGTATGCCACTCCTTTTATTTATTATAAGGATCTTTTTTGCTTGACTAGTATTTTGTTGAAAGCCTGCCAACCATTTGCTCTTAGATTTATAAATTAATGAGTATGGCTCAATCTTATGTTGTGATCGAAATCTATAGATTTTAGTGCTCTTAAAGGCTAGACTATTATTTGAGATAATTATGCACTGCACACCACATCTATAGACAATAATGTGGGTGAAGAAGTTGGTCACATGCTTGTCTATGACTTCCTTGAATGGGGTGGCTTCAGCCCACTTGGAGAAATAATTAATGGCTACTAGGATGAAGCGATGGCTAGCTAATGATGGCAGATCAATTGGTCCAATTACATCTATTCCTAACACTCAAATGGCCAAGATGCTATTGTTACCATGGACCTAACATTCATGGCATATCTTAGCATGACCGATACAATCTTTTACCATAGATGGCCAGCAGTATCCCATTCTTTTAATTTTGGAAGCCATTTTGGGACTAGATTGGTGTGCGTCATATTATCCTTCATGGATCTCAGCAATCACTTTGTTGGCTCTTCTATTCCCAAGCATCGTAGCCACATCTTCTTGAAAGATCTACGATAGAGGTAAGCAACATAATTGAAGCCTTTTCTCGTACAACCATCAACTTACTTGGGTTTGTCTTCCTTAAAATAGTGAAAGGGTTGTCCCCCAACCTTCCTTCTCTTCTGATAAGGATTTCATTTTGATGTTAAGCTTCGGTTGAGGTCTTTTCTCTTGAATAGTGAGGCTCATCTTGTTGACTTTGAGAAGTACTTTGTAAGAGTGTGAGGAGCAATGTGAGTTGCATCTTGGGCATTTGATGACCTCTCTTGCGGGGACTTTAGGTTTACTCTAGGACGATGATGAGTACTAATTAACACACTATTGTCATTATACCACCATTTCCTTTGCCAACTTAGCTAAACAATCTACTTTGCTACTCTTAGCTCTGGAGACTCGAGTCATAATGACATTTGAGATTTGCTTTATAAGCTCGAGAACTCTCTTGTGATAGTGGGCCAATTCAAACTTGTTAATTTTGTAAAGGCCCAACACTTGATTAATGACGAGCTGAGAATCGCCATAAACTTGTAGATTCTAAACTCCCATAGAGATGGTTTCCTCCAAACCTGCCACCAACACTTCATATTTCACTTCATTATTGGTTCGAGGCTCAGTCAATCTATAGGAGTGCCTCTTTATACAACTTTTTGGCATGATGAGACCAATTTCGAACTTTTAAGAGATTTGTGGGCTGAGTGTATTTGATGAATGAAGCTCCATCAAAATATAATTTCCATATTTATTGCTTTTCCTTTTTGTATATATGCATGATCTACTCATCAGAAAACTAATCATTGAGTGATGAATCTATCAGGATAAGGTGTGCCCTTCACCGGTTTTGGGGAATATATGTGATGTCAAATTAGTAGAAGAGCTCATCGCGTATAGCGGTCAACACTTGGTCTTATCATCAAGAACTTTAGTGGATCGGTCCTTGAGATGAGATGTAATTTAATGAGCTTAATGATGAAATCAAAGACAATGTTTCTTGATTGGAGATTGTATTAATTTTAATTGATTGATGTAGTATATGGTGTTCTTTTCTCTCTCTTTATTATGTTGTGCAAATAATGCATCTAGATATTCTTCTAGTGCCACTGTGTATAAGATGAGGAGATTTCCTGGGATTGGTGCTGCGAGAATAGGTGGGTTCAAAAAATACTTCTTAATAATGTCAAAAGCCTCTTGATATTCTTTGTATTATTTGAAAAGAGTATCCTTTTTCATCAGCTTCTTCCTCTTGGATGCGAATCTCTGATCAACGCCTCCAATGAATTTCTAGCTCGAAGTGTGGAATAGATATTTCTTCAATCGGATGACTGCGATCGAAGCTGACCTCATCTCAAAGACATAGAGCTGGTTAGCGACAGGATCCCTTAGATGACTCTCGAATGTGTTGATCGTCAGAAATTTTATCACATATAATGCTTCTCTTAGGTGCCCATTCTTGATGAGTTTTATTTGTGGTGGATCTGGAAGTGATTCGGATGTCACATTGTCTTTTCTTTAAAGTAGTTTCACTTTGAGGGTTTGGCCTCCAAATTTGCTTACCTTTTTACTAGGACCTTTCGACAGTAGATTCTTGAACTTGTGGTCCAAGTGTCATGCATCAATGCTCACCATGCGAGACTTGGATTGGTTAACATTTTGTCAGGATTGTAGGAGGAGGTCTCCTTGGAGGAGCAGCTCTAGCCTCCCTGATGACAGGACCTTGATATTTTATTTTCATCAATCCTTTCTGCTTAGCAACTTTGAGGACCTGATGCACTCTTGCATATAGAATTTTGAGTTTCCTTACTAGAGAAGCTGGAATCTGACATTGTCGGGTTCAAAAGGACTATTTGATTTGACCAGTAGTGCAATTTTGCTTTATCCATCTTAGGCAGTCAAACTTGTTATGGGTTGGAACACTCGCTTCTGGTTCCACGCCTGATTGTATAACTTTCTGCTTGAACAATGATTGTTGAGCACACATTTCAACATTTCTCTTTCTTCACTACCTCTGGGTTACCTTGCTTCTAGATGAAGAAGCTTCTGCATCACTACTTCTTCTCGAGGCTTAGGCTTCCATATTTATTTTTCCTTTTTTTATGGTGGTAGATTCACGGACATGGTCAGTGTCATGCCTGATGAGGATTGTTTAAAATAATCTTGAGTTCTTACTACCACAGATGACAGCTTTTGTAGTAGATAATATTTTGCTTCTTTAATAATTGACCTTTGATATCTCTTCTTCATAAAACTTTTTTCCTTTACAACATTCAGGACTCTATGTACTTAAGCAGATAAAATTTCAAGTTATTTCTTCTATAATATTTGAGCTGACATCCATTGATCCCAAAAAGATTGCTTAACATCACTAGTAGAGCTATTCCTTTTCACCCATCTCAAAATTTGCAAATTTATTGTGAGAGTATGAATACTCACTTACGGTTGTAAGGTTGGTTGTGTAATAGATGGTAGCGAGCGGAATGAACTTCGCTCAACATTCTTTCTTCTCCTCTCTAATTAGTTTTTCTCTGAAAGTAGAGGCTTCAGCATCATTCTAGTGCAAAAGGTTCAATTAGCATAGTGGTCGCATTCACAAGATGATTGAAACTTTCTGCCTAGTGATAATTACTTTCATGACTAGCGCCTCAAAATAATAAAATCTTTTGAATATAGAGGCTCTCTTTTGAGGAACCTCAGTAGTAGTAGCGGCCATTCTAGTTGTCATCCTCCTTTATACAGGTTGGCATGCATAATATGTAGGAGCTTCAAGTAGAGGATTGTTTACGATGCGATGGTAGAAGTCTACACTACCAAATTGAATGACAGCTCCAACATCCTCAATATTGATAACAATGTTAGCCAGACATATATTAGCTTCGTGACCTAGCTGCATGATGAACGATGTATTCGATATAGAGAACAAGTAGATTAGTCATAAGAATATGGTTGATTTAAATTTAATTTCATTGAAAATTGGTTTTTTTTCAATTTTTGTATACTCCACTATTATTATAGCTTAGATTCGACTAGCCAAAGATGGAAAGAGAAACCTATCCCTAGTGGAGTTGCCAGAAATCTATGGGCTCCAAAAATTCTCCACTGACCTCTCAATGAAGAGAGTATAATTTAATGTCGATTAAATTTTTGGAAGGCAGATGGAATAGTAGATAAGACACTATCCGATATTTCACCCTCATTTTGTGAGGACTTTAGATCTGGTTCCATGTTTTCTACAGGTGCAACCACCTATAGTTAATTACCCCTCCCAATGTTGAAAGACAACTTTCAATTAAGGCTAATCATTAGATTACTAAACACATAGCGCATAGTAGCAGCATGTGGAGCTATGAAATTTAGGTTCATGAAATTCATCATTATTTTACTTAAAGCGGATGGTTGGTGTTGACCTCACTTTTAAAGTAAGTCTTCAAGCTCCTCATCATAAATCTTGGACTCTTATAAACACTAAGAGCTCTTTAGTCTTAAGACACTTCTAGCGATTAGGTGAACACTTAACCTAAGCTTAGAGACTTAGAAGGGTTAGTCATAGGGGTCGGTTGTGCCTTAAGGATTTAGGGAGACTTGCCCATCCTATAGCCTAAACCCAACCTATGTTTACCTTCTCAAACCAAACCTCAAATGCAATTCAAATACCAAATCCAAATCAAAATTTTAAACCAAATGATTGAAACTCATAATCAAATCCAAAATCAAAATCCTTCATAAGCCATATGATTATATCCTATGGACTTAGCCTTAGTCAAATTCAAATCAATCCAAATTCAATTTATTTTCTCCAAGACCAAACCAAACCTCAAATTTAATTCATGTGCCAAATCTGAATCCAAACCCCAAACCAAATGGTTGAAACCCATAATAAAATCCAAAATCAAAATCCTCCTTAAAGCCTTGATTGAATTCCATAGACTTAGTCAAATCTCTACCCAATTCAACCCAAATTTGATTGATATCTCATGAATAATTTATATCTTCATTTAAATTCACAAATATAAAGACATGAAGTATGAAGAAAAGAAGACCCCCCATAACACTTATTAATTTATAAATTATAATTATTCTTTTATATAGAGTTTGGCAACTTGTAGCAATAAAATTAATTACATTTTTATAGTTTCTTTATGAATGATGACTTAATGTGTGGCCTAGATGTTATTAGGCTCTTAGGAAAAAATAAATTTTCTACTCCAACTATAACTCATAATTAAAATTTTATACAACTCATAACCCCACATAAAGCCTAGGCATTCTTATTATTTCACTCTTGCTAAGAGCCTAGGGTTGTATGCCAATTTGAACAACCCCTTAGGCTGAATGTTGTATGCTTAATATTATGCATTCATATTATTTCACTCTTGCTAAGAGAGGGTTTCTATCTTTGCACGATAGGAGAAGACTTGACCTTTAAGGGTCTCCTTTGTGGTGGAAACTATCTCTTTCTCTCTAATTTAGCCATAATCCATTTTTTTATCATGCATTTAGACATATGGAAAATTTTATAGCCTTTGTCGAAATGAAGTGTCAAAATCAAATAAAAATTGAAAAGATTTGTATTAGACTAAGTCATTACTCATACCACTCATGCTCTAGTCTCTTAGGGAGTGGGTTCAAGGACTTTAGTCTCCTTCAAAATAATAATAGCCCAATTATCTTGCAAAATCAGATGACTTGCCAACATGATTTTAAAAGCATAGGAGGAGTTAGCTGGCTGCCACTCCAAGTTATAAGTCCAGTAGACGGGTGATTTACTCTCTCTTATGGAGGTAAACCATATGCCCATTTTTGTTTAGATTTAGATCATTCTTTAGCTTTTTCTAAAGCTCTCTAGATTTAGGAACTGAGATTAATATTTTCTTTGGGCTACAAGCATAAATCCTCACCTCTTAGAATTTTTACAATCTTGTGTTGATGGATTATAAGCCCTATTAATCTAATAAAATTTTAACTCATATAAAATAATTCTCCTACTTTTAAACTTATAAAGCCCATCCATATGATAAATTGAAATGCTCACTAGGCCTCTTAGTATCATGAGAATTTCCAACTTATTCCCTTTGGCTTCCAAAATAAGTCTCTCCTTTTGAACTTCCCATTTGATTTTTTTAAACATAACCAATTTGTTGATAGTCTTACTCTCGAAATCTTTGGAGACAATAATTGTCTACTTTAATCGAGAGTATTCCTAAAGAACTCACCTTCCTTAAGATGTAGTTAACTATGGGGGCTTGCCTCCATAGTGAACTTTAGAACCCAGTTTAATATAAACACTATTTTATTCATCCATGTAAAGTAGGGAAAAAAATCTATGGTATATTCGAAGACCCGTCATGCATTAGGAGTCCATGTTAAGTGATTAGATCTATTGAACAATGATATCTCTATCTTTTGAGATAGTATATCATACCTTAATATCATACTCGATCACTTCAATAAGTGCTCCCTCAGATCAGCATGGTGTCCCCTAAAAGTTTGACTCAACTCATATTATTCCAAGGGCAGTTGGCATATCTAAGATGCTTCATTTTCAACCTATCAGGGAGATGCCAGCCATTCCCAGCACTTGTCAAAAAAGATGTCAAGTTTAAGTGCGATGATAAGTGCCAGCATACCTTTGAATACATCATGTACTACCGATGACATCACCAATTCTAGCAGCCCCTATCTCGGGCAAGTCATTGATTCTTTATACTGCAACATTAGATGACTCCCTTGGTGCTTTGTTGGTCCAAGCCAATGACAATGGGAAAGAGAACACCCTCTACTATCTCAGCAGCCTTCTAATCCCTGCTGAGGCAAATTATTCACTTATTAAAAGCATTTCCTAGCTTTAATCTTTGCATCCCAAAAGCTATGGCACTACGTGCTTTCTCATAAGGTGAACTTGATCTCTAGAATCAACCCTCTGTAATATCTCATTACACGACTGACACTATTCGGACAATTGGCATGATGCTCCATGATTTTGTCATAGTTTGGCATTACTTGCATACCCCTCCGTGCGATGAAAGTATAAGCACTAGCAGATTTCTTAGCAGCACACCCACTTCATGTTGATTCTCTGCTTAGTGATGACCTCCTCGATGAACAAATCATGAACTTATGGGACACAAACATTCTCCGTTGGGAGATGTATTTTGATGGTGTGACTTCCTTTCAAAAGGGAGAAGAATTATGATCTACTCTCCCAAGAAAGGTAGGGGTATGAATAGTTCTCCTAACTCCGGATTGTAATATGATAAGATTCTCGTATCATCTGTCTAATCCATGCAACAACAATAAAGCCGAATATGAAGCCCTGATTGCCAGTCTAGAGTTAGCCATTTCCCCAAGCATCCATAATATCAACATCTTCAGGGATTCTCAGTTAGTTATCAACCAAATCATTGGGTCTTATAAAGTTCTAAAGCCTAAGCTTCATCACTACCACAAGTACACTATGGAGTTGTTGGCCCAAATCTCAGAGGTCAAAAATTACAAGATTCCTCGAGGAGAGAACATCGTAGCATATGCTTTAGCCAAGCTTGCCAAAGAGTTTGCATGTCTAGAAGATGAGTCTATACGATTAAGGGTCAAAAATAGACATGTTTTATCCTTTATTGATGTTGAACTCATCGAGAGGCTCTCTCTTAAAGGGAGGTTACCATTGCCAAAAAGGATGATGAGTTAGATTGGAGGCAGCCATTAATGGATTATCTAAATATAGGAAAACTATCTCAAGAGAAGTCATTAGCCCATCAGATAAAATAGAGAGTCCTTTCCTACACTTTCGTGGATGGCACCTTATTCCAACGATCCTTCGATCGTATGTGGTTACATTATTTGGACAAACACAAAGCTCATAAGATCGTGATCGAGGTACACTCAGATTTATGCAGAGCACACCAATCCGGTCTAAAGATGAAAGCCAAAATCAAGAGACTAGGATAGTACTGGCCATCGATGGTCACAAACTGCATGGATATTGCTAGGCGATGTCACAAATATCAAGTGCACGGTGTGGTCCTACACCAACTGTCCAACATTCTACACCTTACATTAGCCTCATGACCATTTGAGTGTTGGGGTACCGACATAGTGGGTTTGATTGATCCTCCTTCCTCTAAGGGTGATCAGTTCATCCTCACTGCCACCGACTACTTTTCCAAGTGGGCAGAGGCGATCCCACTCAGAGAGGTCACAACTCATCATATGCTCCAATTTTTCAAGAATCATATCGTATATAAGTTTGGGGTGCCTCAATGAATTATATCTGATAATGATACTGCATTCAAGAGCACTAAGATCAATAGCTTTGCTTGAAGACACAACATAGATTAGAGATATTCTACAATCTATTACCTGAGGGCAGATGACTTAGCAGAAGCCTTCAACAAATCTCTCATCCATATATTAAAGAAGACACTCGATGACAATAAGTGAGTGCGCATGAGCAATTGTAAAGCTTCACATATAGAACTCCAACCCAATCCACCCCTTTCTCCTTAGTGTATGGGTCTGAAGCCGTTCTACCATTAAAAGTCCAACTTTCATCACTAAGGATAACTATGGATAGCAAGATCACAATAGAGCAGAATGCCAAGTTACGGTTAGAAGAGCTCAAAGGTTTGGAGGAGAGATACCTACAGGCATGCTAGAACCTTGAGTTGTACACAACCAAAATGATTCAAGCTCACAACAAGTTGGTCCGTCCTAGGGCTTTTCAAGTATGGGAGCTTATTTTAGTTCTAAGGAGACCAATTATTGCTCGTCGCAAGATGAGAGACAAGTTTAAACCCACTTGGGAAGGCCATTTTGTCATAGAGAAGGCCTACTAAAGAGGATCTTATCAGCTCATAAATCATATGAGAGAGCACCCAATGCTTTCGATCAACAGGCTCTACCTAAAGAAATATTATCCATAAATCTTATTTGAAATTAATTATCAATGAAAATTTCATCTCTTCCATGTTAAGAAATATCTTTGTTTGTGAATCTACCACGATGTGTTTAGGGTAGGTGTAAGGAACCCGAGCAGCGTCCTATCCTTTATCAATACAACACAAACACAAACTACACACAACCACATATAAAACAAACACATATCTTTTGTCTCAGGCTACTTCGAGTTGGGATAAAGTCCCCAACGACACTCACTAAGTAGCTACTCTAGGTTGGGCTGACATCATACCCTACTAATGTGTCACCCCAATGGTTCCTTATTTAGGAGGATGTAAGTCTACAAGATCTTTGCCTGACTTGAGCATTACAAACTAGCAAGTGCCTTGTTAGTTTGGTAGGCCTTACTGCACTATCGGTAAGCACCCTATGTCGACATTGTTTAAGAAATATGTAAGTCTACACGCTTTCTTCTTGAACTAGCCATCATGCACTGATTAGATCAAGTATATTTGAGGCTTAGGGTAAGTCCCCTAGTGGCTCCTTTCCTCCTGGCTACTTCAAGTTTGGATCTAGTCCTTATACGGGACTCCCCTCTTAGTAGTCGCCCTAGGTCAGATAGAATATGTCCCGCTAATGGCAGACTATCCCGGTGATCATTTCCATCTATGATGATGTAAGTCTACAAGCCTTCTTCTCAGATTGATCATCGTACACTGACATGTAGCTTAGGTTGGTTGGTCTTCGCTATGCTAACAGTGACCCACTCGATAGATATACCACTCATGGTAGATGTAAGTCTACAAGCTTTCTCCTTGAGTTGGCCACCGTACACCTATAGGCTTTCTTTTACAAGGTCCAAGATAAAGCCCCTAGCGACACCTTCTCTATGGGCACTCTATTTGGACCACATCCTTTGCAACCCCATTTAGACATTACCGAGGTTACTCTTGGATTGGATAATCCCCTTTCTAGTAGCCACCCCTGTGGTTGGAGAACTTATCTTGCGGAGATGCAGATTCTCCCTTGGTCCAGTAAGTCTGAGATAAGACTAGGCTGATATAAACTCCTTCTCAGTGTGGTCCCTCGCACACCAACAGGGTCCACACAAACATATAAATAAAAAATGTATATATTTGCTTGTGGAATAAGATGAAACCCCCAGTGATACCTTTTCCCAAGCAGGCATCCTATCTTTAGGGTAGTGTCAGCAAAACTCCCTATAGAAATCGCCTGATTACTCTTGAGTTGAGATAAGTCCCCAATGACACTCTCTCAGTAGTCACCCTTAGGTCAAGTTCGACCTGTTATGCCACTAATGGGTCACCCCGGCGGTCGTCCTAACTTTGGAAGATGTAAGTCTACTACGCATTCTCTCCAACATGACCATTGCACACCGACGGGCAGCCTTTGGTCGGGTTCGATTTATTGTGCTATCAACCGATCACCCTAGCGGCTATTCATTGCTTTGGAAGATGTAAGTCTATACACTTTCTCCCTAGCATAGCCGTTGCACACTGAAAGGCACCCTTAGGTTGGTTAGCTCTACCCCGTGCCCGGTAGACTTTTCCTTTGGATTTGTAAATCTAAGATAGGACATGGATGATATAGCCCCTTCTTAGTGGATCCATCACACACCGACAGGGTCCATTTAATTAAAATGAAATTAATCTTGACTATTTTTGAGTTGATATGAGTCCACAATGGTATTCACTCAGTAGTCACCCTAGGTTGAGTTTGATTTGTTGTGCTACTAGCATATCACCCCAGCGGTTCATTATTTAGGAGGATTTAAGTCTATAAGCTTTCTTCCATACTTGACCATTGCACACCGAAAGGAAACCCTTTGATTGTTTAGTCTACCATGGTCGGTACTTTCCCTTTGGATTTGTAAATCTAAGATAGGACAAGGCTGATATAACCCCTTCTTAGTGGATCCATCGCACACCGACAAGGTCCATATATTAAATCCACCATCCTCCCAAGTGGAGTTTGAATTAAATCCATCCAAACTTTTATCTCCAGCGGATACTTCCCTAAACAAACCAAAGAAATTAATAGATTAAGTCCACCTTATCCTCAGCGAATCCTAGCTCATATCTCTAGTAGATATGCCCTCAACCTCAAATCAAATTAAACCCAATCATATCCTCTCCCCAGTTGAGCCCCAAATCATAAGCAGACAAATCAAATTCTCATCCCCTAGTGGATGCACACCAATCAAATCAAATCAAATTCCTCCCTAGTGAGGCGTGAATTGACTTAGACCCCTTTGAAGAGCCTAAATCAAAACCTAAATTCAGCAAACCAAACCAAATCCTATCCTCAGTGGATACATCCAGCAAATCAAACTCATATAATATGAACACTTCTAATAGAACGTTCATACACCTATCCTCGACAGATTATATATTCTAATCCTTGGTGGATCTTCTTTCCACAAATCATATGATCAAATTCAAACCCTTATCCCTAGGGGACAACTCGAACCTGCTTCCCTAGTGGAAGGTTCATATACTTGATCCCTCAATGGATCCTTCCTTCCTCTTTTTTTGCCCTTGGCATAAGTTAAGTTGCATTGCACTAAGATCATGATTCTGTCTATATCCTGAGTTTAGGTACAGATCGTTCTGTTAGCGTTTGCAATCCTTCGAACTTTGTTGATCACCTCGATCAATGCCAATATGTGTGGTGTGCCTTGTCAGTTACACCACATCTATTGGGGGTCCTTTTGTTGACCTCACTTTTAGAGTGAGTCTTCAAACTTCTCATCATAGATCTAGGACTCTTATAGACACTAAAAACTTCTTAGTCCTAAGATATTTCTAGTGATTAGGTGAACACTTATCCTAAGCCTAGAGAGTTAGAAATTTAGCCATAGGGGTACGTTATGCCTTAAGGATTTATTGGGACTTGCCCATCCTATGGCCTAAACCCAACCTATGTTTACCTTCTCAAACCAAACCTCAAATTCAATTCAACTACTAAATCTAAATCCAAATTCCAAACCAAATGATCAAAATTCATAATCCAATCTAAAATCAAAATCCTCTTTAAAGCCTTATGATTGAATTCCACAGACTTAGCCAAATCTCCACCCAATTCAACCCAAATTTGATTAATCCCTTCATGAATCATTTATATCTTTAGTAATATTCACAAATATAAATGAGATATAAACTCAAATAGCCAAAACTAAATCAAACTAAATCTGAATCCAATAAAAACCTTTTTTTAAGTCATATGGACCTACCTCCATGAGCTTAGCCAAATCTCATGAAAATCAACCTGGAATCAATTGATTACTTTATAAATCAATTATTCTTTCATTTATATTCATAAATATAAATGAAACCCTCATCCCAATCATCAAAACTAAATCAAACTAAATCAATTCCCTACTCAAGCCCTTTTGACCTACCTCTACGGGCTTAGTCAAATTTGCTCCCAAATCACTCCAAACTCAAGTTATTTTCTCATAAATCATTTGTATCTTCATTTATATTCACAATTATAAATGAAATATAAATTCACATGACCAAAACCAAGTCCAAAATTGAGTCAAAATCCAATTTAAGCCCCTTAAGCCAATTCCTTGACCTTGGCAAAATCCTATCTAAATCAAGTCAAAATCAAGGATTTTCTCTTGAATCAATCACTCCTTCAATCATCTATCCAAATATAAATGAAACATACAATCATCAAGCCAAATTTAAGTCAAGCCCAAGTTAACCTTTTTTACTTGAAAATTCCAAATGAACCAAAACCTATCATAACCCAAATTGATTGCAATTGGATTTATATTTCAATCCTAAACTCATATATAAATCCAACTAAACCTTTATCAAACCAAAGCCAAG
Organism: Cymbidium sinense; assembly: GCA_021442155.1. NCBI lineage: Eukaryota > Viridiplantae > Streptophyta > Magnoliopsida > Asparagales > Orchidaceae > Cymbidium > Cymbidium sinense. The sequence continues at coordinate 148,535,339 of CM038221.1, forward strand.
CCAATTGACACATTTAGGTCCACTTGACCCAAAGTTGCCTAAAGGACCTTTTTGAGCCAAGTTTTAATCCAACCAAAATTAGATTGAACCAAGCCTCTCTAAGCCTCATATCATGATCAACAATCACCCTAGAGTGATTAATTGCTTTGAATTGGGTCAAACCAAGTCAACTTAGTCATTTGACCAAGTCAACCCTTAGCCCAAATGAAACCCAAACTAGCTAAAACTCACAATACACAGAATTAATTGAAACCATTGATTCACACTAACCCATAATCAATGTTTGAACATGACTTGATCCTCAATTGAGCCAAATCAAACCCAATTGGTCATTTGACCCAAGTTGACTCAAATTGACCTAAAAGGACAAAATCAATCAAATCATTATCTAACCCAAATTGATTGTAACCAATTGCTCAAGTTCATTCTAAATCTATTGTTGAACTTGACCAATGCTCCAATTTAACCAATTGGACCCAATCTAGCCCAATTGACTAACCTAGCCCAAATTGATCTAAAAGGTCAAATTGGCCAAAATTCAAATTAAATCCAAATTGATTCAAACCAAAGCCTACAAACATTTTCAATTAACAAATTGAATATGAACCAACACCCAACGCAAGCCAATTTGGCCAATTTGGTCAAATTGGCTAACTGAGCCCATTTGACCTATATGAATTCAAATGAGAAATCAAACCTAAGCCAAATTGATTGAAACCACTTGAACCATATTGACCTCACTTTTGGAGTGAGATCTTAAATTCTCCATCTTAGACATAGGACTCCTCTAAACACTAAGAGTTCCTTAGTCTTAAGACACTTCTAGTGATTAGGTGAACACTTAACCTAAACCTAGAGACTTAGAAGGATTTATCATAAGATTAGGCTATGCATTAGGGGTTTAAGGCAACTACTTACCCTATAGCTAAAATCCAGCCTTTGTGCACTCCTTCAAACCAATCCAAATCAAATCTCAAATCTCATACAACTCAATTAATTTTCTCAAATCTCAACTCAATTGATTTTCTCAACCCAAAATCAACTCCAAATTCAATTCCAATCCCAAATGATTCAAATCCAAAATTAATTCCAAATCCAACTCCAATTCTAGATGATTGAAACCCATGATCAATTCCAAATCGAAACCTTCCTAAGCCTTATGAACCACATCCATAAGCTTAGCCAAACCCTTCAAATCAACCCAAAGCCAAGTGATTTCTTTATAAATCACTTATTTTATCATTTGTATTCACAACTATAGATTAAATTAGCATCCAAATCATCCAAATCAAAAGAATATAAATCAAACCAAATCAAATCCCCTTTTTCAAACTTTTTGACCTACCTTAGCCAAATTCACAATCAAATCACTCTTAATTCAAATGATTCTCTCATGGAACATTTATATTCTCATTTATCATCACAAATATAAATGAAATATAAATTCAAATGCACAAAATCAAATCAATTAAATTCAAGACTCAAATCCAAACCTAATCCTTTAAGCCAATTTTGTGGATTTAGCCAAATCATTCTCAAATCAATCCAAATCCTTGGATTTTCTCTTCAAACAATCACTCATTCAATCACATGCCCAAATATAAACATAAACTACAATCACCAAGCCAAAATCAAACTAACCCAAGTCAAACTCGTGTTCATCCTTTTAGCTTGAAATTGTCAAATGAACTAAAACCCATTTGACTCCAAATCACTTGCAATTGGATTTATATTTCCATCATAAGTCCATATGTGTTTAACCAAACTTGAATCAAGGCATGATCAAGCCAATTGACCCATTTAGGCTCACTTGACCCAAGTGACCTAAAGGGCCTTTTTGAGCCAAGTTCTAATCCAACTCAAATTATATTAAACTATGTCTATCTAAACCTCAATCATAATCAACAATCATCATGGGGTGATCAATCACCTTAAGTTAGGTCAAACCAAGTCAACCTAGCCTTTGACCAAGTCAACATTTAGCCCAAATGAAACCCAAATTAGCCAAAATCCATCATATGCCAAATTGATTGAAACCATTGATCTAAACTCATCTATAATCAATGATTGAGCATGACCAAGCCATCAATGGAGCCAAACCAACCCTAATTGGCCACTTGACCTAAGTTGACCCAAATTGGCCTAAAAAGACAAAAAAGGTCAGATCATGATTTAATCCAAATTGATTAGCAACCAATGGTTCAAGTTCATTCCAAATCACTTGTTGAACTTGACCAAAGCTTTAAATGACCAATTAAACCCAACCTAGCCCAATGACCATGAACCCAACTTGACCCAAAAGGTCAAATCAATTTGAAATCAAATTAAATCAAAATTGATTGAAACTAAAGATTATAATACATTTTCAATGATCAACCAAGCCTAAACCAACCCATGACCAAACTCAGTTGGGTCAAATGGGTCAAATTGGTCAACTTGACCCATTTGACCCAAATGAACCTAAATGATCCAAAACCAAATCTAAATTAAATTAAACCAAACTAATGATGTTGATAGGCTCCAAATGATCATTTGAACGACCTAATCCATGGTTTGACCCAATTTGACCAATTGGTCAACCTAACATAATTTGACCCAAATGAGTCAAATTGAGCCAAATCAAACCAAATGAACTCCAAATCACTTAAAATTTGGCCCAATCCTTTTTTAAATCATTTCAAATCTACCCAAATCAAACTCATAGCCAAATGACTACTTTGTCCTTAGGTCAAAGGTATCCCATGCCCAAATTCACTTGGAATTTGGTCATTTCTTTCTCAATGCCACTTGACACCCTTCTGTTGGTCCACATGAGCACCAAGGAGTGTGGTGACAATGACCCAATGAGCTTGGGTCAGCCATGACCCAATGGGAGGCCAAATCAACCTCCCTAATCATCTTTAGACACTTGGCTCGCCAAATTCACTCACCAATCACATAGGCATCCACTCTCCCTCACTCCTCCACCCAAAATGACCCATGTGGGACATTTTCCAGCTCAAATCGTGCCTCCAATCCAAGCCATTGAGCCAAAATGGCAAATCAGCCATCCACCATCCGATCTAAGTAGGGGGAGATATACCCCCCCTCATTCTCACTCAAACAAAGAAAAGATTAGTTCCTTAGAGCCTTAGGAGTTGAACCGAATCCTCACTAAGCATTTCCAAGCCATTCTCGAGCACCCTTACTTCCCTACTCTCAGTTTTACTCAAAGCCAAAATAAGGGAGATCAATCCTGAGATCAACTCACTCAATTCTCAACCAAAGTGAAATTAATATTGTACGCACCATCCTTGGACCAAGGCGAGTTGAATCAAACCATTTTTCAAGTCTCTAAGCAATGGGAAGTGAAACTTTGATCAGGACCAATCATCATTGAAGAGGAGCTTGGTCGACCAGCAAACCACTTCAAATCAAAACCAAATTTCTTTAATAGGACTTCATCTCTACTAGACGAAGCTAACTCCTCCGTTAGAAGCACCGGTGATTGCCTCTGGCGAGGTAATTATTCAAAATCGCAGCTATAAGATATTTTTAGTTGGTCCTTTTTGAAGGGAATTTCCATCCCATGCAATTTTGACCGTTGGATATACATGTATAGATATGCTTAGGATTATTCATATGCATGGTATACATGATGGAAAGAAATGAATGAGTGTATGTTATGTGATAGTAATCCACCCTAACTAATCCTAAGATGCCTTTCTTATTGAATAGGGCTATTTAGAGTGAATCTAAACTTAGGGTTAATTAAAATATATAATAAACCATTCACTAAAGGAAATTCATTAATCAAATTTACCTTAGAAATCACTTAAGGTAAGGATGAAAGAGAGCTCTCTTCTCTTTTCTACTCTTTATAATATTTAGTCACTAAGTGTATGTTCATTCAAACCAAAGTAAATCACAAACTAAAATTGACAAGTCAACTAAACCACTTAAAATGAAACCACCATCTAAATTAAATATTTCACACTTGAAAATTTTCAACCTTAAAGCTTAGCTAAGACATGCCACACAATCCTTAAATGACACACACACATTAGGCTAAGTCACCACTTCTAGCTCTATGTTAGGGTGGTGCATGGTTTGATGCATGATTTTTTTTCATGGTGTAATATTTTTGACTGGATGTTAGGGTGTATGTGCCTAGACTGGATGATAGGGCGATATTAGCCTAATCATGTCTTCTACAAAGGGTTGTGCTTAAGGGGTGCTGTAATAAGAATATAAATGATTTTACTGTGTAGGTTGCCTATACCCCTAAGCATAAATCAAATTAAAATAGGTGGGTTTGGTTACCCATGTGTGGGGTACTAAGTCCAAATTATTCTTATAACTGCTTAGGTTGTATGGTGTGTTTTAGCTAATATTTATTTTACAGGTGTAGTAAGATTTACTTTCCTTCTTTTTAATATAATTTTTGCATTAGGATTAGGATAAGTGTTATGAAAACTAAGGTGAACATTGGTTATAATACCATGTCTTATATACCATGTGAGGCCTTGGAGCAAACCAAAAGAAAGAAATAAAGAAAGAAAGAAATGGAGCAAACCAAGATGAAGGAATAAAGGATAAGGAGTGAAGAATGGAGGATGAAGAATGAATATCCCCATAACACATGTCATTTCATAATTGTAATTTATTATTTCATTATATCGAGATGTATAAGGGTAGAGCTCGGCTACCCACATTTCTTTTCGGGTTGTGCGGTGGAACTCGACCACATCAGCCTCTTATTCTTTTGTGCTAATTTTATAAATTGATTAATTTTATATTTATGATTGTGCAATTAGGATGGAATGATTTTTCTAGTTTCTTAATTATTTGATGATTGTTGAATGGCCTGGATGCGATTAGGCTTCTAGGAAAAAAAAATTTTATATCCAATTAATCAATTCAAAATTAAACTAAACAATTCATAACCTCACTTAAAGCCTAGGATATAAATCAAGATAATAAAAGATTTAGCAACCCCTTAGTTGGATGTTATATGTCTCAGATTATGCATAAATCATATTATCTCACTCTTGCCAATGGAGGGCTTCCACCTTTGCCAGAGAAAATGGCTTGACCTTTGAGAGCTATGGTGGAAACACACCTCCTTATTTTGGTTTTAGCCCATAACTGATTTTCTCATGCATTAGGCATAGAAAATTCCAAAGCTATATCAAAAAAAAATGTCCTAAAATCAAAATAAAACTTGACAAATTTTGCATTAGATTTAGGTCATGAATTCATAACACTCATGCTCTAGTCTCTTAAGGAGTGAGTTTAAGGACTTAGTCTCCTTTCTAAATAAATAATAACCTAGCCATCTTGTAAAGCATAAGACTTTCCTACATGTATTTAAAATCATAGGAGGAGTTAGTTGGTGGCCACTACAAGCGGTTGTAAGTTAATAGTTGGGTGGTTTATTCTCTCTTGTGTAGGTAAATCATATACTCATGTTTGCCTTAGACTTAGGTCGTGCTTTGGCCCTCGCCAAAGCTCCCTAGATTTAGGATCTAAAGTTGTTATTTCCCTTTGGGGCTACAAGCATAAATCCTCACCTCTTAGGCATTTCTACAATCTTGAATTATGGAATTGTAAGCCCTAGATTTCTAATAAAAATTCAATTCAAACATATAATTCTCCTCAATTTCAAAATTATAAAGCTCAATCATAAGATAGTTTGAGATGCTCACTAGGTTTCCTAGTATCATGAGCATCCCCTACTCATCTTCCTTTGGTTTCGATAATAACTCTCTCCTTTTGATCAACCCCACTTGATTTTCTAAAAATAATCAATTGATTGATAGTCTTATCTTTAAAATCTTTGGAGAAAATGATATTTACCTTAATCAAGGGTATTCCTAAGGAACCTCATTCAATATAATGTAATTAACTATGGGGGCTTGCCTCCATAGGAAATTTAATGAACGATTAAAATAAACTCTACTTTACTTTTACATGTAAAATAGGGGAATGATCTCTAGTACATTTGAAGACCCATTGGACTTAAAAGTCCTTATTAGGTGATTAGGTCCATTGTAGGATGGTGACTTCTATCTTTCGAGATAGTACATCATTCTTAAATATCATACTCGATCACCCCAATAAGTACCCTCCTAAGATCTACGTGATGTCTCATACTTTACGAAGCAAAAATAAACACCACAAACTAAAACACTTTAAATCATCATTGAACCTAACCCAATTTGACCAATTGGTCAACCTAACTCAATATGACCTAAATTGAACCCATATGACCAAATTGAGCTAAAACCCATCAAACCAACTCATGGGACTTTGGAGGCTGACCTAACCTAACCCAAACCCATCTTAGGTTAGCCTAAAATCAGCTAAACCCATTTGAAGCCAAGTCCAATGCAAATCCTCTATGGATCCTCTCCCACATTAGATTCTTTCCTCTAATGGCAAAGTCCACTCTTCTTTTCACCTTGGAAGCCCTCACTCATCCAAATGAGGCATGACTTAAGCCACCTAACCCATGCTAGGTCTGCCATGGACCAAATGGAGGTGAGTTAACTCACCTCCTTTACAAATTGAACACCTAAAAGATTAAGCGAAAGCAATTTGACCAAATCAAGCTTGGAGCCTCGTGCCATGGCTTCTCCTAAATCCAGACAAGCCACGTGGACTTGATGGAAACCACTCCGGTGCTCTGGCGGTGGCTAGCAGGCTAAAAAATGGGAAGCAATCCCATTCATCCACCTCAGCAAATCGAGGGGTATACCCCCTCAATTCACGAAATCATAATTCTAATTCAAGAAGGGCAAATTCAGCCTCCTTGCAATCACAGTGATTCCAAGCTTTCCTCCTTAATTTCCTCTCTAGTGTGAAACCAAAATAGGGGAGCTCAATCCCAATTCCAACTGTCTCATCTCTCAACCAAACTTCAATTCCTTACACACACCTTCCATGCACGTCATCAAAACCACTCAAGTCATTTCTCAAGCTCCAAAGCCACTAGAGCTAGGAGTTCAATCACCATCGAGCTCCAAAGTGATGGAAGTTGATCCATCGAGCAAACCAAGGGAAATTGGCTTGCGTGCTACTCAATAAAGCCTCATCTCTACTAGACAAAGCTACCTCCATTGATCCCATCACCAGTCTTGAGCTCCAGGGAGGAAATTTCTCAAAACCATAGAAATAAGAAATTTTTGTTGGAGCTTTTTGAAGAAATTTTGCATGTAAGTCGATCTTGACTGTTGGTTGTGTGTGGATTCCTTCCCTGATGGTGTGAGTTGATTTTGGAGTGAGTCTGAGCTTGGGTGAGCTCATATTGAGCGATCCATGAAGGACAGACTCTGTCATTTATCGCTCGTGGGAAGAAGGATCATGGGTCGTCCGTTCCACATGATTGGAATGGACATGATCAAATCATAGTAGATTTCCTATATTTTCTCCCTTTATGCCACGGGATTGATCTGCATCGTTCGATCCGAGATTGGACGGTGGGGATCAATATCGCGCCCGCCGCCAGCTGACTCAACGTGCGGATGTGACTACTTTAATAGCCAATCTCGCAACATCACATGGAAAGCATGTTGTGTCAACACGTCACGTGGAATCGATGGGATTAAGGCTTTAATTAGGTTAATTAAGGTGTTTGTAGTGCTGAAACTTCAATAATTTATAATAAATTATAGAAAAATCTAAAAAAAAATATAAATAATGGCTCATTTTAAAAGGTATTTCAAAGGGGAATCCATTAAAATAATTCTTAACTAATTTTAAATAGTAATTTTGGCTTAATTAGAGTTTAATTAAAAACTTAATTAGCCTAATTACTCTCTAATTAGTTAACCAATCAATTTCAAACTTTAAGAATGTTTAGGGGGATGACCTCTGCCTCTCTTATTTTTCTTGGAATCTATTGGTTGATTAATTGAGGAAATTGATTGCTTAAGCTCTAATTTCCTTCTTAACCTAATTAAGTAACCATGTGAATAGTAATTAATCAATAAATTGGACCCCTTAATCACTGTTTAATAGTGGGGAGACTTAGGGAATTGGATTGGGGCCTCCCTCCTAATCTTTCCCCTAAGTTTCCTTCTCTTTTTAAACAAAAATACTAAGTAAAGATTAATTATCTAATTAATGACTTAATTAGTTAAATTGAAACTCAAATCATGCCAAATTATGTTTGATTAAGTAAGATGCTTATGAGATTAGGTTGGGACCTCTTTCATAACCTTTTCTCACTTAAACCCATTTCATTTCAAAGGTTAACCAATTAAATTTTCTAATTAAACAAAGAAGAATGTATTAATGACTTGCTTAGCCTAATTAAAAGGGTAATTGCATCTAATTTCTCGTAATTGATCCATGGGTAGAACTTTAGGTGTTTAATAGCCTAAAGAGGGTTAATAAAATTATGGTTAGCTCACATGTGTGCGAAAACCATAAAAGTAATTAATGAAGTTCTTTAAGCTTAATTAAATAATGATTGTAAGCTAATTGTATTAGGCCCCTTTCATTTCATAAGATCATTGCTATTTACCTTTCAATTCATTTGCATATTGTATTGGCTCACAATCATTTGATTAATTACCTTAAGGTAACATAGGTAAAGGTTAATTAATTGATTTAATTCATACATTAACTTAATTAATCCATAAAATCAACTTAATTACCTCTCATTAAACTAAATTAACTCACACATGAGAAATGAGATTAGGATTAGGATACCTCTTCTCAAATCTCCTAAATGAAATCAAACATGAAATTAAAATGATATTAAGAAATTTTGGTTTATTCTAAATGAACTTATTTAATATGATTGTCCTTAAGAGTTAATTGGATTGAAAGAAATCATGTGCTTATGTTTCTTTATTTCTCTTCAATCATATTAAATATTGTATGTCACTTGATTCATGCATGCATCTCTTGCAAAATTGATTAAATTAAATGGTTTCCTTTATGTCAAGCTTGCATGCGTTGATTTAAATTTAAAATTATGTGTGGCTATTATCATTATTAAATCAAAACTATTTTCAAAGTATATATAAATCAATTATAACATGGGTGATGACAATTATTATTATTCATAAGCTTGCATGTGCCTATAGCTTAGAACATGTGATATGGAGTTCTTTTTTCTTTATTCTTCATGGATTTAAATAAAAAAATTATGAATATTAACAAGTGTATAGTTCATTTGAAAAGGGCACAACATTTATTTGGATTCATTCTTATGTATCTCCATGTTAGAATTTAGATAGAACTTTAGCTCACATGTATAAATAATTCAATTAAATCAACATATAACTTTTGCATGATTTTCATTCTTGTAGTCACGTGTATATTCATGTGTATTTAAGAATAACGAGTATATCTAGTGTGGGCATTCTGGGGATGCACGGCTTTAAGTAGCCCCAATGAGGTCTTTAACTCACTCCCCTAGTTAACAATGGAGAAGTACGGCGATGCACGACTTTAGAAATGACTTAAGCTAAGGATGAAAGAGAGTAATCCACTCCTTTTTTTTTCTCTCTTTATAACACTTAGTTGCTAAGTGTTAATCAAATAAAAGAAAATAAATACTAAGTAAAATTTTCAAATCATTTAAACCACTTGAAGTAAAATCAGCCTCTTATGATTAAATGCCTTTCAGACTTAGAAAATACAACTCCAATGCTTAGTTAGGACATGCCATTTCTAGCTTTATGTTAGGGCAGTGCATGGTATAATGTATATTTTATTTTGTGATGTATTATTTTAGACTATATGTTAGAGTGTATATTTTGTAGACTGGATGTTAGGCCACTATTAACCTATGCATGTTTTCTACAGGAGATTGTGCTTAAGGGTTTGCTTAAAAATAAATATAAATGATTGTAGGTTGCTTAATCCTCTAAGCATAATCCAAATTAGGACAGGTGGGCTTGGTTACCCATGTGCAAGGTGCTAAGTCCAAATTATACATATAACTGCTTGGGTTGTATGGTGTGTTTAGCTAACACTTATTTTGTAGGTGTAGTTACAATTACTTTTCCTAATTTTAATGTAATTTTATATTAGAAATTAAGATTAGTGTTATGGGAGATTAGGATGAGCAGTGACTAGAAGGCTTTGTCTTAGGAGACCCTATGATGCCTTTGAAGCAAGCATATCCAAATCAAAGAAGACATGATGATATGAAGTATGAAGAAAAGAAGACCCCCATAACACTTATTCATTTATAAATTATAATTATTCTTTTATATTCTGGATTGTATAAGCGTAGAGCTCAGCTACCCAATTTCTCTTTTCGAGTTGTATGGTGGTACCTGGCCGCATCGACTTATTATTCTTTTGCACCAGTTATAAAATTGTTTGATGTTATGTTTAACTTGTGCATTAGAAATGGCATGCCTCTTCATAGTTTCTTTATGATTGGTGTTTGTTGTATGGTCTGGATGCGATTAGGCTCTTAGAAAAAAATAAATCTTTCACCCAACTATAACTCATAACTAAAGTTTTAAATAATTCATAACCTTACAATAAAAGCCTACTCATTAAATAAGATAATTAAAAGATTTAGCAACCCCTTAGCTGAATGTTATATGTTTCAGATCACGAATGCATATTCTTTCTCTCTTGAAAATAGGTGATTTCCATCCTTACACGATAGGGGAATGCTTGACTTGTGAGGGAATACCTTATGATGGAAAACACCCCTTCTTACTGATTTAGCCAATAATCTCATTTCATCATGCATTTAGACATGGGAAAATCACATGGCCTTTGTCAAGATGAAGTGTCAAAAATCAAATAAAAATTGAAAAGATTTGCATTAGATTAAGTCATTACTCATACCACTCATGCTCTAGTCTCTTAGGGAGTGGGTTTAAGGACTTTAGTTTCTTTCTAAATAATAACAACCTAACTATGTTGCAAAATCATAGGACTTACCTACATGGTTTTAAAGCATAAGAGAAGTTAGCTGACTGTCACTTTAGGCAGTTATAAGTCCAGTAGTTGGGTGATCTACTCTCTCTTGTGGAGGTAAATCATATGCCCATTTTTGCTTAGATTTAGGTCATATTTTAGCTCTTGCTAAAGGTCTCTAGATTTAGGATCTAAGGTTGCTATTTTTTTCAGGCTACAAACATAAATTCTCACCTCTTAGGTATTCCCCTAACCTTGTGTTGGTGGATTGTAAGCCCTAATAATCAAATAAAATTTCAACGCGAACAAATAATTCTTCTCACTTTCGAACATGTAAAGCTCAACTATATGATAGATTGGAATGCTCACTATGCCTCTTAGTATCATGATCATTTCCTACTTATTCCATTTGGCTTCTAAAATAAGTATCTCCTTTTGAACTATCCCATTTTATTTTCCAAACAAAAAAAATTTGTTGATAGTCTTACCCTTGAAATCTTTGGAGACAACAATTGCCTACTTTAATCGAGAGTATTCCTAAGGAACTCACCTTCTTAGGATGTAATTAACTATGGGGGCTTTCCCCCATAAGAAACTTTAAAACTCGGTTTAATATAAACTCTACTTTATTCATGCATGTAAAGTAAGAAAAAGTCTTTGGTATATTCGAAGACCCATCATACCTTAGGAGTCCTTATTAGGTGATTAGGTCCATTGAAGGGTGATGTCTCTATCTTTTGAGATAGTATATCATACCTCAATGTCATACCCGACCACTTCAATAAGTACACCTTTAGATTTGCATGGTGTCCCTCATATACATATCCAAAAATAAACACCACACTTCCAAAATAAGTCTCTCCTTTTGAACTATTTCATTTGATTTTTCTAAACATAACCAATTTGTTAATAGTCTTACCCTTAAAATCTTTGGAGATAATAATTTTCTACTTTGATCGAGAGTATTCCTAAGGAACTCGCCTTCCTTAGGATGTAATTAACTATGGGGGCTTGCCCTCATAAGGAACTTTAGAACTCAGTTTAATATAAACCCTACTTTATTCATCCATATAAAGTAGAGGAAAAATCTTTGGTATATTTGAAAACCCATCATGTTTTAGGAGTTCTTATTAGGTGATTAAGTCCATTGAAGGGTGATCCCTCTATCTTTTGAGATAGTACATCATACCTCAATTTCGTACCCGATCACTTTAACGAGTACACCCTCAGATCTACATGGTGTCCCCCATATACTTTCCAAAAATAAACACCACAGATGGGGGAATGATGACGCACCCGATCAAGATCCCATGGTTCCATCATCTCAAGTTGTCGTGGTCCCTAGTCTACTTAGTTAGAGGATGTAGTCGACCCAACCTGATCGAAGGATCCTTGTCAGCAGCCATGGGTTGCAACGTCCAAGGGAACCTTGTAGACCTAGGGTGGAGTTTGTCTAATGGGACAAATACAAATCAACCTTAGCTAACAAAGGGATTTTCCCCCAATCAAATATATTTTATAGTTCATAGCCAAAGAGCAAAGACATTAGGAAATATACGGGCTACGGCCGTGACCGTAATTTAGTGGTGTCATTTTGCGACAAGCCACCCGGTCAGAGGGCTCTGATCATAATCGTCATTTATGTAGTGTCATTTTATGACAAAATCATGCAGATAGAGGACACGGGCCACATCCTTATGGGTTTAAGATTACTTGAGCATGAAAAAAGTTATGTATTTGATTTGACATTGGCTCTTTGTGAGCAAAATTTTTTTTAATTTGTCACCCTCGACAAATTATTGCGGATGGGTGGATGGATTTTACTTTAAATTTAAATAATTAATTTTATTTAATTTATATTTTTGAATTTGAATGTTTGATCGTTTTATAATTGATTTGAATTTTAATATATAAAGATTGATCATTTAAACCATAGTAGTAATAGCCTTTTGATCGCATGACTATTGTTGGCTAATAGACCATGTCAACTCTACCTCTTTTCTACAGAGGATCAGGTCTAAATTCCCAAAATTTATAATCATCTAAACCTTGTCAACTCTAGCTTGAGCCTAGAGGATCGAGTTTGGAACTTTTCACTTGGGAGCTTGAACTTCAGAAGCCATGTCAACGAGTTTATTTTTTGTAATTGTATGAAAGAATTAGCTTCTTAGATATTATTAAATTAAATTTTTTATAACATCATAATTGGGTTTTTTAGGTTTTGTTAAACAGGACCTGGTCCTAAGACTAAACCGGGAATCAACCCGCGCAGCATCCTTAAATACTAAGTTTAAGAATTCAGCATAATGTCAGGTCCCATGTGGGTTTTTTCTTTCAATTAAAGTGTTCATATGAACTTCCAAATAATTTAATATATTTTGATATCAATGATTTGATAGGTATTTTCACACTCTTATTCAATTAAGAGTTTATCTTATGATACATGCATATCAAGTTAAATGCATATGGATATTTATATGAGTTTTAAAAAATATCCAAGTTGATTTTAATAAATACTTTATGAAGCATGTGAGGTTTATTTAGAATTGAAACTAATTCCTTCTCTTTGCTTGTATGATGTGTTGTGAATCCGGTGGTGTTGTTGTTATATACTTATATTGCAATTCAAATCATTGCATTCTTGCTTGCATTTAAATTATTAATGAGCTAAATGTAAGCAAGAAAGTTATTTAGCTCGCACTCAAGAAAGAACAAATGAGTTTGCTGCAAACGTCTTGTGACTCCTATTCAACTCGCATTCATATCAGAATGCTAGCTTTCAAGCTTGTTAAACACTTCCTATGATCCAATTGTATGTTTAACTAACTTTCTCTTTATATCATTTAGAGTGAGATATTATAGGAGATGCACCCAAATTCATTGACGAGCTGTTAATTTATTGTGAGTCTCATTTAAATATTCTAAATTGCTTTTTTTTTTATTATGTAATATGAGTTATAAAACATGATGTATGTGCACATTTGAAAGTCTTGGCTATGCTCATAGACAAACTACTTGGCTCCACCATAGATCATTGTTGCATAAGATGCAACATAATCCAATCATTCATTAAGGAGCTTTAGGTATGCTTGCCAACATGTTACTTAGCTCCACCATAGGTCTCTTATGAATCTCATTCGATTTCTTCTCTCTTTTTTTTAAACATGACAATCAACAAATTTCCTATGCTTTTAGTTTTACATAAAAATACAAACTCAGATAGACTTTGAGAGTGTAGTATTCATAACTATCGACAAGTCATCAAGTTATGCTTATGAGTAAGCTATTGAATCTTTCATAGTCTTTTATTTTGAGTTTGAATCAATCTAGCTCTTTTAATATGCAATATTATTTGAATCCATACAAAGGTTTATTCTTGCTCATCCAGACATCATCGCGTTTCATGTAAGGCTTTGCATATCATAGCAAAGTCTTCTGTGGATATTACTTGTCTTTTATAATAAGCTTTCAAATCCTTTATATGTACTATACAGGTTCTACTTATGCTTAATTATCCACTTCATTCATCCTGTAAGATAGCGCAAATATTTGTTGGAGGTTTTCACTTGTATCCTTTAGCGAACATTCAAACTTATTATAAATCTCATTCGAGTTCTTCTAGGATTTCACCAATTTGTTCAATGAGGGTTGTAGTGGTGTCCAATTGTACATTTAATAGTCATGGGTATACTCATTGGCTATCCGATCATGTTCTTGTTTGTAAGTGATTTCCCAAGTCCTTTGTGATCTAGCTTTGCCATTAATCTTTGTTTAAAGATGATCTTTCAAGTTTATGATACACTATTTTCTTTATAAGCTTCATTTGAATTCTATTATTACTCATCTGCGAGCTATTGGATCCCGGCAGCCTCCTCCTGATCATCCCCAAGATAGGCTACTTTAGAGTCTCACGGTCACAGAACGAAGATCGCGATGAGTATAAACCACGGCCTAAGTCTTCATTTTCCTTATCACGCTACGAAGAGCGTGTATAGGTTACCTGCACAAATGAAATCATGTAATTTTTCTCTTCGCGTCACAAGTGTCGCCTACTAGTTTTCCCCGCAGTGTTACAAAGAGTGTGTATAGGTTCCGCTCATCGCGCCAAAATGCACCACATATAGGAATCTAAGTAGGATTTAGCTTACTATGCCAAACAACGAGAACTATAGTTCTGAATCCTACAAAACTTTGCCTTATCTCCTCCACATTTTATCCAAAGTTTTAGATTGGATGAATTCGAGTAATGGGTTGCTCAACTTGAAATCCTCTTGGCCCATTATCTCCTTGGGCTCTGTACAGCAAATGGAAAGGGGGGGAAGAAAAACTTGGTTGGGCTGAATGGTCGTCGGATTTGATCGAGATCCAGGATAGATTTAACTAAAATCTAGCCACTGAAAATCTCTAAAGTCAATTTAGCATGGCAAAATCTAGGAATGCAGTTAATAGGCAGAGTCATGGGATTTAGGCAAATTGAGGCAAGTGCGAAGTGGAAGGGAAGGTAGCAGCAAACTGGAGATTGATGGACGAGATTTCGCTAGCTGCCTATGTCAGCCGGAGAAAGGATGTCATCAGATTTGGAGCTGGCACAGTGAGGACGGGATTTCCTGGCTTCGGCTCTCTGTGTGGAGTTCGGCCAGGTTGTCGTCCGCAAGGAAAGGAAGCCGGACTGGAGGTAGGGCTCGCGTGCGTAGGATTCAAACCGAGAGGGAGGGAGGAGGATCGAAGTTCCTGTTGAGAGAACGTTGGCCGAAGAGGAAGTTCACTCGCTCAGCTAGGCAGTGCGTTCAGCTGATCCGCTCACGAGGGACGAGACACGGGCTCGCGTTCGCTGCTTGGCTCGCACGACTAGGAGGAAGAAACAGATGAAAGGGGAGGGAGTTCGATGCTGGCCTTTGTTTTCTCGTCTAAGGGAAAACGAGAGCGAAAGGGGTTCGTTTCAATCCGGAGAAGAGGAAGAGGGAAGCTCGGGTTTTCTGTCCGTTTTCCTTGCGTGTGTGAGGATGACGGGATAAAATGATATGGGAGGGATGCTGTGGAGGCCTGTTATTAGTCAAATGAGAGGTGGAGGCATGAAATGAGCGGGGATGTGATAATTAGGTAAATTTATCTCGAAATATATGTCAATCTTGTTCAAATTTTAAGCCTGACAACCTTAGTAAAATTGGATGTCTATTCTAAGTAATTTTGATGTTCAGAATACAGCTTTAGCGATTGGAGGTCATTTGTCAATGGTGGCGAATTGAGTCACTTTTAATTCAAAAATGCTCATTATCATTTTAGATCGCTCAACATTTGTAAACTCATCTGAATTAAGCGCGGACAATCTCATTTCATATATTTCAATGTTTCGAAGCTAACGACGCAATCAATTTCGCGAAATGAGATCATTTTGATCGTCAGCTTCCAACTCGATATCACTCTTTGACCTTTGATTATCTGATTATGCAAAATGTATATTTTGATCAATTTCGATGTTCTAAATACGATGACGAAGTCGTTCATCGATCAGAGATCATTTGAACCAATTTTGGCGACTCCCAGTGTATTTCAATTTTGATTTGCACGATATCGCATCCAAAGCTCGTCGAATTTCTCTCATGAGCTTTTGTATATATGTGTGTATAAAAATCACAAAGTCAATTCCATTTTGGAATGTGACTTTGAATAATTGCATCATAACTATAAATTTAGAGTTATATTTTTCTAGAAATTTTCATGAAGCCTATACATACCATTTTAGAACAACAAACTAAGCTATTTGAGCTTACAAACTTCTACCACCATTTTTTTTATCATGTTCAATTTGTCTTGATCCTCATATTTCTTCTGAATTCTATAGAAGTTTTATTAAAGCTTAGCGATGGATATAATAATAATTATACAACCATTATATCATTGTCTAGCCAATACCAGTTATGAGAATTGGGGTATCCAAACGAAGACTTATTTTGATTCCTACACATTTGTGAAGTTTTTGATGAATGTTTTATGAAGCCACAAGAAAGAGATGTGTGGCCTCACCTCTTTAAAAAGTGATGCTCTCTAAGGAACTTAGATGAATGCTAAACAATCATATATTTTATTTATCAAGTGATATATTATCAATGTTCAAGAAAGTTATGAGGTTACAATTCCATCCTTATATAGGAGTCTCCACATCAAAGAGAGTTCACCTCCAAGCACAATGAGACAAGTTTAAAGCTTTACATAAGGGGGTGCCAAAAAAATGAGTTACTACATACATTTCATAAGTTTTCAATACAATTAACTGATTAAGGAAGAATTACAAAACTTTGTAAGAATTCCAAATTTTAAAAGAAATTGTATTCTTGTGAATACAAAGTTTGAATACATTATAGTGGCTATTGAAGAGTACAAGGACTTAGAGTCCATGATGATTAAGAAGCTTACGGGTTTATCATAGAGATCTGAGCAAAGGCTAATAAAGAAGAAAAATCCTTTAGAGAAAGTTCTTCAAACATAGGTTTCTTAAAAAACATTAAAGAAAATTATATAAATGAATGATGGAAAATTGAAGAGATGTGATCATGGTTGAGGGGGAGGTTGCAAATATGATTGAGAACGAAAAGGCTACAATAATAAGAAGATGTGAAAAAGTAAAGAATCTAAGGTATGAATGTGGGCTCCAAAAATTCATCGACCTCTTCGATGAAAAGAGTGTTTTTAAAGTGTTGGTGTAATTTTCAGAAGGTAGATGGAATAGTAGATAAGACGCTACCCAGAGATTTCGTTCTCATTTGGTGAAAACTTTAGATATGGTTCTAGGTTTCCTATAGGCGCAAGCCCCTATAGTTAATTACCTCTCCCAGTAAATGAGAGAGAACTTTCAATTAAGGCTAGTCGTTAGATCGCAAAATGCGTAGCATATAGTAGCAGCATGTAGAGTTTTAGAATTTAGATTATGAAATTTATCATTATAGCTTAAACCGGACGGTTGGGGGAATGATGGCGTGCCCGATCTAGATCCCATGGTTTCGTCATCCGGCGCGGTTCTAATCTACTTAGTCGAGGAGGTAGTGACCCAACGTGAAGGATCCTCATCAGCAACACATGAGTTATGTCATCCAAGAAATCCTTGTAGACCTGAGGTGGTGTTTGTCTAAAGAGACAGACTTAAGTCTACCTTAGTTGACAGAGGGTTATTTTCCCTATCAAGTATACCCTATGATTCACAACTCAAAGGGTAGTGCCATTGGGGAGCATATAGGCTACGGTCTTGATCGTAATATAATGGGGCCGGACTGGCCAAACCACCCGATCAGAGGACTCTGGTCGTAATTGCTTCATTTGTGGATCCTACTAGCCAAGCCATATAGTCAGTGGACAAGAGTCACGTCCTTACTAGCAAGAGATTAATTGAGAGTCAACATAGCAGAACACTTGACTTGACATTGGCTCCTTTGTGAGCTAGAGTTTTCTTAGTTTATCACTCCCGATAAATAGTTGTGAAACGTGGATAGATTGAGTTTGATTTAAGTTTTTAATGATAAAATTTCATTTAAACAGTTTCAGATTGCTACTTAAAAATTGATTAATTAGAATATGTTTAAGAGCTTTAGATCCTGTTAACTCTGTTTAGTTGCTAACAAAAGATTAGATCTACTATCACCTGACAGAATTTGTTTCTCATATATTTCACTGATTTGAAGCTCTTGTTATAGGATTTTTAGGTTTTGTTAACCCGGACCCAGTCCTAAGACTAAACCGGGAAGCAACCCGTGCAGTATCCTCAGACACTTGAATTTAGGTATTCAACATAGTGTCGAGGCACATGCAGGTGTATTTAAGACTTTATGTAGTGTTTGTTTCTTAATTTTGAGATTGATTTCAAAATTTTCATTTAATTCCAACTTTAACCTGCACAGCCTTTTCAGACATTAAAATTTGCACTTGTAATCTCTATGCCCGAGCACATGTAAGTATTTATAGCTTAGATAATTTCACCTAATCAGTGAATTTATTGATTTTAAAATTCATAATTAGAATGAAATCACTCAATTTTTTATTAATGAAAGCCCTATGAATTTTATTGATTTTGATTTAGTATCGATCTTCTATCTACTTGTACAAAGAGTTGCAGATCCGATGGCGAAGAAGGCATTTTGATTTAGATTGTAGTTTAACACATTACTTGCATTGTGTTTACTTGTTGAGTTTTTTATAATTCTCCCAATTTGATTATGCTCAATTTATACCACTTTTGATAAGTGTGGCGATTTCAGTGTTTATTGCTTTAGCCCTACTCATGTTTATTAGCTAGCATAGTAATCACCTCCATATTCGCACAAGAGTTATTAAACTCAATTTAGATTTATCCTTAAATTTTGAATTTTTTGCAAGTTTGTTATGAATTTGGCATTAGTCCCCCCTCAGTTCCAATTAAAGCTTGCTTAATTTTAAGGAATTTACAAGAAAATAGAACTCACTTTATCGCTTCAATTTAAGTCATAGAGAATTGTAATTAGAGTTTGTGAGTTTAATATTAGCCTCTCCCAAATTTTGTGAGTTTAATATTAGCTTCCCCCAAATTTCACTTATATTTTAAATGAGTATTCTATTTTTTTTTGCTGCTTTCCCCTTTTTCTTGTTTGGCTTTTAGTTTAAAATTAAGCTGATTTCCTACTTAGCATTCTTAAATCACTCATTTCCTCCTTTTTTTCTAAGTCAAATATTTGGCCTTTTCCTATCCCGTGTGGTCAGGGGTGTTTTGTCTTTCGGTGCCCTCTTGCGTAGTGGTGTCTTGCGACACCATGCGATTTTCATCTGTGGCGTCCTCTTGAGCCTGATGAGGCCTTTAAACACGAAGAAGATAAATGCAATATATTCATTCCACTTTTAAGTCCCAGAATTTAGATAAAAATTTTGACCTCCATCATCCTCGATATAGAGTGCGAATATTTTGGCTTTTACACCATATTGAGCATAGCAGTGGTGTCTTCGACACTGCGATTTTCATCTCGTCATTATGTTGAACACCACAAGGTCTTTAAACCTACAAGAAGACATCTGATAATATATATTCTCCCTTTCTAAGTCAAAATTAATTTACATTTCATCTGGGGAGCGACATCTAATAAGTGGTGGCTTACTTCAGACGGTTGGCGTGTGAGTGGTGTCTTGCGACACCACAATATATTTTTCATCCGTCGCACCCTGTTGAACACAACGAGGTCTTCATACCTGCAGAAAAATACAAGCATATATATACATTCACATTTACAAATCCCACATGTTATGATGCATTTTTTGGCGCGCTGCAAGGCTAGACAAAGGAACGGGGTTAGGTATGCGATTGGGAATGTAAGGTAAGGAGTGCGATGCCAAAAATCAAAAGAAGAATTCGTCTCTGGCGACGTCTTCTTCCGATTCTGGAAAACTAATAAAGCGAGGGGAATGCGATCTGAAGGAAGAATTCGTCTGCTGACAATGTTCTTCCTCGATTTGTGGCGCAACGAAAATGGGACGGCTAAAGCGAAGGGTGCGACGCCAAAAATCGAAGGAAGAATTTGCGTGCTCATGATGTTCTTCCTCGATTTGCAATGCTGAAAAAGGTGTATGAAAATCGAAGAAAGAATTCTCCTGCTAATGATGTTCTTCCTCAATTTACGCGACGGCTACTAAAGCGGGGAATGCAATTGAAAGAAGAATTCGATGTTCTTTTATGCAGCAACGATTTGGATCGTTGTCGCTTAGGAAGGATTGCCGAAATGGACCGATTTTGATGCGGATTACGAAGAACGGCTAGCGGATGGTGGGGGCATGTAGCGAGGCTGGGGCCGGGGAAGGAGGCGGGTGGGCGTAGGCGGTGGCCGGTGAACTTGCGCAGGAGTGCAAATGAACCAAGCGTTACACAAGCTACTCATGGCTCGGCTCGATTAAAGCTTGTTCATGTTCGTTTGATTAACTAATCAAACGAGCCTGAACACTTTTTAAAATACTCGATTGCTAAATGAACAAGCTTGAACAGATTGTCGTTCGGTTCATTTATGTTCATGAACATTATCATTTAATGCTCATGAACAAGCTCGTTAAAAAGCTCGATTATGGCTCGATTATGGTTCAATTAAAGCTTGTTTGTGAACAATATTGTTCAAATTATTATTTTTAAGGCTTAATAAACTTTATTTGATACAGCCCATGTACATTTCTCAACAAGCTGCTCGCGAACAAGCTCGATTAAGGCTTGATTAAAGCTCGTTTATTTTATTAAATGAGCTACTCGTTAACAAGCTCGATAATCCAATTTTGAATCGAGCTCGTGAACAAACTCGAATCGAGCTCGAGCTCGATAATGATAAACAAGCTCAAGCTTGAACACTATTTTTAAAAGCTCAAATCGAGCTTGAACTCGATAATATTAAACAAGCTCAAGCTTGAACATATACATGCTCGGCTCGCTTGGTTCATTTGCAGCCCTACTGGCTACAAATAGTGGGCCGAAGGTGGGCCAGAGACGGGTCGTGCGGTTTGCTTTGTGGAAACGCGAACGGTGTCTGAAGGCTTGACGGGCCGGCGGCGGGTCAGTTGCAGCGACGGTGGGCTGGACGCAGAGCGGGCCGAAGCGTGGGATTGCTTGCGGGCTACGGAGTGCGAGCCGGAGAAATGGGCTTTGCGGCAAAACGAAGGCGGGTCGGCGTGTTGTCGGTTTGCGGAACGGCGGCACGGGTTCGAGGGCAGCGCGGAATGGGCACTGGGTCGGGTCACGGGCACGCGGAACGAGCGCTGGACCACGGGTTCGTCGCGCGGGATGGCGCGGCAGGAGCGGCACGGCGGGCAGGTACGGGCTGCGGCGGGATCGCAAGACAGCGCGGGTCGAACAGGGTCAGCGCTGCCGGGCCGGTGGGCGGGACGCGCGGGTCGGTGCTACGCGCGGCAGGTCGGCGGGTTGGACGCACGGCGGGATTGGCCGCGATTTTGCGCCGGCGGCGGGATTTTGCGTGGAACGGACTTCCGGCGGGATGCGGAGGCGGGTGAAAACGAGAGGGAAGGAATTTTTCCTTTGTTTCCAATGGGAGAGAGAATCAGTTGGGGAGAGAGAGGAGGTGGGAGAGAATGAGAGAGAATGAGGGAAGAATAATGGGGGGAGTGGTTTCTTTTTTTTCAATTTTTTCTTTTTTATTTTATTTTGGCAGTTATTTCAAAAAATTGAAAATAGGAGGGAAATGGATGAATATGAGGGTAATTTGAGAATTTTTAAATTAATTTTAAATTAACTTAAATTGTTTAAATTTGGATTTCGTTCCGGTAAATACACGTAGTCAATATATATTGATTTAGGGTAAGTCCATTGTTCACACATAAGCTGCCCGTTTCCGCGATCGAGGGTAGTTGGTTCGGTGGTAAATTGAGTTAATTTATTTCAAATGCGCTTTTGCTCGCTCGATTTACACGCAAACTCATCCGAATTGAGTTCGAATAATCTTATTTGATAGATTTGCGTTTAAGCCGATGGCCTCAATTTCATAAAGCAGTCGTTTGACTTACTCGGGGCCTCCCGACCATATGCTGCGCGTTGGCGGCTTCGAGTGTTGGATCAATTGCTCATCAGTCATGCAATATTTATATCACCAATTTTGATATTACGAGCGTAGGCGAAGTTCGTTCGGAGGTCATTTGAGTTGATTTCGATAATGTCTTACATATCTCAGCCTCGATTTGCGCGTTGTCACTTCAAATCACTCGACATTTGCACAGACTTGTCCAAATTGAGCGCGGATAGTTCATTTGATAGATTTTGATATTTTGAAGTTGTCGGCATGATCAATTTTATGAACGGAGATTGTTCCGACATCATCGCAACTTCTCGACTCTGGTATGCATGCCGACACATTGATAGCTCGAGCGCTTAATCAATTGCTCGTTAGATTTTGCAGTATCGATATTATGATCGATTTCAATGTTTCGAACGCGATGGTGAAGTCCGTTCATCGATCGGAGGTCGTTTCGATCATTTTCAGTGACATCCAGTGTATTTTGACCTTGATTTGCACACTGTCACCTCCGAAGTCCGCCGAATTCAATTTATAGACTTGTCTTGATTTATGACACATATATGGAAGTCAACAATGAAAAAGTAAAGATCAAATGTTATGATTGCAAAAAAAAAAAATGGTCATTATGCTTTAGCTTGTTGGTATGAAAGATTTCAATTAAGTTAATAAATATTTGAATTTTATAAATAACCAAAGATGTCATTCTCTTATTAGAATGTGAAGAAGAAGAAATTAATGAACAATCTATATAAAATTTATACACCACAACAATCATGCTCATGTGCAGCTACAAAAAAAAAAAGTTTATGGCCCTGACTAGATGAATTTGCATATAAAAAGTCTCTTTTGGTGATTCTTCCAAGGCATGGGTAACAGGTAAAAGTAATAATCTCACACATTGGGAAGATAAATGTTATCAATTTATTTCCGAAGTTTATTATATGGCAAGTATTTGGTGTTTAGAAAAATTGTTGGACAAATATTACAATATTCATATGAAGTAGAAAAGTATATATTTAAGAGGCTAAAATGATAAGTTATTTGTTCATGTAAAATGCCAAATAGTCTTTTATTCTCATTATTTATCAAGTATGTTAATCTACTTATGCCAAATATTCTTCTTGATTATGATGTATTTGAGATTAGGCATCTTCATTTTAATGATCTCCAACAATTACCGCAATCAAACACATGAGAAATATATTGCCCCATATCAATTCTCCAAAATAATTATATGAATAGTGTGTTATTATTAAGCAAGTGAGGAGAAACTTCACATAAGAGGCATCATGACATGCAACAAAGCTATTGCAGTTCAACAAAACCAATATTTATAAACCCATAACTTTAATATTATTTGGAGGAAATTTTCATTTCTAAATTTTATTGATAATTATATCAGAAAAACTTTGGCATACCTCAAAATAAAAGATTAGAGGCATTTTGCTTGATCTAAAGTTCTAAAGCAATGGTGGAGAATCAAAGTTGCTAAGAAAACATGGAGGAGAGTTTACATCCAGAATTTAAACATTATTGCAAGGAGAAGGACATTAGATGACATTTGGTAGCACTGTATTCAACATAAAACTGACAATGCTAAAGAAAGATTGAACTACTCTTGATATGATGTCCATTCAAAGGCTTATAAGCTCTTTAATCTAATAAAAAGGACATTGCATGTAAGGAGAGATATTGAGTTTCAAGAAGATGGATCATGTTATAAAGAAAATAATAAAGAGTCCAATCAATTTGAGGAATAAGATTAAGCAAGAATTGAGAAAGATCCCAAGCTGTCATCTTCTCTTACAAGTTTGGGTGGGTGCTATAAGAAAATATAACAATTTAAAAAAAATTTATGAACTTTTATGATTGATAATTTTCAGCAAGAATTTATTGGTTATGAAATTTTCTTGAATTATGATTGTAAATTTTATCAACAATATTTAAATAAATAATTTACCAAAAATGATAAGTTTTTAGCATAATATCTTCCATTAACTAACTTATTACAAGAAAATTATGCCTTTTGATAATTCACTTATTTCTTGAATAAGTTTTGTAGCCAAATGACTTTTACTCATTTTCTTACCATTTAAAATTTTAAGGTTCTATTTACCCTCCATGATGCCAATGGCTCTTATCTCCACTAATAAGTCTTTGTTCTCTCACCTTATTTATCATTCATATTTTTTTATCTTCTTTTTTTATTATTTATCTTCATTTACAAATAAATTATTATTCTTCCTCCACTAAGCTTCCCAGATCATCATAAGCACATCAGGTATCCTCACCTCTAAATCTACACTCTCAAGGTATCTCTTATTTGTATGTTTTTTTTTTTTTGGCTAATAGTCTTTCTTATCATAGCATTTAGATTTTTAGGGATTAATTTTTTTTTATCTTTATGGCTTATTAAAAATTATTATTTTTAGGGTTAATACAGAAATTTGATATTTTCATAAATTCATTTAAGTGAATATGGTTGAATCATTATTAAATAGGACTTATTAAAAATATTATTAATTCAAAGGTGTTATGGATAATATTCTCTATAACTTATTAATATCTTCTAATTATAGAGCATGGATGTTATAATTCAACTTTTGTGGATGTATAATAGAATTCTTCTCTAATGAAAGTGATTATTAATTAAATTTCTTTGTAGATTTAGATTATTTATTTCTATTGCATGTCAATATTACATATTCATTATAAAGAAACACTTAAGTGAATATAGTCTAAGCACAAGAAACAAGTATTTTTAACATATAGCAAAGTGAAGGTAAATTTATGTAACTAATTATTGTTTTTAAGATCATATTGGCAACATATATCATGACATCACTTATTGACATCCGCAAAGATGCTTCAATGATTTGCACATAGTTAAATAATGGTCAAAGTATTAAATGAAAAAAATATGATATTTGATTTAATTGACTAACAACTTGATACAATTTTTATTAAATAAATTATTGAGGAGTCTCTCAATAATAAGGACTGATAATTTATGACATGTTGTGTGCAGATCAATAATCATTATGACAGTTGAACTAATTACTTTAAGTTTTTATTTTATTTTTAGTCAGAATGTTAAGCATTAAAACATGCCTTAATATGTATATGTAAAAAAATTTGATCACTTTATCATATTGCTAAAGTATTTGCCAAATAGTTTGTTGATATTTATCAACAAATCATTTTGATAGCTTAACCAAAGATAATTTCTAAAGGGCTATATGCTAGAAGTTATTGGCAATCGATCCACTAATGAATACCAATAAATTGTAAATAGATATTAGTAACAACTAGTAGACTATTTTACTAGAAATTTACTAAAAACATCCTTGTTCATAGAATTTGGTAACTAAAAAAGTATTTTTAATGAGATGTTTATTAAAGATTAGTCCTTATCAAAAATATTTTGTAAAGAATCTTATATATATATATATATATATATATATAGAGAGAGAGAGAGAGAGAGAGAGAGAGAGAGAGAGGTTATTTTCTTGTAGAGGAAAGCTAATCTATGACAACACATAACTAAAATTTTGTAAGAGCCTATGAGTTAACTAATGAGCTTGATCTCATTTATCTTGTTAATAAGGTTGTTCATCATCTAAGAAGCTTTGCATAGTACAATATATAAAAAAAAGTATAAATTAGAAGATTAATTCATAGAAAAAATGATATAAAAGTGCTTAATTATAATTGTAAAAAGCGATGAAGTCATTAATGTTAAGTTAGTTTTCAAACTGAAGAGAAATGTTAGTGAATAAGTAAAAAAACATAAAGTATGATTGGTAGGTAAATGCTAAAAGAACAAACTGACATCCATTATGATGAGAAGTTTACTAACATTGACCATACAAAATCCTTTAACTTGATACTATCTTGTGAGGTCCAAAATAATCAAAAGATTTTATAAGATGTCAAATATGCTTTCTTAAATGATTTTTGTAAAGAAAAATTCTGTGTTTAATTATTTATTTTAGAATTGTGAAGCTTTTTTTATTATGCAACAAGCTAGTTTAATACTACATTAATTATGGAACTTTTGATTATCCATGAAGTAAAATATTATTACATCTTTTCTTATGAAACAAAATATGTTATAGCATTATTATGCCATGTTGTTAAGATGATTATTCAAGAAAATGAGCCTTCTTTTACTTGAAGTTGTACAAATTAATATTGATGTCAAATCAACAATCACATTAGCAAAAAACTTAGTCCATCATGAAAGGAACAAGCATATCAATATTTTATACCATTTCATTCATGATCTTGAGAAAAAAAAAGAAGTTGTTTATATGAAGACACATGATTATGTTATAAATATCCGTATCATATCAAACGGGTGATGGAAATTGTTCCAAAAGATCTTTTTAGAATGAAGCAAGTAAGACGCTTAAGTTTATAGAAGTGTGATTAGTACTTTTTACCCTTTATACGCAATTACATGTGTCGAATCATGTAATATATAATGAGTTGAGTATCGCTTTCACGAGGATTAGAGTAAAATTAGATATTAATTTATATTAAGTTAAATATTAATCTTTTTAAACCTAATTTTTATTTAACAAAATGTAAGTGCTAAATATAAATTGTTATCTACTATTTTGCAAAATATTTTAAAAATAAATTTTATAATTTTATATTTTTATAGAAAATATATACATTTTTTTCTTAATTTTAAAATAGGTACTCTAAATTTATGGAATCTTTCAGACTATGTATTATATTAAACTATATGGTGGATTAATTTAAAACTTATAGTGTCAATGAGGAGCAAAAGTTGTATACTTTCTATCTCTAGACAAGTATAACCAAACAAATCCTTTTACCTAATTTCTTGCCTAGTACAAATAAAATTTAATTAGTTGCGTTGCCCATATTTTTCTTTAAGTAATTGCAAATCCTAAAAATAATCATATATTTAATGGCTATTTAGTTACCTCGACCTTCTAGCACATTAATGATTATTTAGTACATTTATTTATTTTTATCCTACTTGTTCTTCTAGGATTCCATCGATATCTCTAGATCACATGTTATTTTAACATTGTAATTGCCAGATTACATGTAAATGAAGAATGGAAAAAAACCAAAACATATATTCATTCAAAGCACAAATCATTTTATTATATTAATCCACAACAACGTTTAATATAACACAAACATACCAAATGTTCACATAAGTTCAGAGTTAATATACTTAGTTCAACATTGTAGAAAATAAAACACAAACACACTACATAAATATGTGTGGAAAATACTAAAAAATACCAACAAAAAAAAAAGAATAAAAGGAAAGAGTACACCGGTAAATTTTCTTCCATTGTTAGGTATCCTTCTCCTTGATCACCCAATTGTGATATCTTTCACACACTCAACACACACGCGCACGCGCGTGCCATAACACACAACTCTTGTAGTGTTACTCTCAAAATGATGTCACTTCACTCTTATATATTCACTCACTTGACAAGAAAAATAAGAAAGAAAGAAAAAAAATCTGAAAAAAGATTCTTTTTGCCTTGTAAATGTGCCTTTTATATAGTTTACACATAGCCTTGGTCAGGTTTCCTGACATTCCTATCATAACCACCTTGAGAACTACCCGAAATCATTGTTGAACTGTCATGAAATTGCTCTGGTAGAGCCATAGTGCCTTGGCACTGGTTTTGTAGTGCCTAGGTGTTGTGCTCTCTGATTTTTGGTTTAAATTTTTTATTTTTGACGTTGTAATGTAGTGTCTCGATGCTACAAATTTGGCATCCTTGTCTTCTCTATTCTACACAATATTTTCTTCTTATACTAGCACATCAACTTGTAAATATAGCTCCATGATGTATCTTGTGATTGCATTTCTTTTTCTTTTCTAATAAGATAGTTTCTATCATAAACACTTAAAATTATGAAAATAAATCATAAAATAAAAAAAATTTACTTAAAATGCATGCTAATTTAACTAAACTTTTTCACTCATTAAAGTGCTAGAAAGCAAAACTAATTTTTTGATTAAGCATTCTAAAAATTGTATAAGAGTTATAATTATAAGCATCAAGGAATATTTATGAATGTATTTAAAATAGCTAATGCATGCATGAAGTAAACAAAAAATCATGAGTATACCTAGGATGAATTTGAGTTTAAGGATGTGACACATAAATAATTTGGTCAAAATTCCTTATTTAAACTTGTAATGTATATAAAAAGCTCTATGGTGCCTTTATATATCTATTAAATATTTTGAAATAGTAATCAAACTATTTAAGCCTAAAATTTTTTTCTCATAATATTTTTATTTTCTTATTTTCAACTATTTGAGCTTTTCTTAAATTTTTGTGGATAATGATACTATTGTATCACTATCCTTATTAAATTTTTTATGAATTTAAATTCATTTGCAACAAGATAAATGCAAAGAGCTATTTAAGCTTATACATGGAACTCTATCAAATGCCTATCAGGTTTCTCCATTGTCATTACATCATCATTAATTTCTTAAAATTTTAATATTCATTTCCTCCCTTTGCTTCTTTAGTTGGTGAAAGTTATGTTACTTAGGGATATCGAACACCGAAGCAATAACACAACAAGAATAATGGTTGTGACATAATTAAGTATTTATCAAGTTTGAGCACAAGTAAAATGAAGTACTGAATAACTATAGCACATGATAATATAATTATCAAATCTATATCTAAATATCAATCTATCCTTTCTTAAGATTGCATGTTTTTATTGTAGTGATAGTCAATTTAATAATAATTATTAACAATGATAAAATTTTTGTTTTCTTTTTATAGGTTGATAGTGGTTGCTGGTTGCATTGCTTACAAGAGAACTTATTGAGGTATGGAGAGAGAGAGAGAGAGAGAGAGAGAGAAACAAAAGTACTTTCTCTATTATAAAACATTGTATGAATGCTACTATGATCATTGTGCCTTTCATTAATCATAACTTATGTCAACATTTGTGAGATGTTCTAGAAATATAATATGTGAATGATGTGTGAATGATGTTGATAAAATATGTAATATGCCGTCAAAAATTTGACTTCAAGATATCTAACTAATTGTAATGGTCGTAATAGTCAGAGATAATTGATAATCAGATTTGAATCTATCATTTACATATGTGTGGCAATTAAAACTGTTGTAACTAATAGTGATTATAATCATTGCAATTCTATATTACTATATAATAAAAGAAATTGTTACTGCTGCAATATTTGTTAATAGCATTACAATGATTATTTAAAATATTAAATTTATGTAGATTGCAATAATTTTAATCGCCTTAAATAATTATTATAATATTTTATATATATATATATATATAAGCATTACTAAATTTTATTTCGTAACCGTTAAAACAATCACAGTATACCCTAACCAGCAGTCTCAAGATCGTTGCAAAGGAAAAAAGCATTGGCAACGTTTGTGTGGACGTTTCTGAACATCTATTATAGAAATTATGATGATTTCAATCACTGTAAAATGGTGCCAATATTGCTGGCTTTATATATCAACTTCTACTCTCTAAGTATTCAAAATCTCTGCATGCATGATATATATTAAGTTAATAACTTCTAAATGCCAAATTAAAGGGATAGAGAAGTATGGCTTCCCACGTTTTCCGGTGAAGAGAAATTGCTGGACAAATCTCCTTTGGCAGAAATCATTTTACAGTCGCTCACCTGAGAGAGGAACTTGACGCACTTACAGCTCCTGCCAATGGAGAAGTTGCCCAGCTATCAACTCTTCGCCATATCTCCAGCTCCTCTTCTCGTTCTTCATGGTAATACTTAAGACTCTCGACTTCGAGTCCATCAAAGGACTTCAGCCTCGTATTTAAAGGCATGGAAGCTAATGAATAAGCCGAAGCTTCGTTGCAGCATATCCACTAAATGAAACAAATCTATTGTATTTCACCACAATTGCCAGATACATTTATAAGAATATTCTTTCATCATTTTCTCACTATATCTATCGATTACCACGTACTCGAAAGTAACGAGGATTTGCAAATATTATCAAATTACGATATAAATAG
Source organism: Cymbidium sinense (assembly GCA_021442155.1). NCBI lineage: Eukaryota > Viridiplantae > Streptophyta > Magnoliopsida > Asparagales > Orchidaceae > Cymbidium > Cymbidium sinense. Next base: position 148,565,797 of record CM038221.1, read on the forward strand.
AACATTCTTTGGGAAGATCCAAAGAATGTACGAATCATTGCACTCTTTATATATATATATATATATAATATAAATAGAGCGAAAATAGGATTCCTTTGCTCGAAAAGGATTAATATTTAATATTGGGCCAATGCATATATTTAACATTTTACTTATGTAGTTGAATTAGGTGCAAGTTATTAGCAACGAGCGGTATTTCTACGTCCATATATAAGTGTTGCGTGCTAGAAAATCAGTTGTGGTAAAGTAAAAGTTTTCACCTTAGCTTCGTTGTGAAATTCAGCATACATATAGGTATTTAAAGAGTGAACAAGAAAATAATTTTACGGAAAACCTCGAAAAGAGGGAAAACCACAGCCCAAGAAAATGTTTCACTATATATCCGTCTCGAGTACAAGATTTTCCACCGGATTACGAATCAGATGTATGAACAACATATGTAACAACAACGATCGTTGTAAAGCTAGTAGTAGCAGATGAGTGAACCGTGGAGCAATCACCGAAATGCGAACAATTATCGCGTAAATGTGGAACAATCAGCGTAAACGCAGGGAACAATCATCGGTAGAAATGCGGGATCACCGGGTAGAAGTCATCATGATGGAGACTGACAGAGATTGACGACGGTAAGGATCAACGCGCGCCATGGCCCGGGTTGACGATCCGAGTGGCGGCACGATTGGAGGATCTTTAGAGCTCTCTCCTCTCTGCTGCCCCCCATATGAGGAATGAGCTATTTATAGATTGGAGTGGTGTCTCTAAATACATGCAAAACCCGTACCACTCCACTTCATCGGATGGCTCAAAATGATCCCCTTGATCATATGATGTATTTTGTGTATTTGAATGCTCAAATGATTTCGGAATTATGATATATTGGGCTTGTTAGATTCGGCTTGTCAAGACGCTCGATTTGACTATAAACACTCCATGTTTAAGAGTCGATTGATAATAAACGATTGATCTCGCTTAGTCTTGATTCACGATCGATTTCTACGCCAAGATTCGCTTTTGCCTAGTGGAATTTTTATGGTCATATCAGTTGCCCCCCTATTTTTGGATGATATTATCTCAATCATCCAAAAATATATATGTCGAATATTTAAAAATAGCAGATTCTTCAATGAAATTTGTGGGTCCGTTAACCATATATTTTGAGAGAGCATATCTTCACGGGAGCATAAGATTATGACCATGAAGTGGATGCAGGGCCGCGGATGTATGCGGGTACGCTTGGGAGCAATATTTTGGGGTTATGGACCCATGCGACATTTACTGCCGCGCACAAGGTTTCGGTTGGATTATATAGCCGCAAGAAATCATAATGAAAGCAGCTTGCGGTCAAGAAAGGTCTGCCTCGTTCGAATAGACCATGGAAAGCGACGGTTTATTACAATGAACGGTCGAGGGACAGAATGTATGGTCGGTCGCTGCGGGTCTATTATGGCCGAGTGGTCGGCGGTCGCTGAGGCGAGCGGCCGGTATCTGGTCGAATGGGTAAGTATCGCTGTTCTGATCGCTGGCCGGTTTGAATACGGATATATAGGCCGAAATGATCACGCACGGGCGCCTGTAGCCCACGGGTGAAAACGTCTGTTGCTTCACCCATTTTGAACGGTTACGGTTTTGACACTTTTTACCCTTTTTTCCCTTGCGGGTTTATAAAACCCCTGCGGGAGAAGCACTTTCTTCTTCTTGAGAGAAGGTCGTTTAGAGGCGGTCAAGGCCCGCGGTACATACATCGTGTCTACAGTTTTCCCTCGAAAGAGGCATCAACACTCGTTGGACCGACCGGGTTTGGAGACGATCAATGCCCGCAGACATACTGTCTGCTCGGGGAGGCATCAACTATACCGCCGAATCGTCCGGGTTCGATCAAGGCCCGACATACGTCGATCTATAGTTTTCCTTGAAAGAGGCATCAAACTCGCCGGACCCGGGTTGGAGGATCAAGGCCCATGGTATACGTCGTGTCACGCTTTTCCCTCGAAAGAGCGCCAACTGCTGACCGTCCGGGTTTGGAGGCGATCATCGGCGATGATAACCGGAGACGAGGGTTGATGGCGATTCCCGACGATGGTGGTCGACGATAGTGGTCGGCGAGGATGATCGGCGACGATGGTGGTGACCGGCGAAGATTGCCGGCGATGGTCAGCGGCGGACCGACGACGTGGCCGACGGGTGTCTCCGGCAATAGCGCAGAATGACGGTAGCCGCATCGGTAGTCACGAGGATGACCGTGACATGGTGGTGACCAGATTGTGGCGATGGCGGTCAGAGCTGGACCGCGACGACAATGGTGACTGGAAATGCGTACAATCACCAGCAAAAAAAATGCAGAACAATCACTAGTAGAAATGCAGAGAACAATCACTGTAGAAGTCATCATGATGGACCGACAGATTGACGCGGCAAGGATCAACGGGCTGATGGCGGGCCGGATGGCGGCCGACGACCGCCGTGCGACGACATTTTGAGGATCTTTAGAGCTCTCCTCTCCGGGCCTCATATGAGAAATGAGGCTATTTATAAATTGGGAGTAGCCTCTATAAATACATAAAACCCGTACTCCACTTCATCTGACGGCTCAAAATGATTCCCTTGATCATATGATGTATTTTGTGTATTTGAATGCTCAAATGATGTGAATTATGATATCTTGGGCTTGTTAGATTCGCTCGTCAAGACGCCGATTTGACTATAAACACTCCATGTTTAAGAGATTGATAATAAACGCTTGATCTTAGTCTTGATTAATGCATCGACGGCTTTACCGCCAAGATTCGTTGACTAGTGAAATTTTCAGGGTCATACCAATAAGTAATTATGTTTTCTCATATATTCATTCTTTTGAGTGAAAAGTTAATGTAAAATAAATAATTTGTTTATGAAGTATAAATTTTTTTTACTATTTTGTTGGAAATAAATATGAAAATTTTAAGATAGTTTACTTCGTAGTTCATTTCTAAGAAAATATATAGTCAAAATGTCGCATTTACTTTGCATGAATTTAGTCCATTTTAAAATGCATAAAACCAAACAACCCACGTTAAAAAAGAAAAATTTAAAACATAATAATTCAATAACAAGGCAATAATATCTTGCAGAGAAGTTTTACAACACACTTGCATAGAGCAGACAAGATTTTTCCAATTCAGATTGTGGACCTACATGTATGCTCCATTAGTCAAGTCGAGCTCACAAGCCGAATTCAACGGACTTCCGATGCAATGATGCACAAATCGAAGCTAAAATACACTGGACGTCACTGAAACTAGTCGAAATGATCTCTGATCAACAAACGGACTTCGCCATCGCATTCAGAACATCGAAATTGATCAAAATATATATATTTCACAATTCAACGGTCAACCGATCAAGAAGGAAATCTATCGATGCGCCTACGCGTATATCGGAGTCGGGAGACTGCGACGATGCTTGAACGACATCCGTTTGTGAAATTGATCACGCTGTTAGCATCAAAACGTCGAAGCCTATCAAATGAGACTGTCTGCGCCCAATTCAGATGAGTTTGCACAAATGTCAAGCGGTCGGACGTGACGACGCGCAACTTTGAACCAAAATTGGCGACCGCCGACTTAACCAAATGGTCGATCATAAAACGCCGCCATTGAATCTGGAATATCGAATTTACTTAAAAGTGATACCCATATTATGTGGGTTTAATTTCCACACAAATCTCAATGCTATTGGGTCATACGAGGATAAAGAAACTTATGATATTTATTTTTAACATGATAAACAAAATGTTTATAAATAATTTATTTCAAAATTAATTTGAAATTGAATTGAGCCATAAATAGTTTTAATTCTGTCTAATATTTTAAATATCCCACTCAACTTAATTTGAAAGGATAATTAAGCTGTGATTAAAGCTCTTAAATCTCATTATTTCCTACCTAATATTGGGCTAAATGAACGACAACGGTAGAACGAGTAACATGAACGCGAGGCTCGCTCGTGTTCTGCCCATTTACATTGTTTGCACTGTTCTGTGTTCAATTTAAGCTAGTTATGAGAATGTTCGTAGCTCGAATGTTTGTTTGCTTGAATATTCCGTTTATTGCTTGAATCATGAATAAGCTCGAAATAGGCTCAAATTTATCAAATTAAGTACTAAAACTAACTTTTTTAAAAAAATTTGAATTTTTATAACAAAAAATTTTAGATACAATTTTACAAATAAGAAAAAAACACAAATCAATATACAAATTTTATTAATATTTAATATTTTTGAAATTTATAATATACATTCCACATAAAATTTTTCTAATGAAAGACATGCAAATACAATGATACAATCATACAAAAATATTAAAAAATGTTTTATTAAATTAGAGAAAGAAATATAAAGTCCTTATAGGGGATAAGGCTCAAATATCTAATGCTCTAGGAGCTACAAAAAGATTCAAGAGTTTAATCCCCATCTAAATACAAAAAAAATAGAAATAAGAAAAGCTAAAGAAAGGTAAACATTGAAAAAAAAAAATAGCAGTCGATGAAGAGAGCTTCAAAAAGATCAGCAGACAGCAATCAGTAGAATTCAGGGATCAACACCAACACCTTTAAACTTGCAAGGAGTAGAGAAAATGATCTGCAAAAAAAACACTTGAGAAGATAGTTAATGAAGAGGAAATATATATATATGAGTATGATCTACAAGAGAATGCATAGATGGCTTAGGCTCAGAGTAAAAAAAAATTCATTTTAATTATCAACATAAGGGGCAACAAATTAGTGAGCATCCAACTTCCAAGAAGGGTTACAATCACAAAAGATACTACCAACCAAAGAAAAGAATTTTAAGATCATCATAGCCATCATAGATTATTACCATAAACAACAAAGAAACAACATCGCAGAGGTACTGACATGATGTTGCTTTTGTTGTTTATGGTGGTCGAGGGCCAAAAAACAAAGGAGACTGTGAAAAAGGCACCATGGTAGGGCTATTAAAATAGTTTACAATATAATGCTGCAACATCCAATGAGTCAATCAATCCCATGATCCTCATAGATAGAACAACAAAAGCAAGTAAGCAACCTTCAAAGTTCAAAGTTCAAAGTAACTTAGGCTTTGCAGTCAAAGCAACAAGCCAATAACAGCCAAGTAGGCAAGTAGCCAACAATTCCAGAAAAAAATAACAACAATACAAGTATACTGAAAGTGAGAACAGGCTGAACAGCCAACCAAGTTACCAATGTACTAAACCTGAAACTCTGAAAGAATCAACAAAAGCAATCATCAATGGCTGGATAGAAATGAAACGAAACACAATAATAAGTCAAAATCCTCTGATGACATATGCTCATAGCATAGCAAATACTTAATCACATGATTCACATCTAACAACCAACAGGCTATCTATTATAAGAAGTTGTTGACTTGTAGTCTTACATATTTAAAACAGCAAAACAGCAGTTGAATGAAAATAACAAAATAACCAAACATCATATAATGATAACTGGGCAATGGCAATGGTAATGGTGGGTGTATAAGCAAAGGGACACTACAACAGTTGAATATTTGAATGAAAATATAGGAGTTTTTGTAGCTAATTGTATGCTCTGCAACTAGTAATGCCTAAAGCATACTTAATATCATTCTGAATGTCGAGTAAGAAAAAGGATCATAGCAAAGAGGAAGTAGCCAACAATTCCAGGAAAAAAAATAATACAAGTATAATCAGATACAGCACCATTCACCAAAATGTAAACAACCCACTAAGCTGGGAGGATGCAAAAAAGCACTTAATAAGTCTAATAACCAATCCAGTAAAAAATAGTACTAATCAAAGCAAAGAGGTCAGTAAGCTAAAAAAAAAAGGAACCATTTTAGGTCCACTGAGAAGTGAGAATAGGCTGAACATCCAACCAAGTTACCAAAGTACCCAAACTGAAACTCTATCTGAAAGAATCAACAAAAGCAACCATCAATGGCCGGATAGAAATGAAACGAAACACAATAATAAGCCAAAATCTTCTGATGTCATATGCCCATAGCATAGCAAATACTCAATCACATGATTCACATGAATCACATCTAACAACCAATAGGTTATCTATTATAACTTATAAGAAATTGTAGACTTGTAGTCTTACAGAATGAAAACAACAAAACAATAGCTGAATGAAAATAGCAAAATAACATAACAACATAAAATGATAGAACTAGACAGTAGTCCAATGGAGTCAGTGGACAACAGTTGAATGAAAATATAGGAGTTTTGAAACTAGAGAGGCTCAGATTTAATTACAGCACATATGTAATATGATAATGACATAACCTTGTACATGGTTGCATGTTTTACTTTAACATATCACTCCAAATATAGAGAGACAAATGTTGGAACCTAAAAGTATTCGATGCTCATTAATCATCATCTTAAAATCTCACATAAGGTTGACAAATTGCATACATCCAAATCATAGAGGATCAATTAAAATTATCACAAATTTGCATATTTTACCATAAATATAATCCTCTATAGGGTTATATGCAGTAATGACAAACCAAAATAAAGGCAACAAGCAACGAAGCAACATTTACCTATTTGAGCATTTTAAATCATCATAGTCTCACTCCTATAATTCTTCTGCCAAAAAAATAATTAGAATAAAATAATATTAAGCAGTAATTCATAAATTTAAATTAACCAAAAGCCAAACAATCCATCAACTATCATCAACATAAGTGTATAACCAAATATATAAAATAAAAATATGAAAAATATTTGCAATTAAATGTATATGAAATATTAGAAGTAATGAAGCACCCAATGGAACACAACCCTCTTCTTGCTCATGAATCACCCAATGGAACACCCAAATTTTCCTCCTCCAACATTTCTTGCTGTGAAAAAAAATTAAAAAAATATTAGAAGCAAAATAGATATAATGAAATAACAATATTAAATTGGATGGTACTGTATTGAAGCAATGAAGCACTTATCAATGGTATTTTAGCATTTAGTTGGGATGATCTGATCCAATTAGATGCACAAACTAATGCATTAACTGTCTTGGAAGATAAACAACTTCTATAATCATCAAGCACCCTTCCACCAGCACTAAATGCAGATTCAGAAGCAACAGTTATCATTGAAATTGATAAAATATCATGAGCCATTCTAGACAAACATGGATATTTTAATGTGTTCATTTTCCACCATTCCAAAATATCAAATTGCTCAGTATTGCAAACAAATAACCCTACCTTAATATACACCTGCAAGTCAGACTTAGCAGGTTGAATGGAACCAGATGACATAACAAAATCTTTAAAACCCAACATACAATCAAATTGAGATATGTCAAGAGGATCTATAACAGACTTTGAAGAAGAAAACCCTACATTGATAGATTCATTCATTGCAGTAATAGAAGAACTCTCAAAAGCACATATTGCATGTATTTCCCAAAGAGCCTTCTCAACATATGTAGTTTGAGAATAAAGTTCATGTAATTCATAGATCTTAGGAAATGTAAACGAAATGAATTTCAACTTTAAACGAGAATCAAGAACTGCAGTAATAAACATTAGTATGTTACACTCCCCCCCAATATTTATCAAATTTTATTTTCATAACTTCGGCCATTTTCCTAATATACTCATCTTCAGATCTAGATTCTTCCCAGAGAAGCTTCTTAACATGCATTACAGTTGGAAAAAAAATATTTGATGTTGGATAAGATGTGCCAGAAATTATTTGAGTGACATTATTAAAAATTGATAAGATCTTTCTAATTTTTTCATACCTCAGCCAATCAGAATCTAGTGATACCCACTTGTAATTTGAATCTCTAATTGCATAATGAGTTAAGATAGTATGATAAATAAAAGCAGACTCAAGCATTATATAAGTTGAATTCCAACGTACTGGCACATCAATACAAAGAGACCATGACGTAGGAACACCTAACTATTTTGAAATCTTAACAAATTTGTGTAGCCTTGCAGGAGATTTTTTTTTAGATATTTAACTGACTCCCTTATATTATAAATTATATCATGCACTTCTTTCAAACCATCTTGCACCATTATATTTAATATATGTGCACAACATCTGATATGAAAAAAATGACCACGAAAATACAATTTTCTCTTGAATCAAAGTTATTTCTAAGGCAGGAAGCTACAATATCATTATTATTGGCATTATCAAGAGTAATTGAGGAGACTTTATCCTGAAGATTCCATTCTAACAAACAGTCACATATAGCATCACAGATGAAAGTCCCAGTATGAGGAGGGCCAAGTTCAATAAAATTAATAATCTTTTTTGGATCTTCCATGACAAATCAATGAAATGAATAGTCAAACACATATACCCTATTATCTGATTAGATGTCCAACAATCTGATGTTAATGAAACTCTCGCACGCTAAGATAAGTCTTAAGTTTTTCTTTCTCAACATCATAAATCGCATGCAATCATTTTTATGGTATTTCTAGACACCTTGTCATAGTTGATTCAAATATTTCAATATATTAAACCAAGTGTGCTCTACCATCGTAAAAGGATATTCATGGACAATAATCATCCTTGTAATAATTTCTCTGACCTGTCTTTGATTATAATTTTTAGGATCAAGAAAAATAGAAATGCCAAATTCACTAGCAACATCAATTGGGGATAAATTCAGTCGCTTCTGTCTCTTATCTGACAAATCAATAACTTATTTACCTTTTGATTTAATTTTATCACAATCTTTGATATGTCTAAGAAGTTGTGCCTGTTTTTGATTTTTGGAACTTAACTCCACAAGACATACATTGCATGCAAGGAATCTCAACACCCTTAGACATAGTTTTAACCTCTATAAAGTACTCCGATATAGTAGATACTTTTTCTTTCTAGATTTTTTATCCTACCCCTCTGGTATAGTGCTAGTACTCTCAACAATTTGTTGAGATGCTTGATTATGAATGTCTTCCAAATGTTCCATATCTACTAGTGGTATCTCACTAGTTGATGCAGACTGAGAATGCTCAAATGAAGACATAGGTTGTATGTAAACTATGAATAATTCCAAACATCATGTGTTAAATGACAAATATATTATAAAAAAATGCATTCATAGATATAACAAAGTTTAGAATATACAAAATACATTACAACTAAGCTTTGCATAATCAAAATTGCAAGGATGAATATCATTTATAATAGAAGGAGAATAAGCTTCATTGCAATGGAAATAAGAAGATTATTAGAAAATTAGTTAACTAGCTAATGACTATTTAAATCACCTTTTTTTAAAAAATAATTTGGTAAAAGTAGAAACAAGTCAAACAACAAATAATCATCAAATATCAAAGTAAAAGCATATGAATATATGATCCTTTTTCTTGCTTGGCATTCAGGATGATATTAAGCATGCTTTAGGCATTACTAGTTGCAGAGCTTACAATTAGCTACAAAAAGCTCTATCTTTTCATTCAAATATACAATGTCCGCCAGGCACTACTACTTCCACTACACCATTGCCTTGTTAACTACCCAGTTCTATCATTCTATGATGTTTGGTTATTTTGTTGTTTTCATTCAACTGCTATTTTGCTATTTTAAATATACAATACTACAAGTCAACAACTTCTTATAATAGATAGTCTGTTGGCTGTTAGATGTGAATCATGTGATTGAGTATTTATTATGCTATGGGCATATGGTATCAGAGGATTTTAACTTATTATTGTGTTTCTTTCATTTCTATCCATTGATGGTTGCTTTGTTAATTCTTTTTGTGAGTTTTGGTTTGGTACTTTTTAACTTGGTTGTTCAGCCTGTTCTCACTTCTCGATGGACCTAAAATGGTTCCTTTTTTTTTGGCAAGCTTGCAGCCTTGTTGTTTTGATTAGAACTATTTTTTTTGGATTGGTTAATTAGACTTATTAAGTGCTTTTTTGCATCCTCCTATCTTCCAGTGGGTTGTTCTACATTTTGGTGAATGGTCGTTGTATGATACTTGTATTATTTTTTTCCGGAATTGTCCTACTTACTTGTTGTTGTTGTTGCTTTGAGTGACATTAACAATAAACTCATTGCTTCCTTATTACATGGTTTTGTCAAAGATGTCATCACTAAACTCCAAATTTTCAATGAACAAAATATCCCTATAACATTGCTGGCTAATTCTTTTATTTAGCCTGTTAAGTAAATTGATACTTAACAAGTTCTTATGGGTAACTTATGAAATAATAAAATCAACGGTGGCAGCAAAAGTCGATAGGTAAAAGAATGGACAACAAAGAATACCAAGCAAAGTTACTCTGAACTTTGAAGAAACCAGAAGCCAGAAGGATCAAAGAACGAACAACACAGATACTGAAATACGCAACACATTGAAACTAAACACTAACGACAAGAAACAACATCACCCTCATGATTCACAAGAATCACAACCAACAGTCAACAGAGGCTCCCTTAGACCCATATGACCATACAATAGAGGAGTCATGCTCCTAAAAATATGCAATACATTGTCACATTGAAACTAAACACTAACAGTAAACAGTAAACAACATCACAGTCTCACAAATTCAAAAGAATTACAACCAATAGAGGCTCCCATAGACCCATACAGCCATACAACAGAGGAGTCATGCTCCTAAAAAAATCACATAATGATAATAACTATAGATTAGTGAAAGGCTACAAAGATCTGTGAGTTGTGACATACCTGAGCGGGTAGAGCAGTTGAAAAGTAAAGGAAATCACAGAGAAGAGTCAGAGCGTCAGACGACTCAAAAAAAGCAAGAACGAGAGTGAGGATGAGTCACAAAGATAGAGGATTCACATATAAGACTTTCCACTTGCTCGATAAGCCAAACGCCACGGCCACGCAATGACGCAAGAACAAAAGAAATCCGAGAGGCAGGACTCGGGAGGAAGGGATTGTGGGTTGTGGATTGGAGTGCTTACTGCACTACTGCTCGTGCTCTGATGCTCGAAGCCGAGAGATGACTCAGACGAGGAGAAGTGGAGATTGGAGAACTCAGAGGTAGAGAGGCTCAGAGGCAGAAGAGAAGAACTAGGGCACGAACGAACACTCGAAACACTGGCCATTGGAAGATGGAAAGGCTTAAGAAAAGTAGAAAACAACGGAATTTGAATCGCTCGGAGAAGGCAAATAGGCTAAAACCCTAAAATAAATAACGAAATAAGTTACATAATTACGCAATCGAGGAATCGCTACAGTCCGCAGCCTCATCCCACCCTTTATCGAGCCTTATCGAGTCAACACGGCGCAATTCCGTGTTCAGTCGTTCATTTCAACGGAATTTTTTGTGTTCGCTCATTAGTTTAACTAACGAGCAACACGAAGCTAATTTTTCGATAACACGAACCGCTCGAACGAGATATTTTGACAGCCCTAGACAATGGGTCTTTTAGGGGGTTCATTCGATTCAAGCAAAAAAAAAAAATCGAAATTTTTTTTCCTATATGCTCTCTATCTTGCCTCCCTCTCATTCGCCCATCCGCTGTTCTCCTCCCAGTTGAAGCCGAACGAAGCCCCCTCTCGGTTCATCCTCAAGGAGCCAAAATCCTGTAAGCCCGTCTTCTCGTTAGATCCCAAAACCTGCTGCTCGACCCCTCACTCCAATCCGAACAGCCTTCCCTTTGCCTTTCATGCACTCGAAACTCATCCATCTCTCGCTGGTTCCCCATCCAGATTCGAGAAATCTGTCTCCTCTACCCAGCAACCCATTGGCCCAGTCGCACCATACTGCAATTCCGCTCTCTCCTGTCTTCCAGCTTGCCGCATAAATAGTCAGCCTCCCCGTCCTCACTAGTTCACAACCATCCATCACAAATAGAGTCGAATTCCAACTCCAATCTGTTTCCTCTCTGTCATATTCCTATTCCCCTTTTATCCCCGTCTCTCATAGATCCCTTAATCCTTCCTCCAAAACTAACTTCCCCAAGATCTAATAGATGAGGTAAAACAGAGATATGTGATTTCATATTTTCGTAGAGCGTATGGATTATCTTTTTTAGTATTTAGTTAAAATCAAATCAAATCCTATTCAAAGTCATGCTCCAACTTGTTATTAGTCAACCTCGTAATTCTTATATTACCAAAAAACTAGAGAGATGTGGGATTAAGAATTTTGTGTGATTCTGAATTGATATTTTTGGTCATATGATAAGAAAGCTGAGGAATAAGATCTAAGATTATGAGGAGTCATAGTTGTCATTTTCACTGCTTGTAAGAGTTTGAGTTAAGATTATTTCAAAGTTTGCTCAAATACTATCAAATTAAGCACAAATATTATCACCATGAGTTGCCTCTTCAACAATAACTTTGACAAAATAAGTAGTAGTACATTGTTGACTCATTTGCTAAAACCAAAGCACTCTGTTATTCCTGCAAGAAAACTGCTTCTCAGTTCCATCTCCCAACCGCTTTCTTTCACCATCTTCTTTCTCTCAAAACCTATTGTCAAAATTATACTTGTAAATAAAATTCAAGCTAAACAAACAACGACTGCCTATATTTGCTAAAATAAAATTGATATCAAATCAATTCTCAATTATAAGAATGAATTTGAAACAATTTAAAGATTATATTTCAAATAAAATTGATATCAAATTACGATTCTTTGGGAAGACCAAAGAATGTACAAGAACATATATATATATATATATATATATATATATATATATATATATATATATATATATATATATATATACACGATTCCTTTGTTCGAAAAGGATTAATAGTGCCAATGCATATATTTAGTCTTTACTTAGTAGTTGCATAAGGTAAAGTTATTAGCAACGTGTAGTATTTCTACGTCCATATATATAAGATTATTTTTAAAATAAAAGCAGAATCTTAATGCACAAAAAAATTTTTTTAATATAGTGAAATCTTAAGACGACTGACCAATGACACGTCTACGCCAGTCGATCAAGGATTTTTTTTCTTTCTACGGGAGAGAGAGAGAGAGAGAGAGAGAGAGAAAGAGAAAAAGGTGGCGGGTTTTTTTTTTTCAGAAGAGAGAATGAGTTTTATTAATTTTTTTTAATTAATATAATAATTTTAAAATATTTAAAATATATAATTTAAAAAAATATTTTTTTATAAAATATTTAATAATTAAATATTTATATATTTAGTTATTAATTAATTTATTTATATATATATATAAAATAAATTTAAAAATTTTTTAATTATATATTTTAGAAATTTATTTAATATTTTTTTTATTAATTAATGTAATTAATTAAATATAATTTTATTAATTTTGTTATATATAATTTTATTTAAAATATAAAATAATTTTTTTAATAAATAAATTATATAAAATTATAAATTATATAAAATAAAGAATTATATTTATAAATATTTATATTTATATATTTTAAAATATATAAATATTTGTTTATTTTAATATTTAAAAACATTTGTTATTTATAATATTTTATTTATTTATATTTTATATTTTTGTTAATTATTATTTATAGACTATATAACAAAACAAATATATATATAATAGATATTAATAAATACATATGTAATTAAAATATTTTATAAAAAAATATTTTAAATATATAAATAATTAAAAATATTTAAAATATATAAATGTTATTTTATTTATATAATATATATAGATATTAGAAAGAAATATAATATATATACAATATTACATATTATACATATATATTTATATTATATATTATCACTATTTATTTTTTATTTATTTTAAAAATATTTATTTAAAATATATATTTAAAATATAGATAGTTAAATAAATAAATAAAAAATACTTAGATATTTATATATTTATAAAATATTTAGTTATTTATATTTTATTTATTTATTATATAAAGCCAATAAATTATATAAATATTTTATAAATTTTATAAATAAAGTAATTATATATCATATTTATAAATTTATTTAGTTATTTTATATTTAAATTATATAAATATTTTAAGTTATATAAATAATTTAAAATATTTAAATATTTAAAAATATATAATTTAAAAATAATTATTTATATATATATTTAAAATAACTTTATTTATATATTTTAAATATTTTAAATTATTTATTTATATATTTTAAATATTTTTAAATTATTTATATAATTTAAAAAATAATTTTATAAACTATTTTAATTATATATATATATATATATATATATATTTATTTATATTTATATAAGTCCATAATAATAATAATAACAAAAAAATAAAAAATATAAAATAAAAAAATAAAAATAAATATATATATAAATAACTAAATATTTTATAAATATATTAAATAACTAAATATTTATATAATTTAAATATATAAATAACTAAATAAAATTATAAATATAATTACTTTATTTATATAATTTATAAAATATTTATATAATTTATTTATTTATTAAAAATTATTTATTTATATATTTTAAATATTTTAAATTATATATTAATAAAAATAAAAATTAATTAATTAATAAAAAAAATTAAATAAATTTCTAAATTTATATATATAATTAAAATATTTTAAATTATATATTTAATTATATATATATATAAAAAATAATTTAACTAAATATATAAATATTTAATTATTAAATATTTTATAAAAGTATTTTAAATTATATATTTTAAATTATTATATTAATTAAAATTTAATAAAACTCATTCTCTTACCCGAAAAAAAAAAAATCGCCACCTTTTTTCTCTCTCTCTCTACCGTAGCGGAAAGAAAAAAAAAAATCCTTGGACGTGCAACGATTTTGGGACCAATGCATATATAGTCCTATATTTAAAAAAATTTTTTCTTTTAAATATATATAATTAAGATTAACACTATATTTAAAATAATCCCTATAAGTAATTATGTTTTCTCATATATCATTCTTTGAGTGAAAAGTTAATGTAAAAATAAACAATTTGTTTATGAAGTATAATTTTTTTAAACTATTTTGTTGGAAATAAATATGAAAATTTTAAGATAGTTTACTTTGTAGTTCATTTCTAAGAAAATATATAGTCAAAATGATCGCATTTACTTTGCATGAATAAACCAAACATCTTGCGGAAAAGTTTTACAGCAGACTTGCATAGAGCAGACATGATTTTTCCAATTCGGACAAACTGTTTTTATTAGGCTGCTTCAATTGAAATCTGTAAACGAAGATTAATAAGCTTTGTCGGTTGTAAAATAGTCAAGTCCACAGCTCATATAGTTTCCGCTTTGGTAGGATTCCATTTCCATGACTGTTCTCACTTAAGAGAACGCTGGCATTGTCCTCCTGATTCCTCTCTCTCTTCTTCCCGGCCTTTCTCAAGTCAAGGTCTGCTAAACACTTCATCATCTCCTGGGCAGATTTTATTTGTCTTAGACGCTCTCAATGATTTTTCTTAACATTATTGAGTCTTGTTAATGAGTTTGTATGGGAATCTGATGAGGCTCGCAATGTTGGAATTTGTGTTGATATGGGAAGGATAATGGAAAAACAAGCAATTTTCTAGAATTGAAAATTTGCATCTGTTCTTCCTCCAAGCTTCACTGGTTGTTCTCTGTTGTTGTGTCTATCGGTTTTGTTCTTCCGGGGCAGCTCGTCCCAGACTTCAGTCTCAGAGATAACCTAAAGAATAGCTGATTTCTTTTAGTAGATTCATCAAAAGAAAAAATATATCGAAAATATAAAGTTTTGTATATATAATCTATCAGTTGATAAAATAGCCATCAGAAAGACTATAATGAAATAATCACTGAGAATGGGTTTTTGTCAATAACCGTCAGTGTTAAATATATTAAAAATTTCTGAGTTCTGACTAATTTTTCAGTTGGAATTTCTAAAGGGTAGAGTGCTTTTTCTCTAATTAGAAGACTTTGGTTCAAATCAAACCTCATCTCTTACTAATCTAGTTGTCATTAAAGCTCATCATTTTTATTGACCCCACATTTACTTCACAACTCAAATTAACAGAATATGATCAGATCGATGAGCTATAAATGAGATATTAAACGGACTGAGTTAATAATAATTTAAGTTCTTTTAAATTTGAATATTTTAATTATAAGACAAACATTACAAACTAACTCAAAATCTTAAATTCATCCTAAAAAATAAACACTAATAATATTTTTTGAGTCATTGTATAAAATAAATAAAAAATAAAAATATTTAGGTAAGGATGCGGATTTGATCGAGTGACCAATAAAAAAAAATTTAATAGAGTGAAGATTAAAATGCATATTATTCATTCTGAAATTTAATATCAGATTGAATATATATATATATATATATATATATATATATATATATATATATATATATATATATATATATATATATATATATATTTATATACCGTTATAAAGAAAGAGTTTCATCTAAGTGAGATAATAAATTAAATATTTTAGTTCATAATATCACTTAAATGAAAATTATATTTATAATTTCTACTTCATCTTTTTTAATGAAACCAAGCAAAATAAGTAAAAAAAATGAATGATAATAATGGCCTAATTTGAACTCATAAGACCTCAATTCAAATAATATTTCTCCCATCAATTATGTTAGTCATTTTGTCATTAAAAAAAAAAAAAAAATTTTTTTAAACAATTTAAAGATATAAGTAATTTGTTTTGAAATTGTGTAAACATATATGACATTGTTTCATTTCAGCTCCATTTTAAATTAAAAAAAATCATATGATAAATATTAATAGGTTTGTATATACTAAATAAGTGTTATATAAGTACAAAATAAATAAATAAATAAATTCATTTCGTATCATCATCCGCCTAAATGTTATTAAATTAAAAAAAAATGTATATTTTGCTTTCTTATCCGTGCTAAGCCATTTATGCCCATACCTCTCACTTCCCCTAACCAATAAAAATGCTTCATACCTACCTCTTCCATATTTCCTTCACGTGATGTCTATAATAAAAAATAATTTTGATATATAAAATAATAAATTGGTCAGCGAAAAGAAAAATATTACATACAGAGTACGAATATAACTTTACGTTCAGACATAAATTAGAATAACACATATCCAATAATAAAATATATATATATTTTTACTTTATAGCATTGTAACGTAAGAATGTCGTTATCATCACCGCCCAACCCATTAAAGCAAGGAGAAAATATTATAACATTCCAGATCAGCCTAAAATTTAGGTATTTTCATTTTGTAAAAATTTCCTCCTCCTCTCCCTGCTCAGACCTTCCAGAGATTGCTAAATCTATATTAAAATGAGATATTATATGAGAAATAATTTTTCAGATTCAACTTTAAAGATTTTAGGTACATTAGCGGCCATCAATAGAGCACATTTGAGTTCTTTAAAAGAAAGGAGACTATTTTGCTAGTTTTTGGAGTTATTTGACATATGTACTCTCTATATTCTCATGAGAGTACACCTCATTTTTTCAAATTTTTTTAATTGTGAGGTTTGTCATATATTTAATATTTCAAATTGTAAGATGTTTGGAGATATTTTATGAAGAATTTGGTGATTTTGTTACAGTACTCAGACTCTCAGATATGAAAAAATTTTTTTTTTAAGCGTCATATGTTTAGTATATCATAAGATGTTTGGAGATGTTTCATGAAAAAATTTTGATTTTGAGTATTTTGTATGTGCACTCTCTATATTCTTATGATTACACTCATTTTTTTTTCAATTTTTTAACAATGATACTTGTCATATGTTTAGTATATTATATTGTAAGATGTTTAGAGCTTCATGAAGAATTTGATAGTTTTGAGTTATGTATTCTCAGACTCTCATGAGGGTACACCTATTTTTCAAAATTTTAAATTGTTATATATTTAGTATATCATATAAGATGTTTGAGATGTTTCATGAAGAATTTATTAATTTTTGAGGCTGTTTTGCATGTGTACTCTCTGTACTCTCATGAGGGTACACCTCATTTTTTCAATTTTTTCAACTACAGGACTTGTCATATATTTAGTATATCCTATTGTATGATGTTTGGAGATCTTTCATGAAGAATTTACTAATTTTTTGGAATATTTTGCATGTGTGCTATCTGTACTCGCATTAGGGTACACCCTATTTTTTCAATTTTTTTAACTGTGGGGCTTGTCATATGTTTATTATATTCTATTGTAAGATGTTTGGAGATGTTTCATGAAGAATTTGATGATTTTTGAAACTATTTTGTATGTGTACTCTATGTACTCTCATGAGAGTACACCGTATTTTTTCAAAATTTATAACTATGAGGCTTGTCATATGTTTAGTGCATCATATTGTAAGATAGTTGGAGATGTTTCATGAAGAATTTCATAATTTTTAGGGCTATTTTGTACTTGTACTCTCTGTACTCTCATGAGAGTACACCTCATTTTTTTCAAAAATTTAACTGTGAGTTTTATATGTTTAAGATGTCATTGTAAAATATTTTGAAGATAATTTTTTGGGCTATTTTGCAGGTATATTCTCTGTATTCTCATGAGGGTACATTCCATTATTTCAATTTTTTCAACTACAGGGCTTGTCATATGCTTAATACATCCTATTGTATGTTGTTTGAAGATGTTTCATGAAGAATTTGGATATTTTTGGAGCTATTTTTCTTGTGTACTCTTTGTACTCTCATGTGTGTACACTCTATTTTTTCAAAATTTTTAACTGTGAGGCTTGTCATATCTTTAGTACATCCTATTGTAAGGTGTTTGGAGATATGTCATGAAGAATTTGAGTATTTTTTATTTTTTTTCATGTACTCATGAGTACACCCTATTTTTTCAGCTTTTTTTAACCGTGAGGTTTATCATAGTATATCCTATTGTAAGATATTTGGAGATATTTCATGAATAAATTAGATATTTTTTGAGATATTTTGCATATGTACTCTCTATACTCTTATGAGGGTATACCTTATTTGCTTAATTATTTCAACAATGGGGCTTGTCATATGTTTAGTACATCATATTGTAAGATGTTTGAAAATATTTCATGAAGAATTTGAGTATTTTTGGAACTGTTTTGTATGTGTACTCTCTATATTCTCATGAGAGTACACCCATTTTTTTAAAATTTTAACTATGGGATTTGTCATATGTTTACTATATTCCATTCTAAGATGGTTGGAGATGTTTCATAAAGAATTTGGTAATTTTTGGAGTTATTTTGCATGTGTACTCTCTGTACTCTCATGAAGGTACACCCTATGTCTTCAATATTTTCAATGCTTTTTCATATGTTTACATACATCCCATTATAGTTTTGGAGATATTTCATGAAGAATTTAGTATTTTTTTGAGCTATTTGTGTAATTCTCTCACTCTCATGAGAATACACCCCATTTTTTTCAAAAGTTTTAACTGGGGCTTGTCATATGTTTACCATAACCTATTGTAAGATGTTTGGAGAAGTTTCATGAAGTATTTGCTAATTTTTGGAGTTATTTTACATGTGTACTCTCTGTACTCTCATAAGGATACACCATATTTTTTCAAAAATTTTAAATGTGGGTCTTATCATATGTTTAATATATCTTATTATAAGATATTTAGAGATGTTTCATAAAGAATTTGATAATTTTTGGAGCTATTTTGCATGTGTACTCTCTCTACTCTCATGAGGGTACACTCTATTTTTTTCAAAATTTTCAGCTATGGGGTTGTCATATGTTTAGTAGATCATATTGTAAGATATTTGTAGATATTTCATGAAGAATTTGGGTATTTTTAGAGCTATTTTGCATGTGTACTCTCTGTACTCTCATGAGAGTACACCCCATTTTCTCAAATTTTTTAGCTGTGGGGCTTATCATATGTTTAGTAGATCCTATTGTAAGATGTTTAGAGATATTTCATGAAGAATTTGCTAACTTTTTGAAACTATTTTGCATGTGTACTCTCTGTACTCTCATGAGGGTACACTATATTTTTTTAATTTTTTCAACTGTAAAGCTTAGTCATATATTTAGTACATCATATTATAAGTTATTTGAAGATGTTTCATGAAGAATTTGGATATTTTTGGAGCTATTTTGCATGTGTACTTTCTATACTCTCATGAGGATACATCCTATTTTTTTAATTTTTTCAACTGTGGGGCTTGTCATATGTTTACTATATCCTATTGTAAGATATTTAGAGATGTTTTATGAAAAATTTGCTAGTTTTTGGAGCTGTTTTACATGTGTACTCTTTGGGCCTCCATTGTGTAGATAATGTTCTCAATAATTCACTTTTCATTTTTGAAGTTCAAAATGTTTGGGAAAAAGGATAACTTCAGATGCCAACCAAACATTAGTTGTTTGATACTATTTCACCGCTTTCATCGATGAAGTACTTGTCATTTTAAGAAGGCTACATGTGCATCAATTCATTAGAATGCATGGAATTCAGCAAGATTTGACTAACATCACTTCAATTATGTCCTACTAGAATATAGTATAGCAGACATTCCATTTTGGTGGTCAATGCATTCCTTTCACCCCCGATGAAGTTGCATTAATTGTAGGGATGCCAAATAGAGGGGAGAAGGTCATATTGCTGAAATCCCCACTTTTCAAGTCCAACTCAGTTGATTTTAAGAATAAAATTGAGAAGTTGGATCGTTGACGCAACACAATTTGTACACATATAATTTTTTACTTTAAAATCTTTTTATATATCATAATTATAGAGTGGAATTGATAGATATACGCCATAGTAGAGATTTGTTGATTAAAATTGGCCAAAAGCCATCTGGAGCTTTCTGGTTTCATAGTTTGATGGTATTACATCCAAAATTTTGACACAAAAGGCACCCGGGTACATGAGTGACTTTGTCACTCTTCTAATGGTACATTTTACTTCTTCAGATTTATATTATTTTATGCATTAAAGCTAAGTTATGTAAATCTTCATTGTAGATCTAGGTGGTAGAGGACATAAGAATCATAAGGCCACTCATTCCTTCTGCAAAGCCACGTATGTTACGATGACCAAAAATAAAGTTTATAGATGATTCCTTCAGTGGTTTGTAAGGACACCAAGTGATGCGAAATAAATTGACTTCATTTACCTCAAAATATATTTATTCATATTAAAATAATCATATTTTCTTATTGGTGTAACACATGCATGATTTAATGGTGTCCCCATACCCATAATCAAAAATAAACACCACAAAGTACTACTGCGAAGTATGTATAATTGTGTAGGAATCATATGACACTCAAGTGAGCTATCCTTCGAGAGACTCTCGTACACTATTTTCATAGGTGGATTCAAAGTGATAGTCTGAATCAGACTCACTTATTTTATAATTTGTCTTTCTTGAAAACTTATAAGTTCCTTTAGGTTTGATAGGGATATCTTCTTCTTCTTGTGTGTCACTTCCCAAATGAGGAACTAGTCTTCTTAATTTAGATGTAAAATCAAATGCTTTAGGGAGAGTCTCAGATTGCTTTTCTTTTTCCTTTGTTCTTTCTCCTTCTGAAGTTGTTTTTTAGTTCCTGAAGTGGATGCCACTGCCTTAAGAGGCTATGCTACTTAGGCTCTTTAGGGATGAAATATTTTGCATCTTCATAAATCTTTATTTCATGGAAGGAGAATGGTTGTAGGTTGCTAGAAATTCTAAACTCTTCTCCATCTCTTAGGTACTTCATACACTGATGCATAGTTGATGGGACCATACCGTACTTATGCAGCCATGACCGACCCAAAAGAGCTCTGAATGATGTGTCATCATCGATCACATGAAACTTGGCTTATGTATACAAATTTTGAAATCTGAGTGGGAGGATAAAAGAATCTAGACTTTTCTGCCCTTTCTCATTGAAACCATGAACCATTAACTTATCCCTTCCAAAATATTGGATATCAAGTGATAATCCCCTTAGTGCTTTCAAACTCATAAGATTGATAGAAGAACCTAGATTAATCAGTATTCGATTGATCAAGATATCTTCACTCTTTACGGTAACATATATAGGGCGGTTGTGATCTACTGTTCCCAACATAAGATCTTCTTCAAAAAATGTGATTATTGGAGAATCTTGAGTTTGCAATGATTCAGTCATACATTTTGCAGCAAAATAAGTTTCATATCTCTCCAGGTCTTTAAGAGCATGTATTAAAGTTTCTCAGAGATCTCTTAACATTAAGAGAGCCTCAAACACACTTAATTGTGCAGGGATCTTTCTCAGATGTTATAGTATATTATAATCTATTTTTTCACTTGATTTAAGTTTCTTTTTAGGATCTTTGGGAATGATATCTTCGTTGATTTTAATTTGTTTCCTTTTGTCTTTATTTGAATTTTCCTTCTTTGATGGTGGTGACCATACTTTACAACTCCTCAACTGAGCTTGAATCATATTGTCTTGTTCATTTGAAGAAGTAGCTTTCAATTCACCTTTCATTCTAGAGGATTGGCCAAAAGAGCTAGATCACTTTTCAACTTCATACATTCCATTGCATTCAGAAAACATAAGTCCTCATCCAATCATTATCTTTTGTTGGGTCATTAGACAAAATTGATGTTAACTCCTCGCTCTTCTTCTTTCTCTAAAAAATTCGATGGGTTGGTCTGAGTGTCATTGCCATTTTGGAGTAACTTATGTTGAAAAATATTCGATATCACATAAATGATTCAGCATGTCTCTATTGGGTAAAATTCACTATCATCTTCTTTATCCAACTCAACAATATGGATTTTAGACATAAAGCTAACTGTTGTCTTGTGATACTCCTCTAAATTATTAATAACCTTTTGAGTTGTAGTCCTCTTCTTTTTCTTCTTTATTCTATTTGGTTTGATTGACTTCTTTGAGAGATCTCATGGAATTTGTGGCAGTTGCTTTTCTCTTTGGGATGAATTAGCAATATTGGGGAGTCTCTGAGTCAATGATGTGGAGGTTGACGCATACAATCTTGACATTGCTTTAAGATTAATCACTAGTTCAAGAGGTGATTTCTGCCTAACACCAGGAACTCCTTCAAGTTGCTTCAACATATTTATTGTCTTTTTAGAGATTGCAGTATCTTATTCTTCAATCTGAACTGATTTTTCTTTCTTCTTGTCTTTAATGGATGATGTAGAAGAGGACATAATTATCCTTGTAGACTCTATTTTCAGGTTGACTAGAATACTATTAGATAATATAAATTCACCTCATTGATACATCTTTTCTAGCCAATCTTTGAAGACATAACAATCCTCAATAGAATGATTGATCACCCGATGATATGGATAATAATTTGTATTATTAACTTGACCAGCTTCTTCAAGCCTTTTACTTTCTGGTAATTGTAAACTAGCTTTGACTACTTATCAAAATAGTTTGACCACACTATCCCTACTAAAAAAAATATTCTTTATTCATCTTTTTTTAAGAGATGGCTGCATTCACTCATCATCTCTTGTTACTTATTTTGGACACTCTCCACCACCTAGAAAAGTCTGGCTTATCATCATTGCCTCCTAACACCATTTTTGGCTGTGGATTAGGATGAACAAATTTCTTTCTTTTATCAACACTATACATAGGCTGTTTTCCTTTATCTACATTGTAGATCACCCATTTTTCACCACTTAAGTTATATGAAGCAGCATGAGTTTCATTTTTTCTTGAGTCTGAAGGCTTATTTTTTTTTTGATTTATCTGTGTAGATTTCAGACTTAGAGCGATTCAACTTTTCATATTTGGCCACACTATCAACTAAGTCCTGGAATGTTGTGATTAAGGCCATACATAAAAATAGTGTCATTTTATCATCCATATTGCCTATTAACACTTGGATCGCATGCTCTTCCTCTAACTATTTCACATTTCATGCTTAGGTTTTGCCAACGACTTATGAATTTTGTCAGTGACTCATCCTTTCTTTTCTTTAGCAAGTGTCGAATCATTATTTTTCTTGACCGGTAAACATTTTATGAGCATTATCTCCAAGAAGTTTTGATAGATCATCAATTCGATACCACTCTGCAATCAAATGTCAAAAAAAATCGTAAAAGCAATGCATCATTCTCTAGTGTTATCATAAGTGGCCTTAAATTGGGCTAAATGTTATTTTGATTATTACCCACCGAAAGTATTAAATTTTGTGTCGAGTAACCTTTCACGTATGACACTTGAATATATTCTGTTGGATAAGAGCGACCCTTACTCACCAATTTTTTAGCTTGCTCTAAAGCTGTAACTGTCCTAATATTTTCATTGATTATCATTTCCAGTTGACCATTTATTATTATTCCAGATGTAATGGCCATTTTTTGAATTATTGGTTGAAGAGGTAGCTGATTAAGTTCACTTCGCTCTTCAGGTATAGTATGTACTGTAAGAGCTTGAGGTATCAGAGTGACTGGTGGTATATAGGTAGTATTATTAACTATTTATTGATTAGTAGGTAGAACTGGTGTTACATTTGATGTGATGTTCTTTTGTAACATATCTATCACAATATTCATTTGTACCATCATCTCATTCATCTTGGCACCAAGCTATAAAATTTCCTTATCTTAAGCTTCCATTTAACATTACATTTTTTTTTGCTCTCTAGTTAGCACCACGACATCAACAAATACATGCTCTTCTTCTTCCTCTATTTCTTTTTGTTATTCTCCTCCTTGCTCATCTTCAGATGAAAAACTTGACTGTCCTTCTCTTTGTGCATTTGTAGGGACATTTATTGTTAGAGCTGAGCAACGGTGCTGATTATAAAAGTGTGTACCATGCTAATCAGTTCCTGGTTCAACCATATAAATAGCCTCAACTCCTATGATCTCTTTTTCATTTTGATCGTCTTCATCTTCTTCCTCTTCAGTAGAGATTGAAAATCCATCTTCTACTCACTTTAGTGAAGACTCTCCTTCATAAACATTAAATTGTTCGTGTTCATTTGATTCATGTTGATGGTGTTGAGCAAAGTTCATCTATATGTCTCATCATATGACCTTCTACATCGCCATCCTCTTGCACATGGATTTCGATCGATGCCTCCATCAATCTCTCAAGTGTGAAACAAATATTTCTTCCATTGGGGACCTATCAAAGTCAACTTTCTGGTGAATGATGATGATGGATCCTAGAGGATTCTCCATGGTGTCGACCATCATAAGTTTTATCACGAGCAACCCTTGTTTTAGGCATCCACTTCTGATGAGTTATTTTTGAGGTGGATCTCTGAATATGTGCATCAGATGTCACACCTCTCTCATTCTTCAAAGGAATTTTATCACGAGACTTTGGCCTCCATATCTTCTTACCCTTTTGTCATGACCTTTCGACAACAGATTCTTGGACATACGGTCCAAGCGTCACGAGTCGATGCTCACCATGCGAGGCATGCTTGGCTTGTTGACTAGTTACCGTAAGAGTTGGCAACTTCCTTAGTGGAACCTCAGTATTTTCAATCATCACAGGCCCTGAAATTTTCTTTTCATTAAGCCTCTTTCCTTGGCTACATTAAAATATTGTGTATTTTAGTGGATAATATTTCAGGCTGTTTTCTCTGTTGTGCTGTGGCTCAATGTTGTTGAGCCCAGAAGGATTGTTTCACCTTGCTAGTAGAGCTATCCATTTTTACTCATTTTAAATTGTTAAAGTTATTATGGGTAGAAATAATCACTTCTGGCGATAATATTGCTTGTTCACTGGGTCGTTCAAGTAACATCTGTTGAGATCTCAACTCAGCATTTCTTCTTCTTCTTTAACTTATAATTAATTTGCTTCTTGATGAGGAAGGCTCACAATCATGTCTCCCATATACGAAAGTTTTAGTTGGCAAAATAGTTGTGCCTAGATGCATCAAAGATACAGTTTGCCTAATGACGGTCCTCGTCATCACTTTCAAGTCGACTCTTTCAACACCAAAGATTTCTTGGTGGACCTCCTTAACGAGGATGATGGATTGGTGAGCATGACGTAGGAGCTTCAAGAAACCGGCCTTCCATGGCATAAAGTGCTCCATGGATAAGTACTTCAGAAGTTGTAGCTACAATGGCTGAGAAATCCACGCTACCAAATTGAATGATAGCTCCAACATTCCCTATATTAATGATGGCATTAGCTAAATGGATGTTTGCACCATGCCCAAGCTGAACCATGGAATGAGTGTTTTGTAGATCCATTCTACATAAATTAAAGATGGGGATTAGTAATCAACAATTATCATTTTATCCCACACTTTCAATATGCAGAGGCGCTACATAATAGGATAATGATGTAATAAAAGAATACAATACATAATTATCATTCAACATAGAGCATTATACATTAATAATTTGAGTTTATTACTCATTTAAATCATAAATTTTTTTTATTCAATTTGAATTTTCAAATATTTATTGCTATATATATATATATAACTAGCCAAAGATGGAAAAAGAAACCTCTCCAAAGAAGTCGCCAGTTGGGCTCTAAAAATTCCCCCTCTCGATGAAATAGAGTATGATTTAGTAACAAAATTTTTAGAAGGTAGATGATTGGTTGTGGATAAATAAGACACTACCCAAAGATTTCACCCTCATTTGGTAAGGACTTTAGATTTGATTCCAAGTTTTCTATTGGCACAAGCACCTATAGTTAATTATATCTCTCCAATCAGTGAGAGAGAACTTTCGATTAAGGCTAGTCATAGGTCACTAATTGCTTAGCATATAGTAACAAAAATTTGGGTTTGAAATTTAATGAAATTCACCATTTTCTTTATGCTTGGAGCATATGGTTGGGGGATTCATGACATGCCCAATCAAGATCCTATGGTTCCGTCATCTCGAGCTGTCATGATCTCTGGCCCACTTAGTCAGAGGAGGTGATCGACCCAACCTGACTGAAGGATCCTTGTCAACAACCATGGGTTGCATCATTCAAGGAGACTTTATAGACTATTATTGATATTTGTCAAAGAGACAATCTTAAGTTCACTCTAGCTAACAACAGGCTTTATGCCATATTAAGTATACCTTATGATCTACAACTCAAAGGGATAGAAAATCATTGGGGAACATACGTGCTATAGACCTGACTGTAATATAGTGGAGCCTACTAAAACCACTATCGAGGGCTGGGTCAATCGCTTCATATATGGACCGGCTAAATCACTGAGGACACAGCCACGCCCCATGGTGTAAAATATTTTGAGTGCAGATATAACAATATACATAATATGAAATTGGCTCCTTTGCGAGCTTAGATTAATGTTAAATTTATCTCCCTCGATAAATAATTGCGGAAGGCAGATGAATGAATTTATTATTATTATCTTTTATAATGAATTTTTATTTAATTAATTTTCTTATTTTAAAATTCTCTTGAATATTTGATAATTAATAGAAATTTCACTTAACTTTGAAGATTTTAGAAAATTTTGATAATGGTGAACCCCTCATTGATATTCTCGAGCAACACAACCATCATGGGTAGACCTTGTCAACTCTGCTCTTTTGTTTGCAAAGGATCGGGTTTACAACTTTGAAATCTCATTATATCACATTAGATCTTGGCAACTCTACCCTTATAGGAGGAGGATTGGATCTATGGATTGAAGCCTGTAATTGTGTTTTATTTTTTTTGATATTAAATATTTGAATTTCTAAACATAAAATAGTCATATTAAAACTATTAAAGGCTTTATAAAAGTAGTAAGAGTATGCTTAATGTGATCAATTTGAAAGTATAATTTCATATTGGTTTTTCTATGTAACCTTGCTGAGCTTAATTATTTAATTTTCTATTGAAATAATCAGTTTTATCAACTCTAGTCCCTATGGGGAGAAGGATTTAACTGCTCAGATATGACTTAAAATTTTCATCATATGAATGTGTTGATTCACTAAAATACATATATACACATATATTTAGAATATTGAAGTTTGAAAATATGATCAGGCTTTCAAAATGATTGTTTCCCCTTCAAAATAATTGCATAATTTTTTACTGTAAGATATTTAAGTCAATTTAGTTTTTAATCCGCGCAGAATCCTCAGACACCTGAATTTAAACATTCAACACTATGTCGGGGCCCATGCGGGTGTTTGGTTATTCATATAATTTTAATTTTTAAATTATGGGATTAATTTTGTACTTTTATTTAATCCCAACTTAGCCTACGCAGCTTTTTTAGACATTAAAATTTTCACTCTAAATCCCTATGTCCGAATACATGCAAGTTTTTTAGCTTATATAATTTCATCTAATTAATGAAATCATTGATTTTGAAAATCATAATTAGAATGAGAATTTTCTAATTTTTGGATTGAAGGAAGCTCCATTCATGCAGAATTTAATTTAGTGTCGCCTTCTGTCTGCTTGTACGAAAAATTACATATTCGGTGACGAATTTGTAGTAGAATTAAATTTCTATTTGCAATTCAAAATATTGCATCTTTGTTTATATTTAATTTGATAGCAAATTAGATAAAAATGAAATGATTACTGAGCTTATGCATATTGATAGAGTTTTACATCTTTGCTAATCATCATATTCAACATTTCTCCTTTGGAGGATAATATTGGATTTGCTAAACTTGGAATCATAATGATGTGAAGCACCTTTTCATGTCATAGAAGCAAAGATATATAGTTCAAGTGTATGTTTTATGTTCTAAACAAAAAATAATCAATCCAGTATATTTTTTTAAAGTATTGCAATAATTCTAGTTTATTCAACTAAACCACCATTTGATTTTGATTTAAGATATTATGGTGTATCAGAACATGATAGCATTAAATAGAATCTGAGCCACTCAAGCATTAATTAAGGCTTGTTTCATTTTGAGGAGTTTGAGAGAAATATAACTCACTTTATCATGGAATTTACATTTGTTGTTTTGCTTTAATTTAATCCATAGAAAAGTACATTTGCAGGGAAAAATATTATCACATACAATTTCCGTTTGTGACAATTATCCGTCCAACCCTAGTGAGAAAGATAAAAATGAAATTGTGTTGGATCATCACTGTTATTCACATAATCCCTCCTAACAAAGATCAAATATGTGGAATAAAATGGTTGTAACATATTTTACGTATGTCGTACCACTTAAGATTCCATAAATTGAATATGAACAATGCTAAAAAGAGCTCACTTTCCTCTTATAAATTGAAGGAATTTGGGAGACCATTTCCCTCACATTTCATTTGAGTCTTAAAGTCATAAGTGATCCTTTGAGCATTGGGTAGAGGAAGTGGAGAAATTAATATTGCTTGTGAGCTTTCAAATTGTTTCAAATCCCTATAAGTTTTTTTATTTGTTTGTTCAATGAAATTTTACCATTTAACATTTCTAAATTTCACTTTAGATTATTGCATGATTGATTTTTTTTAGACAAATCCCTTTTCTTAGTCCAAAATTCAATGCAAATTTCAGCAACATTTCGACATAGGGGGTTTCATCTAATAGTTTTGGGCCTACCTATCACGCCGTGATGAGGGTGACGGTTGGTGTTTTGAAACACCTCAACCGATTTTCATCTCGTTACTCCCTGATGAGCATAACGAAGTTCTTCAAATCTGCATAAAAAAACACATACATATACATATAATTTCCACACACTTCTCCACATTTACAATCAACAACAATGATAAACTTGCATGAGAATGCAATTGATTTGCAACCTAAGAGCAATAATGTTTAAATCCAATCTTTCTTTAATTCAAAAGAGGTAGAATAGGAAAGCCAATTAGAGGTTCAGTTTGGATGAAATGTCGGAAGCAAGATCGGGTTAGGGAATTGGAGGATTAGGAGGAATAATTGCTGTTTTGACAACCAAGCGAAGGAGTAAGGAGGACTGTTGAGCTATAACAACGACTAAAAAAAAATTCAGTCAAGTAGATCGGATGGACTGAGAGGGGAAGGGGAAAGACAAATCTCGTGCGGCTTGCTGGAGTGGTAAATCAAGAGGGGAAATAAATGGGAAAGTGGCAGAAATCGAGAAGAACCCGTATGATGATGGAGTTACTTCTCGGCTGTGGCAGAGGGAATGGTCGGAGGAGGGATCGTGCAATTGTGTGTTCGACTGGAGGAGGAATCGAGAAGGGTAGCCGAGAGGAATCCGCCTGATGGTGGAGTTGCCTCTCGGCTGCTAAGAAGAGGGGGAAGGGGCGGATCGAAGACTTCAACCGAAGTTTTGCTGGGCAAAATGAGAAATACGAATGAGGAAACAAGAGGGGAAGCCGAGAGTAACCTACCTTATGGTAGAGTTGCCTCTTGGCTGCCCTCGTTTGTGAAAAGGGGAAACCGGAAAAGGAAGACGGGCTTACGGTTTGAGGGGACGAGGGAAACTGACCAGCTGATGCTTGCGGATCGAGGCTCGAAGGGCGGCGGGGAGAGAGCGAAGGAGTCGAACGAGGTTTTGTCTTTTTGAGGACGAACCGAGAGGGGGCGAGCGAATGCGGCTACAAGGAATACTGGACGAACGAGTAGTTAAAAATACTTTTGTCATTTTGTAAAACGGCCAAGGACGAGTGAGTGGGGAAATTGATTTTTTTGAGTTTTATTTTAAAATTAAATTTACACAGATTTTGAATTTTTATTTAAATTAAATTTAATGAATTTACATAATAAAAATGTTCACAGATTTTATATGTAATTAATTTATCTTAATTAACTCATTTCCATTTCATTTTCACTTTTTATTTTATTTTATTTTATTTACAAACTAATATATATATAGATATAATATTATTCAAAATAAAGAAAGTATTTTAAATTTTATTTGTCTAATATATATATATATATATATATATATATATATATATATATATATATATATAAGGAATATAAATGGAAGGTATTAAATATGTAGCATTCTTTAAAATGATAACTTGATTTTAATGGAAATGGAAATAATAAGGGATTTATACATACATATAGATTTACATATTTCACAAATCAATATTTACTTAAATAACATTTAAATCTTTATTATTATATAAAATACCACCTGGTTACTTTTCCAAGTGAAATGCATTTTATTAAAGTAAAATGTAGTATTCAAATTAAATAAAATGTAATTTTGATTTAATAGAAATTTCCAAATAATATACTTTAATAGTAAAATTAAAATATGTTGCACTTATTTATATTTATAAAATATATACAATTATATTTATAACATAAGTATATTTATGTTAAACATATACATATATACATATCATAAATATATTCAAATATTTTTTTTCTCTTTTTTATTTTTTATTTATAAATATCATGTTAGATATTTTGAATTATCATTGTGGAGTCTTGCACGTAGGTAACTTTGGCATTTTGTATTTATTATCTAATTATCTTTCATCAAATCTATCAAGACAATTTCTTAGACTATTTAGCAAGCATTGTTTAAATTAAATTTAATCTTTTATGGAGCATTTCGAACTCAACTTGTAAGATTTTATGTCCTTTACTCGTTGATTTTATCGTGCTTGATTGACCTATCTTATGGAGCTAGATTGGAGGTCAATAATATACTATAGTGTTGACTTTCATATATGTGTCATAAGTCGAAATGCTCACAGTCAATTCAACGACTTGTAATGATACAAATGCACAAATCGACTCAAACGACCTGACGTCAGAAAATGGTAAACGACGAAAATGAACATCGCCGTCGTAATGTTGAAACTAGTAATATATTTGACAACTTAACATCAACTTATCGAAGCGCCACATATATCGAGTTAGGAGTGCGACGCGCAAAAACACCTCCGTTCAAATTGATCGCGTATTCAAATGTCAAATCTATTAAATGAGACTATTCATACTCAATTAATGAAGCTTTTAATGCCGAGAATAATAATACATATTTTGAACAAAAAGTTAACAATTCATGTCGATTCAACGCTCTGACAATAAACAAATGCCATCGCCTAGAGATCAAAAAATTACTTAGAATAAACATCCAATTTGATTAAAATTATTGTGCTTAAAATTTCATCAAAATTAACACGTATTTCGAGATAATTCCACCTAATTCCGCCTATCCCTAATCGCCGAAGACCAGATATTGAAGGCGGCGAAGACGCTGATCCTCTGCAGCCTTTTGTTCAGTCAGCCTCCGGCGATGATATGTGATCTATGGCCGTTGAATCCGACGAAGCCAGCGACGAACCTTGAGATGATACCCTCCTTGTTTCTTCTAACATGGGAGCTTTGATTAAGGAGATCTCGGTGCTCTTGCATCTCGAAGCCGGAGCAGGAGGACCAATCGTCGGGTCCAGCTGTTGCGACCCGTCCTAGTCCCGCCACTCCTCTCGACTTCGGCACCACTTACTTGCCTTCAACAAGCGGCAGCGATGATACTCCTTCCCTGTCGGCTATGCCTATGACCAAGCGCCGCCGCGCCGGTGACTCCTCTATCCCTTTCTGTGACGTCGAACAGAAGTTTCAGGTTAGCGCGGCGGGCGGTCGCCGTTGGTTGGGGTGATAATCTCTTCGTTGGAGCCCTCTTCAAGAAGCTATCTGTACTCGTGAGGAACAAATTGCAAAGATCATTCTCTGGCGTTACCAGGTCTTGGCTTGGGGCAAGTGGTGTCGCCGAATGCCGCGCATTGTGGCTGCCATGAATCAGATGAGAGATTTCTATATGGAGATCAATTTCCATTTCGAGAGCTCCGTGATTCCTTTCATATCAAGAATCGCTCCATCTGACACCTACAAGATATGGAAGAGGGGACCAATCTGAGAGCAGATATGACGCTCTCCGGCTTCGATGGTTTGAAGATCAAGCGAGCCGAGCAGAGCATTTTGTTTTTTGGGAGGAGGTTCAGTTGACGGGAAGGTGAAAGCTGGTAGCTTATATATAATATCACATAAGGATAAGGAGGTACTCAATGCTTTGGATGGAGCAGGGGGCTTGACTTCTGATGCGGAATTGCAACAGGAGGTTGATGCTCTGTCGAGAACCAATGTTCTTCGACCAAGGCTTGATGTCACCCGTTCGGTGCTAGTTCCACAGCTGAATTGGAAAAAGCAGCAATGGTCGGAAATGGTTGGGCCATGAAACGCTAAGGTGTACAATGTGCATCATGTAGTTGTCAGCATGAAGTCTCGCAGTGTTCCTGACCTCTTCAGTGATTACGAGAATGATGAAGATAATGCTGGACTAAGCTTGAGATGAGCTTACGAGGAGAAGATAAAAATCAACATGCAAAAATATGTATGTATATTTTGTGTTATGCTGGTATGAAGATCTCATGATGAGTTTAAAGACTCTATTTGAAAGAGTTAACTGTTAGAAGACGGCAGAATACCAAGACACGCTATGCTCAAAAAATCGATGGGAATGTCGAATAGCTCCCGATGCAGCCCCCTATGTGGGAAGATGCCGGGAGGCTGTCGAAATTCAAACTGGCAGAGAATTTAATTAATTTAATACAAAATGAACTCAAAGCTCAAAATTAAAATCTAAATTAAAATTAGAAGTGTTTGAAGACCCTATTATGCTCAGTAGAGCTAACAGGTAGAAGACTACAACCTGTCACAAAGACACATGCTATGTAGAGTTGGCGAAGGTCATAGACTCCTCACTCTACGCGGGAAAATGTCGGGAGGCTGTCGAATTTTGGATTGATGGGAGACTTAAATAAGAACAAATAAAAGTGTTAACGAGCTTAAATTGAGCTATTTGAGAATGATAAATTAAAGAATAAACCTACATATATGCTCTTTTATGCAGGTATTTGAAGACCATTTATGCCAATAGAGCTAACTGCGAATACTATGGTCGAGTCGTAAGATTATCAAGCTAGGCTGGGTGGGAAGGAGATTCCGACGCCCCTATCGGAAGTTGTCGAGGTAAAAATTTGGATTGACATAAAGCTTAAATATGATTAAATATGAGTATTAATAAGCTTAAGTTAAATTTAAATGAAAAATGATGAATCAAAGGCAAACCTACTCACAAAAAAAATTCTAAAGGTCCTTAAATAAGAATGAGTCCGTAAGCTTTTTAGCGATCACGAGCTAAATTTCATTGAAACTTAGAGAACTCAATGAGCTATGAACTAAATGCAAATAAATAAATACTAATCTAAATAATTGAATAAGATCTAAAACACTTTACGCCGATTCAAAACACTTGCAATAGAAGATGATTAAGGCATTCTTGATAAACTTTCCTGGACATAAAGATTTAAAGTGCAAATTTTAATAAAGTCAGAAAAAGCAAATTAGAATCAATTAAATATTAATTTGAAAAATATAATAAGATATTTGATCAATCTATAACATCTTTGCCACCGGATTCACAACAACATTGTGCAAGTAAGACGTTAATTAAGATTCTTAGACACTGCATGTGCTCGGACATAAAGATTTAAAGTGTAAATTTTAATGTCTAAAAGGCCATGCTAAATAAATCAATTAAATATTAATCTGAAAAATTTAATAAGATATTAGATCAATCTATAATATCTTCTACGCCATCGGATTCGCAACATATCATACAAGCGAACATAAGGCGTTAATTAAGACATTCTTAGATACATCTGCATGTGTTCAGACATAAAGATTTAAAGTGCATATTTTAATGTCAAAAAAGACTGCGCATGCTAAATTGGAATCAATTAAATATTAATATGAAAAATCTAATAAGATATCAGATCAATCTATAAGAAATTCTAACGCCACTGAATTCGCAACATATCATACAAGCGAACAGAAGACGTTAATTAAAGATTCAATTAAACTCTTAAACACTTTATAAAGCATGATTAAAACTCAAATTTAATACCTCAAAAGTATGTAAGCATTCTTAAATACACCCGCATGGGGCCCTGACACTATGCTAAATGCTTAAACTCAATGTCTGAGGATGCTGTGTGGGTTGATTCCCGGTTTAGTCTTAGGACTAGGTCCGGGTTAACAAAGCCTAAAAATCTATTATAAGAATTTCAACTTAGTAAATTATCTGAGAAGCTAATTCTGTCATATGTGATAGTAGATCCAATCCTCTATTAGGAGCTAAACAGAGTCATAGGATCTAAAGTTCTCAAATATATTTGATTTAATCAATAAACCACCCAGATAATGGCTGTGTTGAATGAAGATTTCAACCGGGATACTTACCATCAAAATGTGCTTGCAAGCTCAAATTGAATTAATCAAAATCAATTATCAATGCAAATATAAATATAATTTTTCTCCACACATGCCACCAGATTCGCAAGACATCGTACAAGCGAATAGAAGGCGTTAATTAAGACTTTAATTGAACTCTTACACATATTATAAAGTATGGTTAAACTCAAATTTAATACCTCAAAAGTGTGCAAGTATTCTAAATACACCCGCATGGTCCCCGACACTATGCTGAATGCTTAAACTCAGGATGTCGCGGTTGATTCTCTTTAAGATCGTTCGCTTAACAAAACCTAAAAATCTATTATAAGAATTTTAACTTAGTAAAATAGCTGAGAAGCTAATTCTATCATGTGATAGTAGATCCGGTCCTCTGTTAGGAGCTAAACAGAGTCGACAGGATCTAAAGTTCTCAAATATATTTGATTCAATCAATAAATCACCCCGATGATGGCTGTGTTTAATAAAAATTTTAATCGAAGGGGATATTTTAATCAAAATATGATTATAATTTCAAAACAAATTAATTTAGATTGAAAATAAATCTAAATGTAGAATTTAAAATATCGTTAAGCTACAAATATCTAAATGAAATTTAATCCAAAAGCTTAAAGCAAACTCAATTCAATTCACCTTCCACAATAATTTGTCGGAGATGATAAATTAAGAAAACCCTAGCTCACAAATGAGTCAAAGTCAAATCAAGTACACAACTATATTTTACTCTCAAAAATCTCATGTCGGGCGTGGCGGTCCTCCCGCGTGGTTTGGCTAGTAGGCTCCACACATGATGTAGTTATGACCAGAGTCCTCTGATCGGGTGGTTGCCACCAAATAGAACCATTATATTACGATCATGACTATAGCCCGTATGCTCCCCAATGGCTCTGCCTTTTGCGTTGTGAACCATTGGATATACTTGATTGGACAAAAAACCCTCAAGCTAAGGTAAGAGCATGTCTGTAGACAAACATCACCCCAGGTCTGCAAGGATTTCTTAAACGACGTAACCCATGTGTTGCTGATAAGGTTCCTTCGATCAAGTTGGGTCGACTACCTCCTCTGACTACGTAGACTAAGGACTATGATAGCCCGGGATGATGGAATCATGAGATTTAGATCGGGCGCATCTTCGTTCCCCCAACCATCTGTTTTAAGTTAAATATAATGAATTTCATAAATCTAAATTCTAAAACTCCACATGCTGCTATTATACGCTATACACTAAGTGACATAACAACTAGCCTTGTCGAAAGTTCTCTCCGATTGAGAGGGGTAATTAACTATATGTGCTTGTGCTTATAAAACCTAGAACATCTAAAGTCCTCACAAAATGGGGTGAAATCTCGGGTAGTGTCTTATCTACTATTCCATTCTCGCCAATTACATTACACTATAAATCACTCTCTTCATGGAGAGGTTGGTGGTAATTTTTTACGATTTCTGGCGACTCCGGGAAGTTTCTCTTTCCACATTTGGCTAGTTGAATCTAAGCTATAGTAATAGTAGTATAAAAATTTAAAAAAAATCAATTATCAATGAAACTAAATCTAATCATATCCTTATGGTTAACCTTTATTTGCTCTTTATATTAATGGATCTTTAGAGCACATAGTTCATCATGCTAGTTTGAGCCAACATCTGTTTGGCTAA
This sequence comes from Cymbidium sinense, assembly GCA_021442155.1. Taxonomy (NCBI): domain Eukaryota; kingdom Viridiplantae; phylum Streptophyta; class Magnoliopsida; order Asparagales; family Orchidaceae; genus Cymbidium; species Cymbidium sinense. The sequence continues at coordinate 148,602,495 of CM038221.1, forward strand.
TGCTATAATCAATGCTGGAGATACTGAAGCTACCATCCAATTTGGTAGTGTAAACTTCCCAGCTATTGCTGCTGCAAATAATTCTTTACTTGAAGCATCTGCATATTGTACACACCAACCTGTGCAAGGGAGGAGGACAACTGGAATGGCTTCTACTACTAGTGAGGTTTCTCGAAAGAGAGCCTTTATATTTGAAAGATTGGGTCATTATGAGGCGCTAGTCATGAAAGGAACCTTCACTGGGTAGAAAGTATCAGTCATACCTGTGAATACGACCACTCTGCCAGTTGAACCTTTCGCACTAGGAAGGTATGATGATGAAGCATCCTCTTTTCGAGGAAAATTGCGTAGAAAGCAACAACAAAAATGTTGAACTGAGTTAGTAGTAGTATGCAATCACAAATCATATACAACTAACTTTATAACTAGAAAGTATTCTACCCCACAATAAGTTTGAAGTTTTGAAATGGGTGAAAAGGAATAGCTCTTGGTGATGTTAAGCTCTTTTTGGGCTCAACAACGGTCTCAACTCTTGGAAAACAACTTGAAACTTTATTTGCTCAGTGAGTCGAAGGTTGTCAAGGAAAAAGGTTATGAAGAGATATCAAAGGCCATTATCGAGATGCCAAGAATGCTCCATTCTACTAAACTTCTAAACAAGTTTTGGTGAGAACTCATCAAGTTTTGAGCGAGCATCTGAAGATAAGATAGAATATATATATATATATATATATATATATATATATATATATATATATATATATATATAGCCTCGAGAGAGAGTCTGCATGAACATCGATGTGACACGGACGATATTCGAATCCATCGAAGATCCGGTAATATATATATATATATATATATATATATATATATATATATATATGGAGGCAAGTTTCAAGAAATGACAACACAAAAGCTTCTCATTTGGAAGCAAGCTAACCCAGCAGAAAGAGAAATGCTAAATGCTGCTCAACCATTGCTCAAACAAAATTTTACAACTAGCTATGGAAGAGAGTGTTCCAACCCATCACAGTTACAACCTAAGATGGGTAAAGCAAAACAACTCTTTGGTCAAATCAAATCCTTCTGGGCGACAACGTCAGTTCTAGCTCCTCCAATGAGGAAACTCAAAATTGTATGCAAGGTGCATCGGTTCTCAAAGTTGCTAAGAGAAAGGGATGAAAAAAAAATATCAAAGTCTGTCATCGAGGAGGCTGTTGCTCCTTCAAGGAGACATCCTCTACAACCCTGATAAAATGTCAACCAATTCAAGTCCCACGATGAGCGTTGAGGCATGACACTTGGACATAGGTCTAAGAATCCACGTCGAAAGGTCCCATCAAAATGTATGCAAATTTGGAGGACAAAGCTTGAAGTGAAACGCTTTAAAGAAAGATAACAGTAATCTTATTGCACTCCAGATCCACCATAAATAAAACTCATCAAGAATGTATACCTAAAAAAGGTCATTTGTGAAATTTTTTTGGATCATCACCTTAGAAAGTCATCCAAGAGATCCCTGTCAACAAACTCCATATCTTAGGAGATCGGGTTCGATCATAGTCCTCAGCGAAATTTATTGGAGGCATCGATCCAGTTCCAAGAGGAAGAAGGCGATGTAAAGGATACTCCTTTCAAATAGGACAAAAAAAATGCCGAGAGGCTTTTTGATGATAAGTATTTGTTAAATGCCATTCTCGTGCAATCCAGGAAAACCTCTCATCTTGTACATAGCGAATCTCTACTTCTTGGTGCAACACAATGAAGAGGGAAAGGATAGTGCTCTATATTACATCAGTCAAAGATTGATAGGATCGGAAATATACTATTCTACAGTTGAGAAGCATTGTTTGATATTAATTTTTGCTTTTTCAAAAGCCATGTCATTATATGCTATCTCATAAAATACGTCATCAATTGATCTCAAGTTCTTGATGATGACAGCATTGCTTGACATGATGGGCTATTATTATCTAATTTGACATCACATATGTTCCCAAAGCGGTGAAGGGGTCATGCATATATATAAAAAAGCAGCAAATGTGGGGATTGTATTTTGATGGAGCTTCATCCATCAAATACACTCAGCCCTCAAATCTCCCAAAAGCTCGAGCTGGCATCAGTCTCATCTGAATTATGCCAGAGGGTGGTATAATGAGGCACTCCTACAGGTTAAGTGAGCCACGAACTAATAACGAAGTAGAATATGAAGCATTGGTGGCAGGTCTGGAGGAAGCCATCTCAATGGGAGTCCAAAATCTATAAGTGTATGGAGATTCTCAGCTCGTCATTAATCAGGTGTTGGATACTTACAAAATCAACAAGCTTGAATTGGCTCACTACCACAAAAAAATTCTTGAGGTTATGAAGCAAATTCCAAACATCATCATAACTCAGGTTTCTCGATGCAAGAATAGCAAAGCTGATTTTCTGGCTAAGTTAGCTAAAGAAATGACGACTATGTTCTAATTAGTGTTTGCTCTCGTTGGGTTAAAGCCAATAAATCAAAAAATCTCCCGGAAGAGAGGGGACCTCAAACAAGCTAGAGGATGTAACTCATGTTGCTCCTCACACTCCCTATGAATTGCTCATCAAAATCAACAAGATGAGGCTCAGGACTAGGGAGGCAAGACCTCAATCAAGAAACTCCAACACCACAAAGTGAAATCCTTACTGAGAGAAGGAAGATTGGACAACACTTTGTCATACTTTAAGGAAAGAAAATTGTGGGCATTAAGCGATGGATGCACAACTTGAGAAAAGGCTTTGACTATATGCATATATTGGTAATACCTTATATATAGATCATTCGAGATGTGGCTATGATAGAAATAGAAGAAAAACAATATGTCGACAATGACCCACCTTCAAAAGCACTAAAATTTATAGATTTGTTGATCAAACATAAGATTTATTGACGATACTCATTGATTTATAATCAGAGAGCAAATGGCTTGGTCGAGGCTTTCAACAAAACACAAGTCAAGCTACTCAAAAAAATCCTTACAAGAAATAAAAGGAAGTGACATACCAAGCTTATTGAAGCTTTATGAGCTTACCACACCACCTACGAGTCTCTCATAAAATTCACTCCTTTCATAGTATTTGGGGCTGAAGTAGTTCTACCACTTGAAGTTGAACTACCTTCACTCCGAGTAGCCATTTAACACAATCTCACTTAAGATGAGAATGTCCATCTACGGATAGAAGAGCTTGATGTTCTTGATAAAGCAAGGCTCCAAGCTCCATACGAGCAAGGATGGCCAAAGCATTCGATCATACGGTGTGTCCTCACACCTTTCAAGAAGGGGAGTTGGTCATGGTGCTGAGAAGACTAATTATTCCTCACTGTCATTACATGTATAAGTTATGCTTGGAAATTCTCTTGTAATACAAGAATGCATTTCGAAATGAAGCAAAAATCCCCCTGTTAGACAGGGGGCATTTTTTAAATTTTACAGCAAAATGTCAAGCTCTCCCTGTGAAACAGGGGGCCTTTCTATTGTATTTGGGTTGACATCGCTAAGACCGAGATCCCCATATACATATTCGAATTATGTATTCAAAGTTCATTTGTCTCAAAGTCTTTGACCAAAAGAGAAATTTTCAAGTCTACAAATTATAATCAAGTTGGAAACACATCTTCCATTCATATATTCAGTCTAAGGCTCGAGTTGGTGCATAAGGTCAGACTCAACAAGCCCAAATATGGCCAAGTTGCTGACAGGTCTATTTACTCAACATGCCACAAAGGCCATAGTAAGAGATCCCCCACCTTGTTAGCCTGATGATAAAATCCTCCATCAATTGCTCAAGTCCAATACTCAAGTAGTTGCATAAGGTCGGACTCAACAAGCCCAAATATGGCCGAGTCACTCACAGGTCTGCTTAGTCAATACGCCATAAAGGCCGTAGTAAGGGATCCCCCTACTTTGTCAATTCAAAGATAAGAGCATCCGAATCTCCAAATCCCTCCAACTTGGTGAGTTCAAGTGACCCCGGAGATCATCCTAATGTCGTAGGTCATTTTTTTCGAATCCAACAAAAGGTCCTCACTTGAAAAGCACTAAGTCAAGTTTGGTACCAATATCAAATGAGAAATGTCAACTCCTTCAACAAGTTTATTAAAGCGGAAAGCAAAGACCGAAGGAAATTTTCTTCAGCAAGTCCAACCAAGCAAAAATCAAGGACCGAGGAAGTCATCCCAATGTTCATACAAAGCCAAATGCTGAACTAAGGAGTTATGTCATCAATATGTCGAGATTCTGCGCGCAAAGCATGAGTGATGATTCTTTTGCCCCCAACACAAGCTAGGGCTAGTCACCTGCACATCCTTTATAAGCCCATGAAAGTAAAAAGTAAGGGTAATGTATCACCTAATAAGGCTCCAAGACAATTTAGGACTTTCCTACATCAAATCTGTCAAGGCATGAAGCCAGGATAGAAGGAAAATACAAATTTTAAAATTTGAGATTGAATCTTTAACAAGTCCACAATGCATAAAGCAGGACCAAGATGTTCTCATCTCGCCAACAAGTCATCAACTCCATAGTGTTCATTGAGGTAGAAAGCCAAGACATAAGGAAAATACAATTTTTAAATTTTGAGATAGAATCTTCAACAAATCCGTCAAAGCATAATGCATAGGACCGAAGATGTTCTCATCTCACCAACAAGCCATCAACTCCATCAAGTCCACTGAAGCACGATGCTAGGATATGAGGAAAATCTAAATTTCAAATTTTGAGATTGAATCTTCAATAAGTCTGGCATAAAGTATAGAATCAAAGATGTTCTCATCTCAAAAAAACCATCAACTCCATTAAGTCCATCAAGGCACAAAGCCGTGAGGGAGGAAAATACAAATTCTAAACTCTCAAGAGGAAGTTTTCAACAAGTCCGAAAGCACAAAGCACAGGACCAAAGACATTCCAAATTCTCTCAACAATTACTGCGAAAGCTCCTCTGTTAGATAAGAAGCATTTTTATATATTTATCTAAGTCGATATCGTGCTTTAAGCCGAGGTCCTTCGATAGATACATATTATGATTGAAAATATATCACTTCTATTCCACATTAAAAGAAATCAAGCTGTGTAATATATCTTAGAACTAGTTTGCAATCCCCTTGTTATACAAGGAGCATCATTTTTGTATGATCAAGATTGTTCAACCTTCTTATATGAAATAGGAGGTCTTCTTGTATATATTCAGGTTGACATCAAGCTTTATGCCGAGATCCCTGAATATAACTATAACTGCTAACGTTAAAATTACAGACTCTTGTAATAGCAAAAATAATCTATTTATGTGCACAAAAAGACAACTTTAAATATCAAAAGTTTCTCTCCAAGATTCGTCAAAATTTGAAGATCAAGCTAGAAGAACTCCTAGTTTTGGAAGCTTCAATCAACTAAGTTAGAAAATATCAACCCCTATATTCAAGTCTGGACTTAGTTCTAAAGGTTGACTCAACAAGCCCATAAATGGTTGAGTTGTTGATGCCTCCTCTCTCAACAAGCCACAAGAAAAGGTCAATGAAAGAGCCCCGCTCGTTAGTCTAATGACAAGACCGCTGCCATCACAAAATTTTAAGTCAAACTTGAGTAGGTTCTAAAGGTCAGACTCAACAAGCCCATAAATGGCCGAGTTGCTGACGCTCTCCTCACTCAACAAGCCACAAGAAAAGGCCGTAGTGAAAGAGCCCCTGCTCATCAATACAATGACGGTAGGTATTCAATCCCAAACCAAATCCAGCTTAGTGACTACAAGCAACCAAAATTCAAGAGATCTTTCCGCTTGATCGAGGACCAAGATAATCTGAGGAAACTCTCAATTCAGAGCTGCCTCAAATCAACCTATATATTGCCTGTAAGGTGATATTCAAATATCTTTTCAAATGATCTGATCAAGCACAAAGCACAAATCAAAGCTAATTCCCTCATCAAGTTTGTAAAAGTAGAAAGCATAGGACCAAGGAAGCGATTTCGTAGTTCACACAAAGGCAATGGCCGGACAAAAGAAATTTCATGGTTATTTAGTCTATTAAAGCACACATTGCTAGGCTGATTACTCAACATTGACTTAATATGAGCCAGAAGGCTAGGTCAACTATATGCACCCTTCAATGAGTCTTAAAATAGCAAGCACAGGACTTAGGGCGTACATACACTTTCTGACAAGTCCATATGGACAAATCAGGTCAATCCTTAATCAAGTCCATCAAGCTTAAAGCTAAGACAGAAGGAATGTCAAATCTCAAAGTAAATAAACCAATTCCTCTATCCAACCCGATCAAGCAAGAAGCTAGGGTCAGAGGAAATCTAAATCTATAAAGACACAAAAGAAGAAGCTCTTCAGTGAACCCATTGAAGTTGAAAGCTGAAATAATCCAAGTTCTATAACCAGCCCAAAGGGTCAACCAATTTTCAACAAATGCGACTCGCTCCATGCATGAATCACATTTGTTGAGGGGCATTTGTTGACCTTTATATATGTGTCATAAGTTGAGTCAAGCTCACAAGTTGAATTCGACGGACTTCAGAAGTGACAGTGCACAAATCTGGACTCAAAATGCACTAGACGTTACCGAAAATGGTCAAAATGACCTCTGATCGATGAACAGACTTCACCATCGCATTCAGAATGTTAAAACTGGTTAGAATATAAATATTGTACAACTTGATGATCAACTGATCAAGTGGTCGAGTCGTCAACATGCTTACACGTATATCGAGATTATGAGGCACCGATGTAAATCAAACAACCTCCGTTCATGAAATTGATCATGATGTTTGCTCCAAAATGTTGAATCCTATCAAATGAGACTATTCGTGCTCAATTTGGATGAGTTTATATTAACGTCGAGCAGTCAAAAGCAATAATACATATTTTTGAATTGAAAGTGACCTAATTCGATGTCGATATGAACGAAACGCCTCCGATTGTGAAATCGACTATGCCATTACATCCAGAGTGCCAAAATTACCTATAATAGACATCCAATTTGTCTAAGGTTGTTGCACTTAAAATTTCATCAAAATTAGTATGCATTTCGAGATAAATCCATCTAATTATCTCTTAATCCATCATTGCCTTGAAACTTGCAGCCGCCCATTCCTATACCTCCACCTCTCATTCGACTAATAAGAAGTCGCTACATCATCTATTCCATGTGGGAACTGAATCTTTTTTTATGCCTTGTCCATCCCACGTAAGAAAAAAAAAGAAACGAAAATTTTTTTTCCAATTCCTTATCCCTCTCGAGCTGTCCATCTCTTTCTTTGCATAGCCGCACGCGGGTCTGGATTTTCTTCGGTCAATCGCATGAGTCCATCCAATGCTAATCTCTCTCTCTCTTAATCGCCCAATGGAAGACGCTAACAACCAGATGTTGAAGGATGCAGAGATGCTGATCCTCTGCAGCCTTTTGCCATTCAGTCGGCCTCCGGCGATGATATGCGATCTATGGCCGTTGAATCCGACAAAGCCAGTGACGAACCTTGAGATGATACCCTCCTTATTACTTCCAACATGGGGGCTTCGATTAAGGAGATCTCGGTGCTCTTGCATCTCGAAGCGGGGGAGGACCAATCGTCGGGTCCGTTGTGACCCGTCATAGTCCCTCCACTCCTCTCTCGACTTTGGTGGCACTTGCCTTCAACAAGCGACATCGATGATGCTCCTTCCCTGTCGGCTATGCCAATGACCAATCACCGCCACGTCGGTGACTCCTCTGTCCCCTTTCGTGATGTCAGAAGTTTCCGATTAACGCGGGGTCGCCGTTGGTTGGGGTGACAATCTCTTCGAGCCTCTTCAAGAAGCTATCTGCCTCGTGAGGAACAAATCTTAAATATGATTAAAGTGTAAATTTAAATGATGAATCCAAGCCAAACTTACTCACAAAAAAATTCTAAAGGTCCTTTCTCTACATGAAAAAAAATTTAGTGTTAAGTGTGCATAAATCAAGCCCATAAAATTTGATGGACTTAAATATTGTAAAATGTAATGTAATCCATCAAAAGCATTTCGAGCATTAATGTGTCAGCTTGTGTATGTTATAAATCTAATGTGTCCAAACTGATCACGATAAGGAAGGAGTAAGTCAATGTCGACCGAAGGATCCTTATCAGCAACACATGGGTTACGTCATCTAAGAAATCCTTGTAGACCTAGGGTCGTGTTTGTCTAAGGAGATAATTTTAAGTCTACCTTAGTTAACAGAGGGCTTTTTGCCCAATTAAGTATGCCCTATGGTTCACAACTCAAAGGGCAGAGCCATTGGAGAGCATACGGGCTACAGTCGTGATCGTAATATAATGGTGTCATTTAGCAACAACCACCCGGTCAGAGGACTTTGATCGTAACATCATCATGGGTGGAGCCTACTAGCCAAACCACGCAGTCAGAGGACACGAGCCACGTCCTTGCTGGCATGAGATTATTTGAGAGTAAACATAGTTGTGTACTTGATATGACTTTGGCTCCTTTGTGAGCTAGAGTTTTCTTAATTTGTTACCTTCGACAAATAATTGCGAATGGTGAATTGGATTTTGTTAACCCGGACCCAGTCCTAAAGACTAAATCGGGAATCAACCTGCACAGCATCCTCAGACAATAAATTTAAGCATTCAATATAGTGTCGGGGCACATGCGGGTGTATTTAAGAATTTAGACACTTTTTATTTCTGAGTTATGCGATTGATTTCAGATTGCTACTTAATTTGATTTGAAAAATTGATTAATTTGAATATGTTTAAGAGTTTTAGATCCTGCTAACTCTATTTAGCTGCTAACAGAGGATTAGATCTACTGTCACTTAACGAAATCAATTTTTCAGACATTTCACTAATTTGAAACTCTTATTATAAATTTTTAGATTTTGTTAACCCCAGCCCCCTAAGACTAAATCGAAGCAACCCGCAAAGATCCTCGACATTGAATTTCGATTTAGTATAGTATCGGGGCCCATGCGGGTGTATCTAAGAATGCCTTAATTAACGTCTTTTGTTCACTTGTACAAAGTGTTGTGAATCCGGCGGCGTAAGACATTTCAGCTCTTATTCAATTAATTGAAATAATATATATTTGCTTTTGCATTTAGTTTTGAATTCATTGAATTCTTAAACTTTAATAAGTCTCAGCTAATGTTTATTGATGAGCTCACAAAATCATCACGAATCTCATTTAAATTCTCTAGGCCACTTCTGATTCATCCAATCCATCACGTAGTGCAACTCAAGTGCTTATTGAAAGGCTTTACACATCTTCATTGACAAGCTAATTTATTTTATTCTTGCTTCTATGTGAACTATCAAGTTGATGAGCCTTCAAGTTCTTAATAAATTCATCATTTTTTATTTAAGTTTAATTTAAGCTTATTAATACTCTTATTTAATCATATTTAAGCTTTGTGTCAATCCAAATTTTGGCAGTCTCCCGGCGTCTTCCCCACATAGGGGGCTACATCGGGGGCTATTCGACCTTCCCGTCAGCTCTACTGAGTATAACGGTCAGTGTCTTGCGATACTACGGTCTTGATCTTCTAACCTGCCAGCTCTACTGAGCATAATAGGGTCTTCAAATACCTGTATAAAAAAGAGCATATATGTAGGTTTATTTTTTAATTTATCATTTTCAAATAAGTTCAATTTATGCTCATCAACACTTTTATTTGTTTTAGTTTAAGTCTCCGTCACCCAAAATTAACAGCCTCTAAGATCGCCCCCTGATAGGGCTGCATCGTATTATTCGACCTTCCCGTCAGCTCTACTGAGCATAATGGTCAGTTTCTTGCGACACTACGATCATGATCTTCAAACATGTCAGCTCTACTGAGCATAACAAGGTCTTCAATCACCTAGATGAAATCACATATATCATATTTGTATACATTCAGACATTTATACAATGCGAGCAGCCTGACAGCATTCATCTCAGCTTTTATGTGGTTTGCACACCACCTTGTTGCCGCCACATCCTTCTCTCTGGTTTTGGTATGTTCTCTGCGAAATATATTGTTGATCCTCTTGCTCATAGTCTCTCAAACTATAGTCTTCCGCATTCTCTAGTATTCGCTGATCTTGTTGTAGTGAAATATCATCTCCAGTAGTATGATCAGAATTGTCTGCCTCATCCTTCTGAAGTTCATATGCAGAGCCAGATTGAACGGAAATGAATTCCATAATATGAATATCTTCTTGTTCATCCTCATGCACTATGTCACTCTGACTATCTAGCACAGGCTGCTCACTAGGTTCAGAAACTAGCATTTGGCAAGTAGCATTGTACTTGCTCACTGCGTCAGCAACATCAACTGGAGCTTTCATCTCAGGGGTGGTCGTGTAATAGTCTGAAGCCATAATCTTGTTTAGCTTTTCTGTTAGGCCAGCATAGGTAACAGAGGATCCTCGAGCAATGGGTTTCTGGGCTCTCTGTAGCCAAAGTTTAGGGTGTTGAATGCAGCCCTCGAGTGCGCTCCGGTGAGATATCCCAGAATAGGGTGCTTGATGTAACCAGCCCTCCGAGAGTTTAAATCATATCGAGATCTTTCTCCCTGAGCAACTCAGTGGACTCGTTCGTGACATAATCGTATGTCAGGCAGCACCTGAGCTCGTGGATCCTCGTCAGCATCATCGATGTGAACTCGCTCTGGGGCTTCACGTCGAAGAGACAGCCAAAGTAGAGCAGCGCAACCAAACCATCTACGGCGTAATCAATCGATGAAGAAGCGTTCTCCGCCGCCACCGGCATGAGTTTAGGGTTAACCGAGGATGAACAGGAGGCCGCGAGGGTGAGTTCCTCCTGGACGGCGGCAACGAGCGGCAGCCGAAGCTTGTCGTACTCGTCGATAAGGGCCATAACACCAGGCTTTGACCGAAGAACTTCTTCCTGCTCCTTGTTCAAGGTTTTTTTGTGCCAGGCTAGCCTCCATCTGAATAATTCGATTATGCTTCTTGCGCAATGCGTGTAGGCGCTTATTCATCAGACTTAGAACCGGCCCTTCAGACGCTGCCGACGTCGTCGCCGTCGCCGTGCCTCCGAACCTGAAGGTGATGGAACCAACGCCATTAAAACAGCAGACTCGACGATCTCCCTAGCGAGAACCCTCGCCTCTCAGCAATGGGGGCGACGGTATCTGTAGAGCTACCGAGGAGGGATTATAATTGGAGAAGGCTGAGAGGATTTTTGGGAGGTGAAGAGAGGAGGCGCTCAGATTTTTTTGTTCCTATAGCCGACACCAAGCGACCATCCTCATCAACCTTCTCCTTCTCCTTGTTGGAGGGAATTGCATGCGCAGCACCTTGGGGCAGGCCAACTAAGACCTCAAGGCCGTAATCTTCAGTAACCTGCTGCATAAGACTATTGACCTCAGTCTCAGGAGTAGAAAGGCTAGTAGATCCAGCCATGGCACCGTCCATGAACTCAGCCTGAACCTCCATGTTGACGAACTGATGCTCGAACTGGTCCATGGTCTCCAACATATTCTGAAGATTACCGGTGGCGACAGCTGAATCAAGGGACTTAATGATGGAACCCATGGACTTTCCAATGACTTGCATCTTCTCCTGGGTTTCGAGGCGCGCGATAACGACATCGATAATGTTTATTGAAACTTAGAGAACTCAATGAGCTATGAACTAAATGCAAATAAATAAATAGTAATCTAAATAATTGAACAAGATCTAAAACACTTTACGCCACTGGATTCACAACATTTTGTACAAGCGAACAGAAGATGTTAATTAAGGCATTCTTGGATACACCGCATGTTCATAAAAGATTTAAAGTCAAATTTTAATGTCAAAAGCTGACTAAATCAATTAAATATTAATCTGAAAAATCTAATAAGATATTAGATCAAACTATAACATTTTCTACTCCATTGAATTCGTAACACATCATACAAGCAAACGTATAAGCTAATTAAGATTCTTAGATACAAGATGTTCTGACATAAAGATTTAAAGTGTAAATTTTAATGTCTAAAAAAGCTGCACAGGCTAAATTGGAATCAATTAAATATTAATCTGAAAAATTTAATAAGATATTAATCAATCTATAACATCTTCTACGCCACCGGATTCACAACATATCATACAAGCGAACAAAATGTGTTAATTAAGGCATTCCTAGATACACCTGCATATGCTCGAACATAAAGAATTAAAGTGCAAATTTTAATATCAAAAGGACGCTTAAATTGGAATCAAATATTAATCTAAAAATCTAATAAGATATTAGATTAATCTATAACATCTTCTACGCCAATAATAAACATATCATACAAGTTTAACAATGGCGCATTAAGGCATTCTTAGATAGCATGCTTCGACATAAAGATTTAAAGTGCAAAATTTTAATGCGGGTTGCAAGTGCTAAATTAGAATCAATTAAATATTAATCAAAAAATCTAATAAGATATCGATCAATCTATAACAAATTCTAATGCCACGATTAATATATCATACAAGAACATAAGGCGTTAATTAAAGATTCAATTAAACTCTTGCACACTTTATAAAGCATGATCAAAACTCAAATTTAATACCTCGAAAGTGTGTAAGCATTCTTAAATACACCCGCATGGGCCCCAACACTATGCTGAATGCTTAAACTCAGTGTCTGAGGATGCTGCATGGGTTGATTCCCGAATTAGTCTTAGGACTGGTCTGGGTTAACAAAATCTAAAAATCTATTATAAGAATTTCAACTTAGTAAAATATTTGAGAAGCTAATTCTATCATGTGATAGTAGATCTGATCCTCTATTAGGAGCTAAACAAAGTCGAAATGATCTAAAGTTCTCAAATATATTTGATTCAATCAATAAACCACCCCGATGATGGCTGCGTTGAATGAAGATTTCAACCGGAGGGGATACTTACCATCAAAATGTGCTTGCAAGCTGAAATCGAATTAATCAAAATAAATTATCAATGCAAATATTAATATAATTTTGCTCCACATACGCCACCGAATTCGCAAAATATCATACAAGCGAACAGAATGCGTTAATTAAGACTTCAATTGAACTCTTGCACATATTATAAAGTATGGTTAAACTCAAATTTAATACCTCAAAAGTGTACAAGTATTCTAATACACCCGCATGGACCCTGACACTATGCTGAATGCTTAAACTCGGTCGTGGATGTCGGTCGATTCTGGTTTAGTCTGATCAGTCCGGGTTAACAAAATCTAAAAATCTATTATAAAATTTCAACTTAGTAAAATACTTGAGAAGCTAATTCTATCATGTGATAGTAGATTCAGTCCTCTGTTAGGAGCTAAACTGAGTCGACAGGATCTAAAGTTCTCAAATATATTTGATTCAATCAATAAACCAACCCGATGATGGTCGTGTTAAATGAAAATTTTAACCGGAGGGGATACTTCAATCAAAATATGATTATAATTTCAAAATAAATTAATTTAGATTGAATATCAATCTAAATGCAGAATTTAAAATATCGTTAAGCTACAAATGTCTAAATGAAATTCAATCAAAAAGCTTAAATCAAACTCCATTTAATTCACCTTTCGCAATAGTTTGTTGGAGAAATTAAGAAAACCCTAGCTCACAAAGGAGCCAAAGTCAAATCAAGTACACAACTATGTTTACTCTCAAACTATCTAATGCCAGCAAGGATGTGGCATGTGTCCTCCGATCATGATTTGGCCAAGAGCTCCACACATGTATGACCGAGTCCTCGATCCGGTTGTCGCCAAATGGAACCATTATATTATGGTGTCTATATTCAGATGCTCCCCAATGGCTCTATCTTTTGAGTTGTGAACCATAGAGTATACTTGATTGGGTAAAAAACCCTCTGTTAGCTAAGGCAGACTTAAGCATGTCTCCTTAGACAAACACCACCTCAGGTTGGCAAGGATTTCTTGGATTGACATAACCCATGTGTTGTTGATAAGGATCCTTCGGTCAGGTTGGGTCGACTACCTCCTCAACTAAGTAGACTAGGGACCACGAGCTGATGATGGAACCATGGGATCTAGATCGGGCGTCTCGCTCCCCCCAACCATCTTTAAGTTAAATATAATGAATTTCATAAATCAATTCTAAAACTCCACATGTCGCTACTATATACGACGACCCAACGACTATTTAATTGAAAGTTCTCTCTCAGTATTGAGAGGGGTAATTAACTATAGGTGCTTGCGCCTATAGGAAACCTGGAACCATATCTAAAATCCTCACCAAAATGAGGGCGAAATCTCTGGGGAGTGTCTTATTTACTATTCCATCTGCCTTCTAAAAATTTCACTGACGTTTAAATCATTCTCTTCATCGAGAGATCGGTGGCGAATTTTCGGAGCCCACATATAGCATGTTGTATAAATAAAAGCCTCCTTTTGTTGTGGAGTATGTTTTGTGGAGCTACATTTAGTGTGCCATTTCTATATACTTCAATAATTAAGAATCTTGTACTAATTTGTGGAGCTCATATTATTTTCCTTATGAAATTGTTATTATTTACATGACATCTTTTGTTGTTGATGAAGATATCTTCCGGACACCATTGATGTTGACGGACAAAGAAAGATCATCGATGCGATTGCTAGATGAACTGCTAAAATTCAACCCTTCTGCTTTCTTCACTCTGTAATTGTCTTCCAAATTGTTTAGAAGAAGATTAATTGTTACTCAATATGTATTTTACGTCTGTCTCCTTATTAGGTGTGATTGCTTCTATTTTGTTTGCACTTCGTTTATTGTGTGTCGTTGTATTTGTAGATATTGCATAAGAAATTGATTACTTAAAATCTTAAATTAACTGGATTTAGATAGTAAGGGATATATAAACGTATAGTTGGTTTTTAGTGATTTGGGTACTATAGTTTCTATAATTTCAAATTTTATTATTCTTGATATATTAAAAAACTATCAGCAATCAAATTAAATAAATAAATTACTTCTCTCTTTCTTCCTAGATTGAGTGATGCTTCTTTTGAATTTTTTTTCTCTTTTTAATTCTAAAAGATGAAATTATTTTCATTTTGATGAAAGGATAATTTTATACTTAATACCAAATGTCTCCTCTTTCAGGGAAGATCATCCATATTGAACTCTTGCACTCAAAGTTTTTTTATAACTTTAATAAGATTTGATGGAATGTTAACTATCTTTTCATAAATGGATATATTGCCTCTTAGATTCAATATCAAAACAAAAATATGTTGTTAGATGGTTAATTATCAAAATGAAGCATTAATTTAACTTAAAAGGCTAATTTGCTCATTGCATATTGCACTCTGTGGGCTCCAAAAATTCGCCCTCTCAATTAAGAGAGTAGATTAAATGTTGATAAAATTTTCGGCAGATGAAATAGTAGACAAGACACTACTTAGAGATTTCACCCTCATTTTGTAAGGACTTTAGATCTGGTTCGAGGTTTTCTATAGGCTCAAGTACCTATAGGTAATTATCCCTCACAATGCTGAGAGAGAACTTTTAATTAAGGCTAGTCGAAATCACTAAATGCATAGCATGTAGTAGCAGGATGTGGAGTATAAAATTATGAATTTATAAAATTCATCATATCAGCTTAAAGTGGATGGTTGGGGAACGATGATGCGCCCAATCAAGATCCCATGGTTTCGTCATCTCGAGCTGTCCTGGTCCCTAGTCTACTTAGTTAGAGGAGGTAGTCAACCCAACCTAAGAGAAGGATCCTTGTCAGCCGCCATGGGTCATGTCATCCAAGGAGACCTGGGGTGGTGTTTGTCTAAGGAGACAAGCTTATGTCCACCTTAGCTAACATATGATTTTTTTCCCTATCAAGTGCACCATATAGTTCATAACTCAAGGTATAGAGCTATTGGGGAGCATACGGGTTACAGTCGTGACCGTAATATAATGGTGTCATTTGGCGGCAACCACCCAATCAAAGAACTCGTAACCACATCATATGTGGAGCCTACTAGCCAAATCACGCGGTCAGAGGACATGACCACGTCCTTATTGACATGAGATTGATTGAGAGTGAATATAGAAATACACTTGACTTGACATTGGCTCCTTTATGAACTAGAGTTTTCTTAATTTTCCACCTTCACCAAATAATTGTGGAATGTGAATTGGATTTTAGCTTTAAGTTTTTTAGATTGATGATTTTCATTTAGTCATTTTGAGCTTAATAATTCATCAAATTTTTTTTATTTGGATTGATACTTAATTTAAGTTAATTTGTTGTGAAATTACAATCACATTTTGGTAAAAGTATCCCCTATGGTTGAAATCTCCATTCAACATTGCCATCATAGGATATGAATGATTTGAGCATTCACATTGTAATTTGCTAATTTCATTTTCAAGATAGAATCCCATTGAAATCTACACAATCATCACTAGGGTAGATCTTGCCAACTGCTTCTTTTGAGATGATCGAAGTCTACAACTTGTATTTAGAAATTTGAATTTGAGATACAATGATCTTAACAATAGTAATTCCCTTCTTGAAATCCACGCCACCATCGGGAAGACCTTGTCAAACTCTACTTGTTTGTCGATGCAGATCGTCTATGACTAAAATTTGCAATCTTATTTTTCATACCAAATTAGAGAATTTAGGATTTTAAATAAGAAATTCTTCTATTAAGACCTTTGATGGTCAAATGTAAAAATCAAGTCATCTTTTAATAATTGAACATTTGATTTACAACCAATCTTATCAACTTTGACCCTAATAAGATGGAGGATTAGATTGATTAAGTGGGACTTATGACTTCACCATATAGATAAAGCATCTCATGGAACCCTTCCAATTGAAATCTACATTTAGCGTAATCATCATTAGGGTAGACCCTACCGGCTCTATTCATTTGTTAACAAAGGATCGGGTCTATAACTTGTATTTATGAATTTGGATTTGAGGTGATTTAACATAAATACTTTGAAAATGTAGATAATAATAATCCCCTCTGGTTAGATTCTATAATCAACACAACCATCACTAGGGAGAGTTTGATCATAAAATTTCTCTATTTAGAACTTTGATGCTCGTATGTAAATGTATAAATTAAATTTTCTTTTTGGTGATTGAACATTAGATTTAGAATCGATCCTATCAACTCCTATTTTGCAAAGATGATTAGATTGATTAAGTGAGACTTATGACTTCACCATATAGATAAAGCGGTGCAATCGAGTCCAATTTCAATTTCATTGAATTTTGTGCAATCTATAAAATTTGCATGCTTTGCGAGGCAATTAAGGCTATGCCTAAGACACTCCTCATGAAATATGTAAGTCAATTGAGAGTACTTACACAATTCTTAAAGAATTTGAATTTATATCATCTTATTATATACAAAAATTTTGAAGCGAAGTAGAAGTTTGATTGCCTCATAATGCGTATAAATTTTAATTTCATTTGAGCATAATTGACTACTCGTGCACATTTTAGCTAAATCTACATGAAGCTTACATCGAAATGCGTGCAAACTTCATTTCCATAAGCTACTTGCACGCATTTTTCAGGCATTTTACTTGCGTGTATTAGCTTTATAATCATGTAAGACTCATCTCCTTATAATATTTACATGCATCTTGGTGTGATATACTTGTATGTATAGTTTCTTTGGAGTATCTGCAAGTATCTTAAAATCAGCTTGATATGGATGTCTATTTAATATATTGAGCTTTAGGTTTGATAACCTCATTTCATGGTCATTTAAGGTTCTCTTAATCATCTCAAAATAGATTGTTAAACAATCAGATATTCAACAAAAAGTTGCATTCGTGCTCGTTAGCAAGCTATCAGGTTTAGTAGAAGAGTTATTGAGTTCAATTCCACTTTGCTTCAAGCCCAATTGAAGTCTCATTTGTGTATAGATTCAAGAGATCTCAATGTCATAAATTTCATTTAAATTTTATTCTAATATGTTTTTTGCAAGTTCATTTTTTTTGAGAATTTTGTATTTTAATTTAATATCAATTTTGACTTCAAGTGTCTTTTATTGTCCATTGTTAATCCAAATTCTGACGAAATTTTGGCAACACCTCCATAGCTAGGGAGATTTCTACCAAAGCGAGGCCTGCCCACCCATCTAAAAAATGTGCATGGGTGGTATTTTGCAATACCTGCTATATAAGCTCAACCTACTGCTTAAAGAGCGCGATCATTATTCAAATACACAACATGAAACACATAAACAAATACATTCATGTATATACACATCATGTTATACCTTTCCAAAGAGTAACACAAGACAATGAAATATGGCAAAATTTTCTTTTCTTGAAAAAATTTAAGTAAAATTTATTTATTTTTCTATATTTGTGGAAGTGGTTCGGGTAGAGGAAGAATTATGGAGAAGAGTTAACTCTTAGGCTTGCAAGAAATAGAGGAGGACATGGGGAGATAGATGAATCAAGTTGCTACCCTGAGGTTCACTGCCACAGTACAAAAGGAATCCAAACCATAACTTTGTCGAATGTCTTGGATGTCTTGTGTGATCGGACACAAAATTAGCTCACCATGAAGTGTTCAACCTGGGGAGAAAGAAGTGAGATAAAGGGACAACCATTGTTTAGCTGGTGGTTCATGTACAAGATGTCACAGGGGATCGGCCTTGAGGTGGTTTGCGATAGGCCCCATCAACAGAGATAGAGAGAGTCGCCTCCTCGGAGCTACTGGAGTGGATAGGGAGACAGGCAAGGAGGGAAGGTGTTGCACAACCAAAGCTCAGCTTTCTTGGCGCGTTGATGGCAAGGGAGGAACGAACATGGGGTTCGAATGGAGTGCTTTACCGAGTAGAGGAGGAGGGATCGGGTTTCGTTCGGCTGGAGGGAAGGTCAGAATGGATCGACTAAGCTTGTGCTCACGTGTGGAGTCTTGGGAGATAGAACGGATGGGTAGAGTTGCTCATTCGATTATTGTGCTTGCATCGCTGGGGGGAAGGAATGAATGGGTAGCCGCTCAATTTTGGAAGCTCCAACCGAGAGCTCTCAAAGGCGGTGGTATAGTACACTGAGTCCCCTTAGGGTTAGATATTAAGATGTATATATAGGCCTTTTTTTTATTTGAGTGCTTAATTGATCCTAATATGAACTTTTATGGCGGCATTATTATATGGCCAATATATATATTGATTCTAGGTTATTTCATTATTACAGATGCAACAGTGAAGTCATTTCATGATCGGAGACCGTTTGGTTCAAGTCGGCGTCGAATCAGATCAATTTCAGTTCAAAATTGTGCGTCGTCGCTTCTAATGGCTCGATATTTATGTAGACTCATCCAAATTGAACGCAAATAGTCTCATTTGATAGATTTTTATGTTTTGACATTTTGATGCTAATGACATGATCAATTTCGTGAATGGAGGTCATTTAGGCATCCTAGTAGCTTCCCAATCTCGACATGCACATAGGCGCATCGATAGATTTTCTTCTTAATCGGTTGACCGTTGAATTGTGCAATATATTTATTCTAATTTATTTTGATATTCTGAACATGATGGCGAAGTTCATTCATCGATCATAAGTTATTTCAATTGATTTTGGCGATGCCTAGTGCATTTCAGCTCTGATTTGTACGTTGCTGTATCTGATCGCTCGATATTCACGTTGACTCATTCAAATTGAGCGTAGATAGTCTCATTTGATATATTTTGATGTTTTAAAGCTAACGACACCATCAATTTTATGAACATAGATCATTTGTGCATCATCGCAGCCTCTCGACTTTGATATACACGTAGGCGCATTGATGGCTCGACTTCTTGATCGGTTGATCGTCAGATTGTGCAATATGTATATTTCAGTCAATTTTGATATTCTGAATGTGACAAAAAAGTTTGTTCATCGATTGGAGATCATTTTGACTATTTTTTGGTGATGTCGCATTTTAAATTTGTGAGCTATTATGAAGTCCATCGAATTTGGCTCGTGAGCGACAACTTATGGCTTGCATGGAGGTCAACACACCCTTGATATATAAGCAATGAAAACAACAACTTTCAATCGAGGCATTTATGGAATGCATCACTGAAGGCACTTCTCGCATAGTTTCTTTAAGAATCTCTCTCAAGTTTTACTCAAAATCTCTCTTAGATATCTCTCAAAATCTCTAAAATTTTCAATTGAAACACCTTTAGATTCATCACAAAATCTATTTTTTAGATTTCTCTTCAATTTATTTTATAAATATAATGGATCCTTTTAAATTTTGATTCTCTTTTGCACTCTCAAACTCTTGCACCAAATGTCTTAGGATTCTATCTTTTTCATTGATGGTATAAGTTCATTAGGCCATAGCTAAAGCAAGGTTGGCTCATTATGAAGATAAAGCATAAGTTGGGTGTGATTCCAAAATATAATACCACTCATCTTGACTTAGTACTAACAAATAAGGCTCAATATCTAAACTATTTAGCATATTATTGAAGTGACATGAGATAGCGAAAGAAGTCAAAGGCCATCAACTTCTATTACTAATGATCCATAATAATCTAGCTTGTCCTATTGATGTCCATAGTATACTTTACTATATAAATGCCTTTATAATGGGTGTATCTCAACCTTATATGTGGCACATCATTAGCACTAGCTTGATGGACTTTACAAGTACTTGGGAAATCTTTCTTAGTTTAGTGGAATTCATTATATACTTGAGGAAGCACTTATTGATCTTGTGAGATTTTCATCATGGCCTAAATATTTTCTCAAAATGTACAAAAATTCAAGGAGTCTAATTGCACATTCATTATAACATTCAATATATAACCAATCTTAGAGGAATGCTTGCCTGAAAAGTTTATATCCCTTTATCTTGACTCTTAAAAGGGACCACTAATCTCGATAATGATGCATATACTTACAAGAGTGTGATGTTCTTGTATAAATTTTATGACACTATTACATGTCACATTCTCATCAACACTCTTAAAGGTTTTATGCATATATTGTTCAACTTCTTACATCCCTTTAATATTAACTGTATCGAGGCTTTGTTCTACTCTTTTGCTCACATTTTGTAGCAATGAAGAGATTGGCTACGAACTCTTATTCTTGCTTCTATATTCAAAAGAATAAAAGGGAATCACTATGCGACTTTCGTCATAATTTCAAGAGGGTTACCCATGAAGTCACTTGTAATGACATAAACATGGGGCAACTTTCACTATGGGGGAACCTTTTGAACCATTTTAAACTTTTTCTTTCTAAAACCTTCTCGATTATGGAGGGCTTACACATAAGCTCAAAATTTATCAATATTGAGGAGCATATGATTCTTGCAAAATAGCTTAGGTTTAAGTATAATCTTACTAATGAGAAATGATATAGAATGTTAAAACATACCAAAATAAAATGAAAGTTAGGAGAAGCTTTGATAAAGATGAGCAATGAAATCTTCTTCCAAAAGGTGGGTTTCCTCAAAAGGGTTAAAGGCCTATGTCTATGTCAAATGCCTAAATTTATTAGGTCATAAGCATATGAATTTTATAACAATAAAAACCCTGATTAGGATGTTGACTCTTGCCTATGATTGATCCCTCACACAAATTTATTGAAAGCCAATATCTCATAGGTTGGATAGATAAATTCATTTTGGTATATTTTAGTTTCTTTAATGTTCGAAGGCCCAATCTCTTGGATTTTCATTAGGGTGTTGTATTTGATTTTAACATATTAGTTCTTTTAATGATAATTTGACCTAAGCATGTGCATCATGCTCCTGTAATTTTTTTCTCATGATTGAAAATTTCTATGCTTTAGAAAAAAATGAAGATATTGTTCTAGGATTCTTACTCAAATGACAAAATTAGCACTACAATAAAATTGAGGTGCCTAAACATTTACTTTTAGTCATATATTGGTTAAATTTGTGATTAATATACTATCTTTGATCACATTTTATATATATGGCTAAATAATTATCTTTATTGGCAGATAGTCTAGGTAGAGGGGCAGAATCAACCATAAGTTTCATGGGAGTCAAAATTTCTATGTTATGACAAAGGACAAAAAATTTTAGGGGTGTGTGTGTGTGTGTGTGTGAAATTAAAAAATTCAGAGGGGGGCTCAATTGTGCTTCGGTCTACCCCTGTCTATCTACACTATCAATCGTAATATACTTGATACAAATGTGATTAAATTTACTCACATTATTTAAAGAAGCACAATTAGAATATGTGCATCAAAGTGTACCAACTATTCTAAAAAAAATATAGCAACCTGATGAACAAGTTGTGGGCTCTAAAAATTTACCACCGGCCTCTTAATGAAGAGAGTCTGATTTAATGTCAGTTAAATTTTCAGAAGGCAGATGAAATAGTAGATAAGACACTACTCAAAGATTTCATCTTCATTTTGTGGTTTCAGGTTTCCTATAGGCGCAAGCACCTATAGTTAATTACCCCTCCCAATACTGAAAGAGAACTTTCGATTAAGGTTAGTCGTTAGATTGCAAAACACGCAACGTATAGTAGCAGCATATAGAGCTATAAAATTTAGGTTCATGTAATTCATCATTATTTAACTTAAAGTCGATGGTTAGGGGAATGATGAGACGCCCAATCAAGATCCCATGGTTCTATCATCCCGGGCTATTGTGACCCCTAGTCTACTTAATCAGAGGAGGTAGTCGACCAAACATAACTAAAGGATTCTTGTTAGTAGCCATGGGTTACATCGTCCAAGGGAACTTTGTAGACTTAGGGTGGAGTTTGTCTAAGGGGGACAAATGCAAGTCAACCTTAGCTAACAGAGGAATTTTTTTCCCAAATCAAATACATTCTATAGTTCACAACTCAAAGAACAAAGCCATTGGGGAACATATGGGCTACGACCGTGACTGTAATTTAGTGGTATCATTTTGTGACAAGTCACTCGGTCAGAGGGCTCTAATCGTAACCGTCATTTATATGATGTCATTTTGGGACAAAACTATGTGGATAGAGGACATGGGCCACGTCCTTATGAGCTTAAGATTATTTTAGCATGAAAAAAGTTATGTATTTGATTTGATATTAGCTTTTGAAGCAAATTTTTTTTTAATTTATCACCACAAATGATTGTGGATGGGTAGATGGATTTTACTTTAAATTTAAATAATTAATTTTATTTAATTTATATTTTTAATTTGAATATTTGATTATTTTATAATTGATTTGAATTTGAATATATAAAGATTGATCATTAAACCTTAGTAGTATAGCCTTTTGATCGCATGACTATTGGCTAATAGATCATGTCAACTTTGCCTCTTTTCTACAGGATCGATTTAAATTCTCAAGATTTATAATTATCTAAACCTTGTCAACTCGTAGCTTGAGTAAAAGGATTGTTTGAGACTTTTCACTTGGGAGCTTGAACTTGAGAAGCCATGTCAATGAGTTTATTTTTTTTATAATTGTATGACATAATTAGGTTCTCGATTTTATTAAATTAAATTTTTTATAATATCATATTTGGATTTTAGGTTTTGTTAATCTAGACCGGTCTAAGACCACTAGGAATCAACCCACAGCCTTCCTCAAACACTAAGTTTAAGCATTCAATGTAGTGTTGGGGCCCGTGTTTTTTCTTTCAATTCAAGTGTTCATATGAACTTTTGAATAATTTAATATATTTTGATATCAATGATTTGATAGGAATTTTGGAATACTTGAACTAATTAGAGTTTATCTTATGATACATGCATATCAAGTTAAATTCATTTGGATATTTATATGACTTTTAAAAATATCCAAATTAAATTTAATAAATACCTTATGAAGCATGTGGGGTTTATTTAGAACCGAAATTAATGTCTTCTATTTGCTTATACAATGTGTTACAACCGGTGGTGCTATTATTTTAGACTTATATTGCATTCAAATCATTGCATTCTTTCTTGCATTTAAATTATTAATGAGCTAAATGTAAGCAAGATAGTTATTTAGCTCACACTCAAGAAAGAACAATTGAGTTTCCTGCAAACGTCTTGCAACTCTTTCAACTCTCTTTATATCATGCTAGCTTTCAAGGTTGTTAAAAGCTTCCTATGATCCAATTGTATGTTTAACTGAATTTTTCTTCATATCATTTAAAGTGAGATATTATAGGAGGTGCACCCAAATTTATTGTAATTTATTGTGAGTCTCATTTAAAATTTATAAATTATTTTTTTATTATGTAATATGAGTTATAAAACATGATGTATGTGGACATCTAAAAGTCTTGGCTATCCTCATCGACAAACTACTTGGCTCCACCATAAATCATTGTTGCATAAGATACAACATAATCCAATCATTCATTAAGGAGCTTTAGTAATGCTTGCCAACATGTTACTTTTGCCATAGGTCTCTTATGAATCTCATTCGATTTCTTCTCTCTTTTTTTAAACATGACACTCAACAAATTTTCTATGATTTTAGTTTTACATTAAAATGCAAACTCAGATAGACCTTGAAAGTCTAGCATTCATGACTATCAACAAGTCATCAAGTTATGCTTGTGAGTAAGTTATTGAATCTTTCATAGTCATTTATTTTGAGTTTGAATCAATCTAGCTCTTTTAATATATAATATTATTTGAATCCTCACAAAGTTTTATTCATGCTCATCCAGACATCATCGCATTTCATATAAGTCTTATATGATATCAAATTCTTCTATGAATATTACTTGTGTTTAATAATGAGCTTTCAAATCCTTTATATGTACTATATTGGTTCTACTTATGCTTAATTTTATTCTTCATTCTCCACTTCATTCAGCCTATAAGATAGCACAAATATTTGTTGGAGGTTTTCACTTGTATCCTTTAGCAAGCATTCAAACTTATTGTAAATATGATTCGAGTTCTGCTGGGATTTCACCTATTTGTCTAGCGAGGGTTGTAGCGGAGTCCAATTGTATATTTAATAATCATGAGTATACTCATTGGCTATCCAGTCATGTTCTTATTTGTAGGTGATTTTCCAAGTCCTTTGTGATCCAAATTTGCCTTTAATCTTTGTTTAAAGATGATCTTTCAAGCTTATTATACACTATTTTCTTTATAAGCTTCATTTGAATTCTATTATTACTCATATGCAAGCTATTGGGTCCCATGTCAATTTTAATTTTGGCCTCTGGCCATCCCCGATATAGGCTACTGAGTCTGGGCCTGCTTATCGCATTACAAAGAGCATGTATAATAGGTATAAACCATGGCCTAAGTCTTTATTTTCTCTACCATGCTATAAAGAGCGTGCATAGGTTACTTGCACAAAAAAATCATGTACTTTTCCCCATCACGTCACGAGTGTCACCTACGAGTTTTCCCCATCGTGCAACAAAGATCATGTACGGGTTTCGCTCGTCATGCCAAACGCACTGCATACAGGATTTGAGTAGGATTTAGTTTACATCATGCCAAACAACAAAGAACTATAGTTCTAAATTCTATAGAACTTTGCCTTATCTCCTCTATATTTTACCCAAAGTTCTAGATTGGATGAATTCTAGTAATGGGTTGCTCAACTTGAAATCCTCTTGGCCCATTATCTCCTTGGGCTCTATACAATAAATGGAAAAGGGAGGTGGAAGAGAAACTTGCATTCGGATTTGATCAAGATTCAGGATAGATTTAACTTAAATCTAGCCAATGATAATCTTTAAAGCTGGTTTAGCATGGAAAAATCTAGGAATGCAGTTGATAGGCAGAGTCATAGAATTTAGGCAAATTGAGGCATGTACAAAGTGGAAGCGAAGGTAGCAGCAAATTTGAGATTGATGGATGGGATTTTGCTAGCTGCCTATGTCAGCCAAAGATAGGATGTCAGGAGATTTGGAGCTAGCACAGTGAGGACGAGATTTTCTTGCTTTAACTCTCTATGTGGAGTTCGGCAAAGTTATCGTCCATAGAGAAAGGAAGCCGGACAGGAGGTAGGGCTTGCATGCATAGGATTCTAACAGAGGGGGAGGGAGAGAGGATCTAGAGTTCCTACTCAGAGAAGGTCAGCTGAAGAGGAAATTAGATCGCCCAGGCTGGCGGTAACCCGATCCTCTTGAGGGACAAGACATGAGCTCATGGGCTTCTTGGCTAGGACTAGGAGGAAGGAATGGGTGAAAGGGAGGAGTTTGATGCTATCCTTCAGTTCCTCATCCAAAGGAAAATGAGAGTGAAAGGGGAGATCGAAAGGGGTTCATTTCAATTTGTAGAAAGAGGAAAGGGAGGCTTTTTATCCATTTTCCATGTGTGTTGGTTGAAAAATTCCTACCTTCAAATGGGGGGAGAAATGAAAGAGGCAACACCTATATAAAAATTCATCTTGTGATATGTACTTATTCAAGTGATCGGATATGTCATTAAGGAAATAGTGTACTATCTCGAGAGATAGAAATCACTACCCTTTAATGGAACCAATCACCTTAATAAGTACTCCAAAGGATGATGGGTCTGCATATGTACCAGAGATTCTTCCCTACTTTATATGGGAAAGTAAAGTAGGGTTTATTTTAAATTGGTTCTTTAAGTTCGGTACAAGGGCAAGCCCACATAGTTAATTACATCCTAAGATGAGATCCTTAGGAAAACTCTCGATTAAGGTAATGATTGTCTCGAAGATTTCAATATGAAGGACTATTAATCGATTGATTTATGTTTAAATGATCAAATAAGATTGATCAAAAGAGGGAGTTATTATTGAAGCCAAAATGGAAGATAAGTAAGAGATGCCCATGATGCTAGGAAACCTAGTGAGCATCTCGGACTATCCTATTGTTGGGCTTTACATTTTAGAAATTGATTTAGTTTGTTTGAGTTGCATTTTCATTAGAAATTTAGACTTAAGATTCCTTAACACAAGATTAAGGAAATTTCTAAGAGGTGAGGAATTAAGCTTATGGCCCACAAAAGAAAGAAGTAACCTCAGAACCTAAATCTAGAGAGCTTCGACGATGGCTAGAAGCACAACCTAAATCTAAGGCAAAAAATGGGTAATTGGTTTGCCTCCACAAGAGAGGATAAACCACCCAACAGTTTGGACTTACAACCTCCTGGGAGTGGCCGCCAACTAACTCCTCCTAGAATTTTAAATACATGTAGACAAGTCTTTATGCTTATGCAAGATAGCTAGGATGTTATTTATTAGAAAGAGACTAAGTCCTTAAACTCACTCCCTAAAGAGACTAGATCATGTAAAAGGCATGCTTCAAATGACCTAAATCTAATGCAATTCAAATTTTATTTTATTTCATTTTGGATAATTATTTTGACTCGAGGTTAATAGGATTTTTATGAATAATGCATGAAAAAATCATTAGCCAAAGTGAGAAGGGAGGAGGTGAGTTTCCACCACGGCTCTCAAAGGTCAAGCTGAGTTCTTTGGAAAAGGTGTAAGCCCTCCAATTAAGAGTGAAATAAGATGCATTTATGCATGATATTATAAAGAAATGCTCATCCAAATAAGGTTGCTTATTCTTTTATCTTAATTTTAAACCTAAGCTTTAGGTGAGATTATGAGTTGTTTAATTTAATTTAAATTTTAAGTTGGGTAAAAGATTTATTTTTCCCTAAAGAGCCTAATCCACATCCGGCCATACATAAAGTAAGGAAGAAACTAGAAAATCATGCCACTTAATGCAAAAGCTAAACAAATCATCAATCAATTTATAAAGCTAATCAAAAAGAATAAATGGTGTATGGTCACACCATACAAACCCAAAAATATCAAACATGGGTGAGCTCTATCCTTATACAACTCAAATTATAAATGAATTAAATTACAATTAAGCAAGGAATTCATTGTTATGGAGGTCTTCAAGCTTTATTCTTCTTTCTTCTTTCTTATTTCTTCTTTTCTTTTCTTCTTTCTTTGGTTCCTCCTTTGGAAGGTTGGAAGGTGGATGCTCTTTCACATGGTGCATAAGATAGGATCTTATGACCAATGTTCATCCTAATCCCATAACAAATCATTCCAAAATCCTAGTTATATAAATTTTTACATGAAAAGTGAAAATCTAACTAACACCGCAAAACAAAGGTTAGCAAAACACACCACACAAATCCCAAGCATGCATATTGGACTTATCACCCACACATGGGTGACTAAGTCCACCTCTGGATTATGCTTAGGGGTATAAAGCACCTACAAGCAAAAGTATTTATATTTTATTTATGATAGCACCCCAATCCCTCTAAAAGAATGGTTAGACTAAGAACGCCCTACCATTCATTCTATGAGCATACACCCTAACATCAGTCTAAAATATATATACATAAAATAACATAAACATCAAAATGCAACCTAACCTAAGGCTAGAAGTGGTGACTTAGGCTAATGTGTTGCTTTGAAGGTTTGTGTGGTATGCTTAGTTATGACTTTAGGTTTAAATTTTTAAGTGTGAAGAACATGTTCAACTTAGAGGAGGGTTTCATTTAAGTTATTTAAGTATTTTGGGTTGGTTTTATTTCATTTTATTTTATTTTTTTAAGTGAAACCTACAATTAATTACTAAGTTATGAAGAGAGGGAAAGAGAAGATAACTTCTCTTTCCTTCCCTAACCTTAAGTAATTTTTTAAAGTAGGTTAATGTTTTAGTTTCATTTTAGGTGAATGTTTTGATTACATCTTTTAATCAATCCTAAGTTTAGATAAACTCTAAACAAACCTATTAAAAAAGAAAGGCATTTTAAGATTAAATAAAATGAACCAAAATTCACATAACACATATTACTTTATTTCTTTCCCCAACATATATAAAATGCATGTGGATGGACCCTAAGCATATCTATACATGCAAATGAGAGTTTTTAACACACTTTATAATGCATGCTAAGTAATCAATTTTAGGAAATTTAGAAGTTGAATATGCATGATTTTTTTTAAGTAGAAAGAGTGTTCCTTATCTAAATTTTCACATACATACATGAAAGTAAGAAAGGCATAAGTGAGTACAGTGCCATTGTTAACCAACGGTAAGGTACAAGACCTACTTAGGGCTACTTAAAGTTTTGCAATCTGGGTTGTCCAGACTAATATACCACTTTCCTTAAATACAAATACATGCATATAAAAGAAATGAAATAAAAAAAGGAATAGTTGTTTTTAATGGATTCATTTTATCTTATGCAATTTATGTATGCAAGTATAGGTAACCCTTCTTAAATGATAGCATAGGGATGAATAGGGTCTAAAATTAAGTAAGTGTTGGGTTCTTTTCAAATGAACCCTACATCTTACCAACTCCTATTCAAAAGTATGCTAACATAAGAAAGAAAGGAAAAACTAGGCTAAGCTTACCTTAATAATCTATCACATGCATGCTTATAATTAAAGTATAAGTAGCACACTTTCAGATTTGGTATTTTATTTATGTACTTTAAAAATAATTTAAATTTAGTAGTGATAACAGCCACTCATATTTCTACTTTAACCAACACATACAAATTTGACATAAAGTGAACAATTTCACTTTAAAATTTGAATTCCAAAACTATGAATGCATGAAATCACATGGCATGCAATTTAACATGTTGAGGAAAGATCCAAAGCAATGAAAGCATGTAAATAAACTCACTTTACTTAAATCCTAAAGACATTCTTATAGAATAAGAAAATTTAGAATAAATCAAAGTGAATTTCAAAATGATTTTGTTTAGAAGTTTGATTTAATTTTGAAAAGGTGAGATTAGTTTACTTTTCCTGATCCATTCCCATATGTGTTTGATATTTTTGGTTAAGATAATTAGATCCATTTTTATGCATTGATTAGGTTAAGATATGAATTAAGTAGCTTAATTAACCCTTACCTACACCACCCAAGAATTAACTAAATAATTATGAGCCAATGAGATGACATAAAACCCACAAGAATTTAAATTTGCAATGCACCTAATAATGAAAAGGCCTAATGCAATTTGGCTCACAATTAAAAGTTAATTAAGCTAAGGGTTTAGCTTAAGTAATTTCAAAACACCCTTTCACATATGTGAATTGATTTTATTTAAATGAACTTAGGCTATTGAACACCTAAGCATCTACCCAAGGTAGATTAATTAAGTTTTGATTTTTTAGAATTTTTAGAAATTGATTAAGGGGATAATTAATGAATTAACCCTAATTAAGAGGAGATTAAGGAGAAAGGGGTTTAGGGAATAGCTTAAGGTAAATGCCCCAAAATTATTCCATAAATTCTATTTACTTGGATCGACCTTAATCAACCCTAATCATAGGGTAAATCCATCATACTCTAATTATGTTTAATTACATGAGAAGGGTAATTAAGAAAACCATATGCAATTACTCTAATCAATCAATAAATCAAAAAAATTAGGGAGGTCATCCCCTAAAACTTACCTAAGAAATTTGGGATTAATCAGAGGCCTAATCAAAGAGTAATTAGCAAAATACACTTTCCAATAAAACCCAAATTCAGAGAAAATCATAATCAAAACTCATCAAAATTAATTTTAAAATGTTCTAGGTTTAATTATCTATCCATAGTTTTTATTTCATATTTTTAAATTTTTTATGAAGAGTTATGCATTTTTGAAGATACATGGATTAACCAAAAATTAATTAAGTATTTTAAATAATCCCTAACTAATCCACATGACACATGGTGATGCGTTACGCTTACCGTGCCCATGAGGGGACAACTTAAGTTTTCACCTCACAAATGATGGCGGTGGCGCACGCGCTTATATTCTCTATCGATCAAAGAGGACAAGGATTCCACAGATAAAGGATATAATAGTCAAATAATCTCAATCGTCCATCTAAAATGCGATGGATGGTGAGATGATCAAGTTCTTCCCTTGATAGAGACCGCCCATGATCAAGGGGAAGATCCAAGCTAGATCCAGCATAGAATCACACCAAATTCAACCCACACCATCAGAGAAAGAGCCAAATCTAATGGTCAAAACTCAATGAGGTGAATATTTCTTTCACAAGCTCCACACCACATTGAGTTTAGTGATTGAAAAATTTCATACCTCACCGGCGCTCAAGATCGATGAGGTAGCTTCATCTGGTTGAGACGAAGCCCTGCTCTATGGACCAACACCACTTGAAGATCCTTGAGGCTTTGATCCAATTGCTCCTCTCCTTGCTATGGGAACTCTAATGGAAGCTTGAGTGAGCTGATTGGTCCTTAGAAGAAGTGTGGAGGAATTGAGGTGGTTTTAGTGGAAGAAATTCAAGAATTGAGCTCTATTTTGCACTGCAAAATCGAAATGGTGAATTCAATCCTCTAAGAAGCTTGGGAGTGCTCTCTGATGATTGCTCTGGGTTCCTTAGGTTCAATTGACAGAGGGTGTATGAAAATAGAAGTGAATTAGGGGGAGTATATCCCCTTGAAGGATCACGACCAACAATGTCCATGCCATTTTGATCCAAATGAGATTGAGATTGATCTATTTTGAGTGTGCACATGGTCAGTGCGATCCAAGGAGTGGATTGCCAACCTCCCATGTGCCTTGATTTGAGCTTGAGAGGGAGTTTGAAAATTCAATTTTGAGCAAGGGGGTCAAGTTTGGTCTAGGGACCAAATGGGCTGACCTAAACCCATTGGGTTGGGTGCATCACTCATCACTAAGTCCCGTTGAGCTTTTTGGAAAGCCTCAAGTGATTGTGAAGAGGGTATGACCAAATTACCCATGGTTAAGCCAAAATTTGTTCTATGGCCTAGGATGGTCATTTTACTATTTTTTACTTTGGATATGTTATATGTGGAGAAACTAGGTTTGGCCAAGTTTCATTGGATTTGAAATCCATTTGATAGGTTTGGCTCATGTTGACCCATTTAGGTCAAAATGGGTCAACTTGGTCAAGTTGACCAATTGGTCAAATTGATCAAACCAAGGGTTGTCAAGTTCATATGACCATTTGAAATGTTTTGGTGGCTTTGGTTTGATTCAATTTGGTATATATTTTTTGGCTCATATGACTTCATTTAGGTCAAATGGGTCAAGTTGACCTATTTGACCCATTTGACCCATTTTAGGTCAAGGGTGTTTAGGTTTGGTTAGTCATGGAGTGGATTGGTATCTTTGTTTCCAATCAATTTTGGTTAAGTTCAATTTTGGCTCAACATGCCCCCTTTAGGTCATGTTGTCAAAGTCAAGCTTGTTGGCCAATAATTGAGGCTTTGGTCAAGTTCCACAAGTGATTTGGAATGCACTTGACCCATTTGGTTTCAATCAATTTGGATCAGAGTTTTGACACATTTTGACCCTTTAGGTCAAAATGGGTCAACTTGGTCAAGTGGCCACTGGTTAGGCTCAAATATTGGCTTGGTCAAGTTCAAACATAGGTCATGAGTGAACTTAGATCAATGGTTTCAATCAATTTGGCCTATGGAATTTGGCTATGTTAGGTTTCATTTTAGTGTTGACTTGGTCAACCCTTAGGTTTGACTTGGTTTGACCCAATTTGATTGATTGATCATCCCATGATGATTGTTGATCATGAAGAGAGGGATATATGAGTTTGGTTCAATCCAATTTGGAGGATCAAAAGTTGGCTCATAGTACTTTAGGTCACTTTGGGTCAAGTGAGCCTAAGGGTCAAATGGCTTGGTTAAAGCTTGATTTGAAGTTGGTTGATCTTGTATATGGACTCATGATTGAAATATTAATCCATTTACAAGTGGTTTGAGGTCAAATGGATTTCGATCCATTTGAAAATTTCATATTCAAAGGAAGAATATGAAGGGGTCTTGGGTTTGATTTTCGATTTGGGTTTTGATTGAATGATTGAAGTTTGGATTTATATATGAGCTCATGATTGTAGGATTGATTGAACCATGAGAGAAAATCAAGAGTTTGGCTTGATTTGAATGTGATTTGGCTAAGTTCAAGATTTTGACTTGAAAGGCTTAGATTTGATTTTGATTTGATTTGAGTTTGATTTTTGAAATTGGTTTTGATTGTTTGAATTTATATTTCATTTAAATATGTGAATATAAATGAGAATATAAATAGATCATGAGAAAATTTTAAGGATTTGAAGTGGTTTAATCATGATTTAGGTTAAATCCATTAAAGGGAATTTAAAGGATTTAAGAGAATTTTAATTTGAAATTTAATTTTTGAATTGGATTTGATTGATGTATATTTATATTTCATTTATATGTGAGAATATAAATGAGAATATAAATAAGTTTTGAGAAAATCCCATGAATTTGAATGAGTTTGATCATGATTTAGGTTAAATCCATTAAAGGGAATTTAAAGGATTTAAAGGAATTTTAAATTGGAATTTAATTTTTGCCTTGATTTAAATGATTTATATTTATATTTCATTTATATGAGAATATAAATGAGAATATAAATAAGTTTTGAGAAAATCCTAAGGGTTTGAATAGGTTTGATCAAGATTTAGGTTAAATCCATTAAAGGGAATTTAAAGGATATAAGGAGAATTTCATGAATTGATTTTGAATTTGGAATTTGATTTGATGGGTTTGAATTTATATTTCATTTATAAATGTGAAAATAAATGAGAATATAAATGGATCATGAGAAAATCTCAAAGATTTGAATAGGTTTGAATCATGATTTTGAATAAGTCCTTAAGTGGGGACTTAGTCACTTTGGACTTAGAATTTTGATGATTTTGATCATGGGTTTCAATCATAGATTTTAATCATGATTTCAATCATGGAATATATCATGAAATTGATTTGAGTTTGGAGAAAATCAAATATTGATTTGAGTTTGACTTAAAGAAGGAAAGTGAGGAATGGTTTAAGTTAAGGGTAGAAATTTTCCTAACACCCTTAAGGCATGACCTATTCTATGGCTAACTCTTCTAAGTCTTCTAGGGCTAGGTTTGAGTATCCACCTAATCACTAGATGTGTCTTAAGACTAAGGAACTCTTAAAGTCTAAGAGAAGTCATATGTCTAAGATGGAGGAGTTGAGAGCTCATTCTAAAAATGAGGTCAACAAAGGGCACCCAATAGGTGTGTGTGACAAAGAACACACATGTATTGGTTGATAAAATGATCAACAACACCGAGATCACAACTAACAAACAATCTATCCTTAACATAAGGAAAGAAAGAATCTAAAACTTAGTGCAATGTGGCTCTACTTATGTCCAAGACATAAGAGAGAGGGAAGAAATCCACTAATGGATAGAGTGTGAACCTTCCACTAGGGAAGCAAGTTCAAGTCATCTACAAGGAGATGAAAGGTTTGATTTGATTTGAATCTCACTAGGGAGAGATCTCCACTGGGAGAGTGTTGAATTTGTTTTAATATTTTGTTAGGTTTGAATTTTAAGAAGAACCCTATTGGTTTGAATGGGTTGTATCCAATGGAGCCATGGAGGCTAAGACCTAACTTAGATTTAATCCAAAGGGTGGTCTACTAAGCACATAGTAGGACTAGCCAACCAAAGGGATGCCTTTGATACAATACGTAGTAGAAGAAAGTAGTAGACTTACATCCTCCAAGTAGAGGTTAATTATTGCAAGGCAACATTAAAACCCAACCTAGGTGACTATGAATGCGGGGACTTAGATCTCAAAGATAGTCAAGATTGATTTCATTTTTTAGTTTGTTTGATGATGATGGATCCCATAGTTTGCGATGAACTAGAAAGGAGCCATGGAAGCTAGACCTAACTAGATTTACTGATTTAGAGGGATAAGTCTACTCACCATGAGGTAGGACTATCCAACCTAAGGGGAGCTGCCTTTTGGTATCTAATGGTCAAATTATAAAAAGAAAGCACGGAGACTCACATCTTCTAGAAATAAGGAACCATGATGTTGCTTTGGGCAAACAAATCAAACCCAACCTAGAATATTGAATGCCACTAGGGACTTAGATCACTCAAGGATAATTGATGATTAATTTCATTTTAGATTTATTTATTTTGATGATTTCATTAATTTATGATGGATCACATTGAGAAGGAGCTTATAGAAGCCTAGGCCTATCTTAGATTTACTGAACCAAATGGAGTAGCTTCGATGGGAGAACTACCAAAGAAGTGCCTTTCAATAATGATCAATTGAAGGGAAGAAAGCTTGAGACTCACATCTTCCACTAGAAAAGACCACTGGGTGATCGATTGCTTGGGCAACAATCAACCCCACCTGGGTCGCCTCATGAATAATCATGCTAGAAGTGCATTATATCTTCCAAAGTGGAATGAGTAGTATCTTGTGGAAAATAGATTGAACCCGACCTAAGGGATGACTACTGAGTACCAACCCAGATTTATCTCAACTCGTAGTCGCAATTCTTAGGGAGTTCTACACACGCCTAAAGATAGGATGCTGCTTGAAAAAGGGGCCCTTTGGGGCTTGAATTCTAATCCACAAGCAAATTAATTTTGATTATTTATTTCATTTGTTTATTTTATCATGGACCGTTGTGGATCAAACCGAGAAGGAGCTTATCATCCTAGAATTTTATTTCAACCAAGGAAAAAATCAGCATCCAACAAATTTTACAACCATGGGTTTACTAAAAGGGAATTATCCAATCCAAAAGTAACCCGTAGTGTCTAAATGGGGTCACAAAGGACTTGATCCAAATAGAGTTCTCACAAGGGATGGGACTGGTAAAGGCTTAATCTAACACCCTGGAGAAGATGACATGGCTAGTCATATATCAATAAGTATTCTGTGTCCAACTCAAGGAGAATGCACAGGGACACATATCTGTCAAGAGTCGTGTAACCACTTGGTGAGTCGTTGTGAGCATAGTAAACATCAATCAACCTGGTGCCATCGGTAAATAATCTAGAAGAAAGCTCGGGACTCACATCCTCCTATAATGCGGGATATCTTTCGACAAAGTATCCGACCTAGGCTATTTGAGTGAATGCCACTGGGGGAACTTATATCAACTCAAAAGTAGTCAAGAGGAAAGGAGCCTCTGGGACTTATCCTAAACCTCAAAATATACTCAACCTAGTTAGAATGATGATGGCTAGTTCAAGAAGAAAAAGGACTCACATCTTCTTAAATGAAATCACAAAGGTACTTTCGCAAAAGCTACCATACTAACAAGGTGCTCATTGGTTTGTAATGGTCAAGTTAGGAAGAAAGCGCGGGGACTCACATCCTCCAACAAATGACCACTAGGGTGACATACGGGTAGCATGTAGACCAACCTAGAGCTAATGAGTTAACTTCCCACATCAAATAGCTCAAGATAAAAAAAGATTTTGTTTGTTGTGTGCATGTGTTAAAAGGAATAGGATGCTCTGGGACTCTTACACCTACCTTAAAACACGCTAGAATTATGAAATGATGCCATGGATGAAACAAGAATTCCCACTAAGAAAGGATGCTTGGGTTCTCTCACACACTATCTTAGTTATGCTAATCAAAATAGGATGCCTCTGTTCTCTTACACCTATTCTAATAGCATTGGGAGATTGTGTTTGTGTTGTGAAAAGGGATAGGATGCCATTGGGGACACTTACACCTACCCTAAACATGTATCAAGATAAGCAAACAACACTTCAAAGGAAGAGAAGATTTGATGAGTGGAATCAAATTTTGTTATTTTTATTAATGAATTATTTTCAAACAAGTTTTATTTCATGGGTAATATTTCTTTAGATAGAGCCCATTAATTGGAAGCATCGGGTGTTCCCCTTTACAATCAATAAGCTGATAAGATCCTCCTTGGTAGGCCTTCTCTATGACATAGGGTCTTCCCAAGTGGGTTCAAACTTGCCTCCCATCTTTCGATGGCAACAATTGGTCTCCTTAGGACTAACACAAGTTCTCCTACTCGAAAAGACCTAGGCTTGTTGTGAGCTTTGAATCATTTTGGCTTATACAATAACTTGCATGCTCATAGTGACTTTCCTCCAAACCTTGAGCTCTTCTAACCACAACTTTGCTCGCTGTAGTGATCTTGTTACCCAATGCTATCTTTAGTGATGAGTTGAACTTCTAAGGAAGAATGGCTTCAAAACCCATACACTAAGGAAAATGTAGAGAGTTGGAGTTCATATGGTGTGGTAAGCCCACAAGGCTTCAACCAACTGCTTCCACTATCATGTCATCAAGAGTCTTCTTCTATATGATGAGAGTTTTGTTGAATGCTTAAACCATTAGCTCTAGGGTAATAGTAGATGGTGGAGTATCTCCAATCTATACCGTGTCTTTGAAGCTTGATCTTCATTTTTGAAAAGCATTATCTGATATAATTTCGAGGCACCCAAACCAATATATGATATGGTTCTAAAAAATTGAAGCACAGAGTGTGACCTCTTGAAGTGGATAATTTCCACCACGAAAGACACAATGTCGGTACCCCAACACTCAAATGGCCATGAAGCCAAAGTAGGGTGTAGAATGTTGGGTGTGGTGGAGGACCACATGCACGAGCCGATGGCATCTCTAGCTACATCCATGCAATCATGATCATAGAAGGCCAGTATCCAAGTCTTTTGATCTTCATCTTCATCTTTGATAATTGATGAACTCATAGACCGATGATAATGCCATGGGCTTCATGTTGTCTAAACAAATAACCACATTTGTCAAAGGATCCGCGCAGTGGTGCCATCAAAGAGCATAAGAGAGCTCTGTTTCACTGATGGGCTTGTGACTCTCTTGAGGTAGTTTCGGTGTTCAAGTAATCATGAATGGTTTCCAGCTCCTTGTCCATTTTGGCAATGGCAACCCCTTCAAGAGAAAGTCTCGATGAGTTCAATCAATAAGGATGGGACTTGTCTATTTTGAACCCTTATTGAAATGGACTCATCTTCTAACATGCCGCAAGTTGGCCAAGGCATCTGCATCGCTCCGCCGGGAACCTTGTAGATGGTGACTGAATGGCCAATGCTTCATGGTATACTCATAGTAATGATGAAGCTTGAACCGAACCTAGACCTGGTTGATAACCAACCGAGAATCCCAAAGATGTTGACACCGATAGTGATGGCTAACTCGACCAAAGCCTCATACTCATACTTCTTGTTGGTGTGGGTTGGAAAGATAGTATGAGAATCTCATCACATCATAGTTTGAAGTTAGAAGAACTATTCCTACACCTTTTTTCCGGAGAATTGTGGTGCTTCACCTTTAAGAAAAGAAGCACCATCAAAATACATCTCCCATCGGTGTTTGGCCTCCCCTAAGTTCATGATTTGTTCATCGGGAGATCATCACTGCGGAGAATCGAGGAAGTGGGTTTGCTAAGAAATCGCTAGTGCTCTTTTCACCGCATAGGGGTACAAATATAATATCAAGAGTATCATGGACCAATGAGCCAAACATCCAAAAGCATTGGTGTCATGAGTAGTGGATTGGTTCGGAGATCAAGTTCACCTTATGAAAAAGCATGTAATGTCATAGCTTCTGAGATGTGAAGATCAAAGCTAGGCAATGTTTCTCAATAGGTGGATAGTTTGGATCGATGATAGTTGAGTAGAGTGTGCTTTCCTTCCCCTCATTGGCCAACAAAGCACGAGAGAGTCATCTGTAAGTATAAAGAATCAAGTGATAGGTATAACTTTCACCAATTTTGATGTCTTTGAATGCGTGGCACTTATCATCCCACTTGAACTTGGCATCCTTTTGACAAGTGTGAAAAATGGCTTGCATCTCCAGATAGGTTTGAGATAAAGCATTTTAGATATTCCAACCATCCTTGAAAGGATCTAAGTTGAGTTAAACTCTTAGAGGAGGCATTTCTAAGATAGCTTTGATCTTTTGGATCTATTTCTATTCCATGTTGAATAACAAACCCAAGGAATTTCTTGAAGTGACTCAAATGCACACTTGGGATTCATCTTAAGGTTATATTATCTTAACCCTCAAAAAACTACTCAAGTTAAAAGAGGTGGTCTTCCTTGACTACTAGATCATCAACGTAGCACTCAACCGATGATGGATGAGTTTGTTGAAGATCGAGTCATGGCCCGCTGGTATGTAGCACCGCATTTTAAGGCGAAAGGCATGACCCTATATAGATTGATCGGGTTCAAAAGCAATGTTTCTTTCATCTTCAGGAGACATCTTGATTTGGTTATAGCCAGATGATCCATCCATGAAAGAGAAGACTACATGAGATGAGGCGATGTCCACCATTAATTTCGGTATAGGAAGAGAAACTCATCCTTAGGACATGCCTTTTTAATTCCCTAAAATTGACAAAATGCAATTTGGCCATTCTTCTTAACCGGATGACACTAGCTAACGGTAGAATATTTTTCTTCCGATGAAACCATCAGTTTCTTGACTTCAAATGACCTGTTGTTCAATTTTAATCGCATGCATCTAGGAGCTTGCTTAATAGGGGTAACTTAGGATCTATTGTAGCTTGTGGACTACGGAGATAATCGGCATTTCTTCATAACTCCATGAAGCGTCTTTAAACTCAATAGCCTAACTAAGTCATTGGTTTCTTCTTCATTTAGCAACAACTGATGTATGTCGAGGATTTTCTTCTCGAAAGTTGATTTCTTTAAGCTTGTCGATTATTGAATGAATCTCCTCTTCAAATTCATGCCTCTTTGACTTGGAGATCATCTGGATCATCTAAAATTTTTTCTAAACACACATTCTCATAAGAGTTGGGGATGTGAGAAGAACCTATCGATTCCAAATGATTGGTAACAACTAGGCAATAATCATCACCATACCATGCACAAATCCTACCTACTTTTGATTGTGCTCTTTGTTTCCATAGCTTTTTTTGAAGTATTCTCAATTGCTTAGACCATGTGTGAGGAACTAAACCTTTGTATAAGATTTTGAACACATGGCGAGTAAAAGTCAAAAGATAATTCCATTAATTCTTTAAAAGTATCTTCCTTAAGTCCTACATCAAGCTCTAGACTTGAGGATGATGAACTCAAAAAGAACCTCTTTTGCTTCGTGTCATTGGAAGACTTAGGGACTTCCATAACTACTAAACCTTCAACTTTCTGAGATGTAAGTGAGGTAAGAGCTAAGGTTCCCAATTGCTTCCAAATAGTTTCACATAAATCAGATTCAAATACTTTGCTTTGCTTGGAGGCCTGGTCTTCAATTCTAGCTAGATCAAAAGTCACCTCCAATGGAACCTGCTGAGAGGGGTTGGCTGGTATACTAATCACATTAAACTCATCCTCGAGCTGGATTCCAAGTCTATGTGAATAGTAGGGGTACTCCTATGGACTAGAACACAACCTCTATTGGATGAAGGCTAACTAGGGGGTCTCCCACCTCTGAATTGCCTCTGTTTCTGCCTCTGTCTCTACGGTGGAGGTTGAGCCATCCTACCCACATGTCCTTATGATGGAATGAACCGTGGGTGGAATGTGATATGCGGATCTACTTCTTCTTCAATTCCCCTTTCTTGCTCACTTTTATTTTTCTTTTCATTTTATTTTTATCTTTATTTTTGCTTCATTTTCTTTTACTTTTGCATTTGCATTTGAATTTTGTCCAAGTTCATGAGGAAGGGTGTTTTGAGAAAGATAGTAGGTCACAACCTCATAGATCTCAACCTCTCTTACTAAAAATAGCTTTTCATCTCGGTACTCAATTCTATCTTTTCTAAACTTAATGCACTCATGAAGGGAGGATGGAACGATCTTGTTATGATGTATCCAAGGCCTACTAAGCAAAGCAATAAATGAAGTATTCAAATCAATGATGTAGAACTTGGCTTCAGTCTTCCAATCTCCAAGCAACACTATAGAACCTAAAGCGCTCACCTTGATCATTGAATCCTCTCAACATCATCCTCTGAGTGTAGAGATGTCGATCTTCAAATAGGCAAGGGTCTTTAGACTCATAATATTCACATGCACGAATCCATGAGAACCCCGGTGAGTCAATCATCCATGTCCATGTAATGTATGGGAAGCGGTTGTGCTCCAAGTCCCCTAGAGAAGGTCTTCATCTATGAAGGTGATCCCTTGGGCTTCTTTTGCATAGTGTGCTTCCTCACCTATATCCAAGAGCTAAGCATATTTGGATAGGAGAGCCTTGATTAGTGATTCCTCATCTCTTTGGATAAGATAGGGCATCATATATGCTTAGCTTAGATGGCAACTTTCTTAGATGAGAAAGGACATTGTAGTCCACCTTCACTGGTCTTTCCATAAGCATATCCAAGGGTGGAGCATCCTATGGAAGGGCTTCTTGATCTTCGG
Organism: Cymbidium sinense; assembly: GCA_021442155.1. Taxonomy (NCBI): domain Eukaryota; kingdom Viridiplantae; phylum Streptophyta; class Magnoliopsida; order Asparagales; family Orchidaceae; genus Cymbidium; species Cymbidium sinense. Next base: position 148,643,563 of record CM038221.1, read on the forward strand.
TACCAATGACTTATTTCCCTCTATCTTGAGGTGCTACCCTAGGAGGTAGAACCTTGCCACTATGGAGGTTGACTTTAGTAATCTCTTGAGGTAAGGTGGTGGCAAGTTCTACCTGCACTTCAGGCTCACCTATAGCTTCTCCTATGGGACTCTAATCGGATGATTCCAAGTCTATCTCAAGAGGTGAACCCATTATATTCAGAGTTGGAAAGTCCAACTCAATCAAAAAAAAGAGGAAGATCAAAATTATTATAGTTAATTAGACTTGAAGAGTTATCGTTAGGAATAGAAGAAGATAACTCATCAGAAGAGACATAGATATAATTCAAACTAGCTTTATTCTTCAATTTCTTGGAAGTATTTGGGGTACAAAGTAGAAGTCAAGTAGAGTAAGTGGAGTAAGGGATTTGATGCCCTTATCCACTGATACAAGAGTTCTACTAGAAGAAAAATAAGCTAGAAATGGAAGAAGTCGGTGTGGAAGCAATGGTGGAGTGACTTATGGTGTGGTTGCTAAGGCTATCCCGGGACACTTGTTGTTGTTCTGCCGCTTGAGCTCCCTAGAGTTGCACAACTTACAAACCTTCCTTGGTGTTGGAGGTTGACTCTGCACGCAAGGAAAGCTTCTTGATCTTCTAAATTATTTTCTAAGAGGTTTTAGACAAAGAAATGTCCCAACCTTCTTTGGTTTTGGTAGGATCACTTGTATCCCCAAGGATTACCCTAATGGAACTAGAAGGTTGTTCCACAAGGTATTCCTTCGGGATAACTACAACACTGGTTTTGAAACTAACCCTTGAATGTGAAGCAATCCTCCAAAATGTGGCCTATATATGGTGGTAAGGGCAAAAGTTTGGATCATGACTTTGCCTACTTCCTCCCTCTAGTTTAGGAAAAGTTTCTTTAAGAGATTCTTAAAGATTTTCGATTACCTCCCTCTTAAAAGAATAAGGTTTGTTTAACTTATCTAAAAGAGTAGGTGGACCATAGCTACAGGATATGCATTGGTATGGTATATATGGGCGTGGCTGGCCAGGCCGTGGTGGAGGTAGGGTGCCTGTGTGGCAAAGGAGGTGGAGTCGGTCTCTCTGAGATCTCTAGTGCTTCCCTGTCAACCATCGCTTGCTCGGTTTCTTCTCATAAACCTTTTGGATTTCTTCTTAATCTAAAAAAGGCAACTATTTTGGCCTCTCCTTGTAGACTAGCCTTGTTGATTAGCTTCTCAAATATCTTTATGGTGAAGCCCTTAAGCATGAAGGTGACCGCCATGGATATTCTTCAAGAGAATCTCAATGGCATGTCGTATTTGTGGTTCACACTTCATACTCAAGTTGCCATCGAGAATATAATCAACAAGTGACTCACCTGAGTGTTGGGCACAACGAGAGATCACAAGTAACCTTTTGAGCTCCAACAAATCTCTTTGATGAAAGTTGCTCTAACAAATATCTTTATCAACCATTGCGTTCAACATACCAATCAAAAGCAATACTCACCAGGCTATAAAAAAGTCAAAAGAGTAAAGCATCACACCTCTGCAACAAGCCAAGTGAGCTATATGCCTCATTCCACCATCATCAAAGCTTTTGAAGGAAGGAGGCACGAAATCCTTGGGATACTAGATAACATCGAATTCCTCTGGGTAAGGTCTACCCTTTGGAACCGATGATCCTCCCCAGGCTTGAGCCAAAGCTTCTTCACCTGTTGCTCAACCATGGATTTTAGATCTTATATGGAGGTACTTTCCACTACCTTCCTATACGGCTAGTGCTACCTTGCTCAATGGGAGAGTCTTAACGGGTCTAAGACATGCAGCTCAGGACTGACATCGACTGTAATAGGATGAACCGGAGGGGCTTGTTTCTTAAGCAGACACGCTAATAAGTCCAATATGTGCCATCCTATCAAGTCCTTCTTCCTTTCAGGAGGGGCTGATTGGTGTCCTCTTGATCAACCTCATCACCTTCCATGGCTGTTTCTCCCTAAGAAGAGATCCTCTAGTATCGACCATGCATACTGAACCAATCTCATCAAGTCATTGGGATCGTTGACTCTTCTTCATGGACCTGTATCCTAAGATCTCTTTTTCCATAAAATAGTGTGCAACTATCTCATCTAAGGATGATCTAACTCAGTAAATAAAGTCAATTGTGATCGTATCATACCGAGAGGCACCGACCTCGCTATCAGTCAATCTGCGGGATGTACTAGAATGATAGAATGATACACCGTAATAAAATCCTAGGATGATCCTCTACCACTACAACCAATCATCTGGAATATCGTGATAACTATCATCACCATCTCCATTGTATGGGTGGAGTTGGTGAAGGAACGACCATGATGCTCCGGGATCGCCACTTCTTCGCACCACACCACTGGTAGAAGGTCGAAGAGCTCACCTACCACAATGGTGGTGTGAGGAGGGATCCCTTGCCATAGCATCACCAACGGGGACATTTTCCGGATGCGCCTTCATGGCCTTAGATGGAATGGGAGATGCCAAACTGATGCATGAGAGGGTGCGGAGACACCACCGACTCTCAGACGAACCGCCTCTGGTGGTCGGTCCCATGAAAAGAATACTATCGATGGTCGGCATGGGCAAGCAGCCGAAAATCAACCAAAGAAAGCGTCGACTAGGTTGAACCTCGCTGTAATGTGTGTGATGTATATGCCTGCCCCTCCATGGATCTACCTCCCATAGGGGATAATAGATCAAAGATCAAACTGGTATGACTCGAGGTTTGCTCACCTACATATAGAACAGAGAGTCGGCCTACGACCTCTTACTCCTAGAAACTATTGGTTGTAAGTGCACCACTGGAGGAGGTGATGAACATATCCTCCTAGCATCCTCTCTCATCTCGAGAGGATGAAATTGGTATAACCGTGGTGAAGTGATCATGGGAGACTCATCCATGGCCGCCGCCTCAGCTCGCTATCAGTGTGGAACCATTTGATCATAATTTTGTTCCTACAGGCAATGTAGTAGAGGGAGAGCTGAGACCATACTCAAATGGGGGAGGCAAGCCCCGGGGAGCCTTACCCTTGAGGGAGATGGTGGGTAGCCCGCATTGGAGCAACATGGGCAACTCTGACAAACCGCACTGGAACTGATGGAACGCGGAATAACAAGAAGTCGGTATGCCACAACTTTCCTCTTCAATGAGGAGACATCTGAATTAGAAGGTAAATCTACATGATGCTTACCCCCACCTTCTTCGGATGGTGAGGGGAATGCCCTCAAGTGATCTGGCCCCTCAAATCCTCCCCAAAGTGGATCAAGTGGTATGGTATCAGGGAAGTCTGATCTAAAGCTAGATCCATACCATGAAAGTAAAGACAAATTTTGAGAACCGCCATTTGCACAATAGTAAACCGATAATCATGCGACCTATTGAAAAGAATATACAATGAGAAATGAACTTGTATCAATTTTCTATCTCCATAGATTTTGAATTTTGAATTGAAAAATTTGAACCCACATCCAACAACTTGGAAGTGTTAAGTGGGTTCAAATGAATTTGGAAAGATTGATTGAAAGAGGAATTTGAATATGAATCCAAATTTTCAAATTTAAGTATGTTGAAATATGGATTCAAAATTTTGATAGGATGCTTCCATAAGTTCATTATTGTTTTGAATTTGAATTTGAGGACCCTTTCCTTTAACAAATTTGGTATGTTAAAGTAAGGTCAAATTGGTTTTGTTTTGTTTGAATGTTTTGAATTTTACTACTTAAAATTTAGGTATGCTAAGCAAAGTAAAAGTGATTTCTTTTGAATTTTGTTTTGTTTTTTTTTTTTTGGAAAATTTGGATCTTAGCAAATTTAGGTATGCTAAGTAAGAACCCAAGTGTATTTTGTTTAATTTTTGAAAATAGGATTCTTAGCAAATTTAGGTATGCTAAGAAAATCCTAAGTGTTTCATTTGTATTTGGAATGTTTTGATTTTGAAAGTAGGATCCTTAGCAAATTTGGCATGCTAAGGAGATCCGTGTTTTTTTTTGTTTTTTTGTTTTTGTTTTTGAGGTGATTGAAAGTGGAGATTCAACTTTAGCAAATTTGGTATGCTAAAGATGAAGTCCCACTTAGTTTTATGAAATGAAAATTTTACTTAGCAAATTTGGGTATGCTAAATGAAATTCCAAATGAAAGTGTTCAAAATTTTTAATTTGTTTTTGGTTTTGAAAATGGAAACTTCTCCTTAAGAAATTTGGTATGCTAAGGAAAGAAGTTCCAAAGGTGTTTATTTTGTTTTGACTTTGGAAACTACTTAGCAAATTTGAATATGCTAGTGGAGTTCCAAAATATGTTTTGAAAATTTTTTGATTTTGATTTGGAACTTTAACAAATTTGGGTATGTTAAATGAGTTCCAAATATTTTGAATTTTGGATTTGGAGACTTATTTCAAAGGGTATGTTAAGTGAGGTTCCAAAATGTGTTTTAAAAAAAATTTTAAAAATATGATTGTTGATTTTGGATTTGGAGATTTCTTAGCAAATTTGATTATGCTAAATGAAATTCCAAAATGTGTTTAAAAAATTTTTAAATTTTGGGATTTGGAGACTTCTTAACAAATTTGGGTATGTTAAGTGAGGTTCCAAAATGTGTTTTGAAATTTTTTTGAATTTTGGATTTGGATACTTCACTTAACAAATTTGGGTATGTTAAATGAAGTTCCAAATATTGCTGAAAATTTTGAAATATGATTGTTTATTTTGATTTTAGATTTGGAAACTTCACTTAGCAAATTTGAGTATGCTAAGTGAGGTTCCAAATGTAAGTTTGAAAAAAATTTGAAACATGATTGTTGAAGTTTTAATTTTTGAAAAGGGGACCCATTCAACAAATTTTATGTAGAATGGAGATCAATTTTATTTTAAAATGTGATTTTTTTGTGTGTGATTGTTTTTTTTGAAAGAGAGGAACTCCAACTTAAAACATATGAAATATGTTTAAGATTTCTAAATGATATTTTATTTTTACTTGGGAATGAAATCTTCATTTAATAAACTTGAGTATATTAAAATATTCATGTGCTTTTGAAAATTTTAATTTTGTTTACAAATGAACTTTTTATTCAATAAGTGTGACTATATTGAATAGAAAAAATTCATGTGCTTTTGAAAATTTTATGATTATGATTGTGATTTTTGAAAAGGATGATTCTTTATTTTATTTTGAAAATAAAATCTTCATCAAAGTGAATTGAAAGAAGATGTTCATTTGTGCTTTTGGAAAATTTAATTTTTATTTTTGAAAATCCTACATGTAACAATTATGGAATTGTTAAATGAGGGTGAAAAATTTTGTGGAAAATATTTTATTAAGTGCATTTTTTGAAAAGTGCTTTTGAAAAGCAAAGTTTTTATGGAAGATTTATTATTTTAGGATGAACCTTTCCTTATCATGAAAATGGTATAAGGAGGAAGTCTTTAAGATGCTTTATTTTTATTTAGATCTTTTCATTTTACCCATTGGAAACGGGGTTTTAAGACCAACAAGGAATGTCCTAAAACCTAAAGATGTTGACTAACTCAACTCAAGAATGAAATGAGCTAAGTGCCAACAGAAAGAAGGATAGTCTTGGATTCATACCAAAGTACAAATCCACTATCGATACTCAAAGACAATGATCATTTACCAAAGATGGAGAGAGGAACCATCCCCTGGAAAAAATTCTATAGTCACCTTCAAATCTGGGGAGAAATGAAAGGGCAACACCTATATAAAAATTCATCTTGGTAAGATGCCATGAGATCCATAGATGTACTTATTCGTGGTGATTCACATCATCAAGGAAATAGTGTACTATCTCAAGAGATAGAGTCACTACCCTTTAATGGAACCAATCACCTCAAAAAAGGACTCTAAGGATGATGGGTGATATGTACTAGAGATTCTTCCTACTTTATGGAAAGTAGGTTTATTTTAAATCGTTCATTGTTCCTACATGGGCAAGCCCCATAGTTAATTACATCCTAAAGGATGGGATCCCTAGGAAAACTCTGATTAAGGTAAATGATCGTCAAGATTTCAATAAGAAGGACTATCAATCGATTGGTTTATGTTTGAAGATCAAATGGATTGATCAAAAGAGGGAGTTATTATCAAGCCAAAATGATAAGTAGATGCCAATGCTAAGAAACCAGGCTCAAACTATCCTATAGTTTTTACATTTTAGAAATTGATTTAGTTTGTTTTGAGTTTTTTTCATTAGAAATTTAGGACTTAAGATTCCTTAACACAAGATTAAGGAAATGCCTAAGAGGTGAGGAATTATTCTTGTGGCCCATAAAGGGGAGAAGCAACCTAACCTAAATCTAGAGCTTCAGGGCAAAACAACCTAAATCTAAGGCAAAATGGGTAATTGGTTTGCCACCATAAGAGAGGACAAACCACAAGCTTGGACTTACAACCCTGGGTGGCCGCCAACTAACTCTTCCACTATGATTTTAAATACATGTAGGCAAGTCTTTATGCTTATGCAAGATAAGGTTATTATTTATTAGAAAGAGACTAAGTCCTTAAACTCTCCCTAAAGAGACTATCATGTAAAGGCATGCTTCAAATGACCTAAATCTAATGCAATTCAAATTTTATTTTATTTTATTTTGGATAATTATTTTGACTCAGGATAATAGGATTTTTCTAATGCATGAGAAATCAGATTATTGGCCAAAATCAGAGAAGGGAGGAGGTGAGTTTCCACCATGGCTCAAAGGTCAAGCCAAGTTCTCTGCAAAGGTGGAAGCCCTCCAATCAAGAGTGAAATAAGATGCATTTGTGCATAATATATTATAAAGAAATGCTCATCTAGGGGTTGCTAATTCTTTTATCTTGATTTTAAACCTAAGCTTTAGGTGAGGTTATGAGTTGTTTAATTTTAATTTGAATTGTTAAGTTGGTAAAAGATTTATTTTTCCTAAAGAGCCTAATCCACATCCAGCCATATATAAAGCAAAAGAAACTAGAAAATCATGCCACTTAATGCAAAAGCTAAATAAATCATCAATCAATTTATAAAGCTAATGTAAAAGATAAATATGGTGGGCACCACACAAACCCAAAATATCAAACATGGGTAGCCGAGCTCTACCCTTATACAACAGACAAATGAATTAAATTACAATTAAGCAAAGGAATTCATTATTATGGGGGTCTTCTTTATTCTTCTTCTTCTTTCTTTCTTCTTTCTTCTTTCTTCTTTGGTTCCTCCTTTGAATGGTTGGAAGGTGGATGCTCCAAGGCTTCACATGGTGCATAAGATAGATCTTATGACCAATGTTCATCCCCATAATCATTCCAAAATCCTATTTATACAAATTTTAAAAGAAAAGGAAAATCTAACTAACACCGCAAAATAAAGGTTAGCTAAAACACACCACAAATCCCAAGCATGTATATTGACTTATCACCCACATGGGTGACTTCCACCGGCCTATGGATTATGCTTAGTATATAAAGCACCGCAAGCAAAAAAGCATTTATATTTTTATTTATAATAGCACTTAAGCACAATCCTAAAAGAATAGTTAGATTAAGAACATCCTACCATTCATTCTACAAACATACACCCTAACATCCAGTCTAAAACATATATCATAAAATAAAACATAACATCAAACCATGCACCGACCTAACCTAAGGCTAGAAGTGGTGACTTAGGCTAATGTGTGTGCTTTGAAGGTTTGTGGTATGCGTTATGACTTTAAAATTTTCTAAGTGTGAAGAACATGTTCAACTTAGAGGGTTTCATTAAGTTGTTTAAGTGTTTTGGGTTGGTTTATTTCATGTTTTAATTTGGTTTAAGTGAAACCTACAATTAATTATTAAGTTATGAAGAGGGAAAGAGAAGATAACTTCTCTTTCCCTCCCTAACCTAAGTAATTTTCTAAAGTAGGTTCATGTTTAGTTTCATTTAGGTGAATGTTTTGATTACATCTTTTAATCAATCCTAAGTTTAGATCTAAACAAACCTATTCAAAAGAAAGATATTTTAAGATTAAATAAAATGAATCAAAATTCACATAACACATATTACTTCATTTCTTTCCCAACATATATAACATGCATGTGGATGGACCCTAAGCATATCTGTACATGCAAATGAGAGTAATTAACACACTTTATGATGCATGCCAAGTAATCCATTTAAGAAAATTTAGAAGTTGAATATGCATGATTTTTCTTAAGTAGAAAGAGTTTTCCTTTCACATACATATGAAAGTGAAAGTAGTACAATCCAGAGTTAACCGAGGTGTAAGGTACAAGACCTACTTAGGCTACTTAAAGCCTCAATCTGGGGTTGTCCACTAATATACCACTTTCTTAAATACAAACATGCATATAAAAGAAATGAAATAGAAAAGGAATATGTAAAAGTTGTTTAATGGATTCATTTTATCTTATGCAATTTATGTATGCAAGTAGGTAACCCTTCTTAAATGATAGCATAGGGATGAATAGGATATTAAGTAAGTTGGGTTCTTTTCAAATGAACCCTACATCTTACCAACTTATTCAAAACTATGCTAACATAAGAAAGAAAGGAAAACTACTAAGCATGACTTTATAATCTATCACATGCAAGCTTATAATTAAAGTATAAAGCACACTTTCAGATTTAGTATTTGATATATATATGTTTTTTTTTAAAATAATTTAGATTTGTAGTGATAATAGCCAATCATATTTCTACTTTATCCAACACATGCAAATTTGACATAAAGTAAACAATTTCATTTTAAAATTTGAAAAAACTATGAATGCATGAAATCACATGCATGCAATTAACATGTTGGGAAAGATCCAAAGCAATGAAAGCATGTAAACAAAATCACTTTACTTAAATCCTAAAGACATTCTTATAGAATAAGAAAATTTAGAATAAATCAAAGTGAATTTCAAAATGATTTTGTTTAGTTTGAAGTTTGATTTAATTTTGAAAAGTGAGATGAGTTTGCTATAACCCATTTCATATGTGTTTGATATTTTTGTTTAATTTTTAGATAATTAGATCCATTTTTATGCATTGATTAGTTTAAGGTATGAATTAAGTAGCTTAATTAACCCTTACCTACACCACCTTAGAAGAATTAACTAAATAATTATGAGCCAATGAGATGACATAAAACCCACAAGGAATTTAAATTTGCAATGCACTAATAATGAAAAGGCCTAATGCAATTTGGCTCATTAAAAGTTAATTAAGCTAAGGGTTTAGCTTAAAACACTTTCACACACATGAATTGGATTTTGATTTCCTTAAATGAACTTAGGCTATTAAACACTAAGCATCTACCCAAGGTAGATTAATTAAGTTTTGGAACTTTTAGAATTTTTAGAAATTGATTAAAGGGATAATTAATTAACCCTTACTAAGAGGAGGAGGAGAGAAGAGGGGTTTTAACTGGAAAATGCCCCAAAATTATTCCATAAACCCCTACTTATGGATCTAACCTTAATCAACCCTAATCATGGGTAAACCACTAATCATACCCTAATTATTTAATTACATGAGAAGGAAAATTAAGAAACCATATTACTAATCAAGCCTTCAATAAATCAAGAAAATTAGGGAGGCGAGGTCATCCCCAAAACTTACCCAAGAAATTTGGGATTAATCAGGCTTAATGAGTAATTAGTAAAATACACTTTCCAATAAATTCAAATTCATCAAAAATTAATTTTAAAATGTTCTAGTTTAATTATCTATCCATAGGTTTTATTTCTTATTTTTCTGAGTTTTCTATGAAGAGATATGCATTTTTGAAGATCCATGGATTAATCAAAATTAATTAAGCATTTTCAATAATCCCTAACTAATCTTGCTCACATGATGCACGGTGTACGCATGCTTTACATCATTGTGAGGACAACTTAAGTTGTCACCACAAAAATGGTGGTGGCACGCTTATATTCACCGTCCAATCAAAGATCGGATGGCTAAGATTCCTGTTTTATAAAGGATAATGATAACTAAATGTAAATAATCTTCCATCTAAAATGCAGGATGGATGAGATGATAAGTTCTTCCCTTGATCAATGAGACCGTCCATGATCAAGGGAAGATCCAAGCTAGATAGCATGGAATCACACCAAATTCAACCCACACCATCTAGATGAGCAAATCCAATGGTCAAAAAATTGAGGTGAAAATTTCTTTCACAAAGCTCCACACCACATTGAGTTTAGTGATCAAAAATTCCATACCTCCGAGGTGATCACCGGTGCGAGATCGATGAGGTAGCCATATGGTGGAGATGAAGCCCCTGTTTGAAGCTGCCTGATTGAGTGGCTTGCTCTATGGACCAACACCACTTGATCCTTGCTTTTTGATCCAATTGCTCTCCTTGCTATGGGAACTCCAATGGAAGCGATGAGCTCAGATTGGTCCTGAAGAAGTGTGTAGAGGAATTGAGGTGAGGAAAATTCAAGAATGGATTGAGCTCCCTATTTTCACTGCAAAAAGGAAATGGGAATTCTAATCCTCTAAGAAGCTTGGGAGTGCTCTGATGATTGCTCGGTTCCTAGCAATCTAAGAGGGTGTGAAAAATATGAATTAGGGAGTATATCTCCCTGAA